>CM034362.1:27335958-27661239 GCA_019925275.1 Mytilus edulis | reverse complement strand
GTACCTCAAGTGTGTGTACCGATGTGTAACATTGACTAAACCTTCTACCACATACGTCATGTACATTATATGTATAATTTATCCCATGGCAAGTGTGTGTTCCGAAGTGTAAATGTAACATTGACCTAACCATTTACCACATACGTTATATTTATAATATATTCAAAGTGTGTGTTCTAATGAGTCACATTTACCTACCATTTACCACATACGTTATATTAATAATTTATCTCATGTATGTGTTCTGATGTGTAACATAGACCGTCCATTTACCACATGCATTTCATTTATAATCTTTCTGAAGTGTGTGTTCCGATGTGTAACATTGACCTACCCATTTACCATATACAATATATTTATAATTTATCCCAAGTGTGTGTTCTGATGTGTAACATTGACTTATCCATTTACCACATATGTTACAGTTAAAATTGATCTCAAATGTGTGTTCCGATGTGTATTCACGACTAACCCATTTGCCACATACGTTATAGTTAGAATTGATCTCAAGTGTGTGTTCTAATGTGTAACATTGACTTACCCATTTAACACCAACGTTACAGTTAGAATTTATCCCCAGTGTGTGTTCTGATGTGTTACCTTGACTAACACATTTACCACACACGTTACAGTTATAATTTATTCAAAGTGTGTGTTCTGATGTGTAACAACACGAACAATGACTTGTCCATTTACCAAATACATTTCATATGTTACAGTAATTATGTATCTCATGTGAGTGTTCTGGTGTGTTATATTGACTAATCCCTTTATACCACATACATACAGATTAACCAAACATTGCCTCGAACTATAAATTTTATTTGTACAAGGCTTAGAAGCAGTTTGTAAGCGGCTAATTTCTGTAACATTGAATGACTAATATATTTACTGCATATACATATTATATCACGTATATAAGGCTTGTCATCAGTCTGTGTATATGCACTTGTGTCACCGTATGAATTCAATATAAATAAATAAAGACGTGGTATGATTGCAAAAGAGGGACGGAAGATACCAGAGGGACAGTCAAACTCATAAATCAAAAATAAACTGACAACGCCATGGCTAAAATAGAAAAGACAACCAGACAATCAGACAAACAACAGTACACATAACAAAACATAGAAAACTAAAGAATAAGCAACACGAACCCCACCAAAAACTAGGGGTGATCTCGGGTGCTCTGGAAGGGTAAGCATAATCATGCTCCACATGTGGCACCCATCGTGTTGCTTATGTAATAACAAATTCGGTAAAAAGTCTAATTCGGTAGGTCACATTCATAAAAGGGAAGGGGATTGTAGTCCCGACGTAAGGAAAAAATGAGAAAATTCCACACAATAAAGAGACCAATGACACATAAATTAACACTTTTAGGTCACCTTACAGCCTGCATCAATGATCAAAGCCCATACCACATAGTCAGCTATAAAAGACTCCGAAATGACAAATGTAAACAAATCTTAAAAAGGAACCTATTACATGTATTAACAGTGTTTAGTTATTTGTGTGTAGTTAATATTTGTTTAATAAACTCGTTTACAGCACTTGTTACATGTATTGTGTTTAATTAACACAAATGTGTCTTCTAACATGTTTATGCCAGCTTGAACGATCAACAAACTCCCTACTACACACATCACATGTATAAGGTGTATTAACAGTATGTATTCTAGCTGATGTGTTTCTGCAATGTTGAATTCTCACCAAATCCTTTACCACATTTATCACATTTATACAGTTTATACACCCGTGTGTGTTCTCATGTGTTTCTGCATAGCATAACTCTCAGTCTGGTTACACCTTTTACCGCATATCACATTTTAAAGGTTTATAAGCAGTATGCGTTCTCATATGTATGCGCAATTTTGTAGAAACGGCAAATCCTTAACCACACACAGCACATTCATACGGTTTATCACCAGTGTGTGTTCTTATGTGTATCTTTAAATTTGAACTCATAGCAAACCTTTACCACACACAGCACATTTATACGGTTTATCACCAGTGTGTGTTCTGATGTGTATCTTTCAATTTGAACTCATAGCAAATCCTTTACAGCATACATCACATTTATACGGTTTATCACCTGTGTGCGTTCTAAGGTGGACCCCCTAGGTTGAAATATAATCAAACAATTTACCACACACGCCACATATTAAAGTGACATGTATTAGTTTTATCACCGGTATGTGATTTCTTCGTTTGTAAGTTTTGTAAGTTTGAACTATGACTCAACTCATCACCTATAGGTTTATCAACCGTGTGTGTTTTAGTGTGTCTCTGTGATATTAAACTTTCAGCAACGTTACTAAACGTATCACAGGTATTAGGTTTTTCACCAGTATGCTTTCTCACCTGAATTTGTAAGTTTGAAGTGTGACTAAACTCGTCACCTATAGAAAGTTTATCATCAGTGTGAACTCTCGTGTGTCTCTGTGCTGTTGAATTTAGAGCAAACCCGTTATCCAATATATCACATGTTATAGGCTTATCACCAGTATGTGTTCTCATCTGAATTTGTAAGTTTGAAGTGTGACTAAAGTCATCACTTATAGAAAGTTTATAATCAGTGTGTTCTCTCGTGTGTCTCTTTAAAGTTAAACCATCTGCAACGTTATCCAATATATCGCATGTATTAAGTTTATCACCAGTATGTGTTCTCATCTGAATTTGTAAGTTAGAAGTGTGACTAAACTCATCACCTATAGGAACTTTATCACCAGTGTGTGTTCTCGTGTCTCCCGGCGATGTTGAACGTTGAGCAAACATGTTATCAAATATATCACATGTTATAGGCTCATCACCAGTATGTGTTCTCATCTTAATTTCAACAGTGTGTATTCTCGAGTGTCTCTGCAATGTTGAACTTCGAGCAAACCCTTTACCACATATATCACATTTAAACGGTTTATCACCAGTGTGTATTCTCATGTGTATCTTCATATCACTACTCTGAGTAAAGTTTTTACCGCACACATCACATTTAAACCGTTTATCACCAGTGTGGGTTATCATGTGTTTCCATAAGGTTGAATTTTGAGCAAACTCCTTATTTCACATATCACATTTATACGGCTTATCACCAGTGTGTGTTATCTTATGTGTCCATAAGGTTGATCTTTGAGCAAACCCTTTATTACACATATCACATTTGTACGGTTTATCACTAGTATGTGTTCTTTTGTGGTCGTTTAAATTTAAACAGTCAGTAAAACATTTACCGCATACATCACATCTATAAGGTTTATCACCATTGTATGTTCTTTTGTGTCTACATAAGGCTACTCTATGAGCAAACCCTTTACCACATATATCACATGTATTGGGTTTATCAACAGTTTCTGAACTCATCTTAAAGTTAAAATTTGAACTATGACTTATCTCATCACTTATATAAGGTGCATCATTAGAGTGATTTCTAGTTTGTCTCTGCAAAATCTGGCTCTGACTAAATCCCCCAACCACATACATCACATTTATACAGATGTATAGTTTTATCACCAGTGTTTATATGTGAATCTGTAAGTTTGAACTATAATCATTGATAATCAAACCATTCTTATATATATAATATATCACAATCATTAAGTTTATCACTAGTGTATGTTATCATATCTATGACTACGTACTTAACCAATTATAAATATGTGCTCTTGTTACTCTGCAGTATGTGTTTTCATTTGTTCATCAAACTCTGTGCTCTGTGTTCTCATGTGTTTTTACAAATTTGTCTGACAAAGGATTTTGTCCTAATTAGCAAAGTATATTTTTATTTATTCCTTTTCTAATGCGATACCACTATCCTGATCTTTATTAATCCGATTGTTTTCTCCAGGATAATAGCTAATGTTTTCCAATATAAACTAGACTGTAGCTTGAACAAGGGAGGTAACTACAAATCTTTCTGATTTTGTGAGACCTGCAATTCATAGGTTCCTGTACACTCTGTGTCACCTCATTTTCTTTTAAATGGCATTAAATCTAAATAAGAGAAGTTAACTAATGTTATAAACACATATTCTTTATTTGGAAATGAATTAGTTTCACGAGTGAAAATCAATAGATATGTTTGTTTTGGAAAGGGATGATTATTGATTAATGGGTCCTTTTTTAGTGTTAATGTTTACATTTTGGACATAGTTTTCCTTTTTTCAATTCTAAAATTGTAAACATTTCCAACTTCATTTTCCATGATTGTGTCTGTGTCTGGCCCAGATTCTGTCATGTCAGGAGGAATTAAGCTTTCACGAACATGTTAACCCATAAGTTTTTTTATATGTGCCTGTCACAGCTTCAGGCATGCCAGGAAATATTGAGCTCTCACAAACAGGTGTATTGCATTTGCACCAATGTTTACGAAACATAACCTTTTCATTTCAGACCACAAGGTAACTTATATTTCATTTGCGCCAAAAGAATCCCACCTCTTCAACTCATCAAGTTTATAAAAACGTTATGCATTAAAATTATTACTGTAATGTAAAGCGACAAAAAAGAGCTATTTTTCTAATATCATAAAAATATTTTTTTATATTAATAATTCATGATTACTTAAAATATGTAAGAATTACTTTTGAATATGATAAATTCATTTTCTTATATTACACACACATTTTCAGATACATGTATATGAAGTTCCCTTTCTGATATTAAAAAAAATGCTTTATTAAGGTGGTACATAACACTACAGGGAGATTACTCTGTAAAAATCAGCTAAACATTTAAACACATTGTATTGTTAAGGAAATATCAAAATTATCAATAATCCAATTTAGTGTTTGTAAAACTGCTGTACAATGTATATCCAATGATTTTTTTTCGATGATGTGTGTGGTTCATTTTTATTTCATTTATTTTTTATATTTTTGTCAAAGAGTAAAAGTAAATATTGTGTCAAAATTTTGTGAAAATTAAACTATCCAAATTAATTTTAGTCAAGGTGTTTGGTACCACCTGTAAAAAAACTATATTAATTTTTTTTTAAATATTTGCCATTGGACGTTTTGCAACCAACAATCAATAAATCAATATTTGTTACTGTCATGACTGTGATAATTGATTATCTAATATTAGAAAATGATTCTTTAATACTAGAAAATGACTTCTACATATTAAAAAAGTATTTATTTTTTTCTTATCTTAAAATATTGGAAAATCAATTTCAAATATTAGATATAATTTTGTAATTTTGAATATTTATATCTAATGATTTTTTTTTTCGATGATGTGTGTGGTTCATTTTTATTTCATTTATTTTTTATATTTTTGTCAAAGAGTAAAAGTAAATATTGTGTCAAAATTTTGTGAAAATTAAACTATCCAAATTAATTTTAGTCAAGGTGTTTGGTACCACCTGTAAAAAAACTATATTATTTTTTTTTTAAATATTTGCCATTGGACGTTTTGCAACCAACAATCAATAAATCAATATTTGTTACTGTCATGACTGTGATAATTGATTATCTAATATTAGAAAATGATTCTTTAATACTAGAAAATGACTTCTACATATTAAAAAAGTATTTATTTTTTTCTTATCTTAAAATATTGGAAAATCTATTTCAAATATTAGATATAATTTTGTAATTTCGAATATTTAAAAATGGTTTCCTCTCTAAAAAAAAAAAAATTGTTATATTAAAAAAAAAATTGTTACATATAAAATGAATTTGTTATATTAATAAATGATTATTTTTATATCAGAAATAGATTTTTTTAATATTAAGCATGTTAAGAAATAGAATTTTTAATATAAAGAAATAAATTTTTTTACATTATGTGAAATGATTATTTAATATTACAAATGAGAAATAGTGTTTTTGTTTTTCAATATTAGAAATTAACTTCTTTATATACATGATATAAGTTTTTCATTGCCTAATAATATTAAAACATGAATTCTTAAAATCGAAACATTATTTTTTTAATATTTAAAAAGAAAGCACTCTTTTTTGTCTTCTTTTGCTTGCTTTAGAAATGCTAATTATATATCTGTTACAAAGGTATGCAATGTTCAGTTGTTTCCTTATTTTCCTATTAATTATTGATGTGTTGAAACTCGAGATTTGAATGAGGCTACTATTTGTAAATTACTATTTGTGAGCAATTCTTCTATGACTTTTATGAACATTCTTTTTTCAAATTATATTCAGTATGTCAATTTGACATTATTATATTGAATAGAATACAAAGTATTCTCGATTGTTGTTCATGTATCTGTTAATTTGGCGTCCCATAGACAAAATTCTTTAATTCTATGTTAAGAAAACTGTTCTATCAATGATTATGGACTTGAATATTGGTCAGTTTGCTACGATTTTTAACGTGCATAAAAATTACTCTTTGTATTAACCAGATACTATTTAACAATAGCCATATTTTTTTTTACGAAATACATCCTTTGTTAGCTAAAACTAAATTTTACGTCGTAAGATTGTAAGGTAAAAATGTAATTGCTATAACGAGAAAAAGTAATTTTGTTTTAACGATTCAGTTTAAAAAAAAAAACCTATACCAATTATATTTTATACATAACTAAGCATTGTTTAGTTACATGTTTATCTTTTCTTGACGCAAACACAAAAATAAATCGGGTTTATTTCACAGCATAATAATATTATACCTGACCAAAGGGAGATAATCGTAGTATAAACAAAATATATGGAACGCCTACTGTAAACAAAGTCAGCAGATGTTAATTTAGTAACTAGTAATGGACTTCTAATAAAGTTTTCTAATTTGTATCTCCACTTTTTTAAAACACGATTGATACAATTTTTATTACGATTTTAGAAAATTATTAAAATGACACTGTATCTGTAATATTCTCGGAGGCCGTATATATATGGCGATAATAAGAATGACAAGAAGCAGGTGTTCATTTGTATTCCACACGAATAATACATAAAATAATATATGGGGTTTACATAAATCAGATCAGACTGATACCAAAGGGAAGTAACTCAACAAAAGTAAATCAAAGTACGTAAAGTACTATAAAGGAATAATGTTACATCTCCCTTCTCAACACTAATAAAAATAAAATAAAATGTACAAGCTATACAAATACAATATACAAATTCAAATTAATGTTCCAATATAAAGTCAGAGTTCAATAATTGTCCTAGCATAATAAAGTTCATAACACAAGCATAAAAAGACTCAAAATGCATGTATACACCATATATGAATTCGTTCAAACGAGAAAAATAACGGCCTAATATTTCTTTTGAAGGAAGTATTCAAAAGAACGTTTAACATCAATTAGGGCAATCCGAAGGGGGATCGTTACACTATCAATATGAATAATGAAACACCTACTGGTACTTTGGACATCAAACAGTTAGAACATGTTGATAACACAAAGAAAAGAACGGAATCTGATGATACAATGCATGTTATGAGTGCTGTAAACCTGTCCAACACCTCTGATCATGATGAATCAATCGAAGTGCCAAACGAGATGTATGCAAATACAGTTGCTTTGAAAAACAAACAGTTAGACAGAGCCAACATAAACAAACGCGCGAAGGCAGATGGTCTGTTGCATGTTACACACGCTGTAGACACTGACCAGACCAACTACAAATCCAAGACCGAAATTCCAAATGAAGAACATATTATAGATGAACCAACCAAAGAAACTCTTGCAATGGATAATAAGACAGTTGATTTAGTATACGAACCGTTAGATAATGACACGAAAGATAAAACCACGAAGGCAGATAAGAAATGGAATGTTTCGCACAAGAAAGATACAGACCTAACTAACTACTATGTCAACACTATGATTTCAAGCGAAAAACAATGCAGTTATGATCCAATCGACGAAACAGATGAAATGAAAATCAGACATTAACGACGGACTATTAACAGTAAGATAATGTCAATAAAGATAACACCTATCAAGAACGTGTATAAATGAACTACATATTGCACACATGACCATACAAACTGACACGCTTAACTTACCACATATTCAATTCAATGTAAAAAAAAATACAGTATGAGATGTAATTTCTATTTCACCATAAAATGTACGTAAACTCTGCCATTTTTATCTTAGTATCAATAAAAAGTTGCTCTATAATTTCGTACTTTATTTGGACTTCTCAGCCTTTTTGATTCAAGCGTCTCCTATATGTCTTCTGTATACAACACACGACTCTGGATTTTAAACCCTGTATTTCATCCTGGACAGTGATTATTTTTTTTTCTGTGTTGTTTGAAAGGTAAATGCTAGCAAGACAGCAATGTATTTGTCATGTTTACAATTCAGCAAGTGATGTAAACGAAGGCCGTGACTGGCACTTTTGAATTGATTGCTGCTAAAGATGGTCTGATATGTTTGACAAATAGGCAATTTCAGCGTGTGCCAACAAGTATAGGATTTAAATTCTAAGACAATAGTTTACAAGGCTTTCGGTTTGGAAAAATAAACGCATCGAAAAGTAGAGAACTATTAGTACACTTCCGAATGCATCGATATTTCTTTTTCTTCATACTGTGATATAAAATTGAGAATGGAAATGGAGAATGTATCAAAGAGACAACAACCCGAGCATAGAACAGACAACATCAGAAGGTCATCAATAGTTCTTCAATGCAGCGAGAAATTCCCGCGCCCGGAGGCGTACTTCAGCTGACCCCTAATAGCCTAGTCAATCTAGCACTAAAATCACTCAACCTCCAACTAATTGCAACACAAGCTTTTTTTTAGTGAAAATTATAATATAGACTTGTACTAACAACATACTAAAACTATTATACATTGATATGATTTGCAGAAAGGTCATTTTGGGTGAAATATGTGTTTTTTGAAGAAAAAATGCTTAAAACTGGAAAAGAAGAAAACATATTATTTATTGTTGCATTTTTAGACCTAACGCTTGTGGAATACAGGAAACCTTATATTAAAGGACTATAGAGTAGTCCATTAGCTATTATTATTCATATTGGTGTAATTTTGAGGTGAAAAAAGTGATTTTTAGTGAAAAAACGTCGAAAACTGGAAACGCAGAAAATCTCCGTTGTTAATGGTTAATATTTTTGAAATTTGATCTATATAGAAAAAAGAACATACTATTTTATGTTTATTTTATGGGTCCTTTAGTTATCAGTATTAATATTTGGGTAATTTAGTTGAATATATGTTTTGAGACAGAAAACCCGGTAACTAAAAATAAAAAAAAAATTGGTTATTGGTGGTTAAAACTTACGAATTGGGATATAAATAGAAAATACTTTTTGATGTTTATCTTAAGAAGTCCTATAGAAATAAGTATTAAAAAAATGTAATTCTTGTGTAAAATATGATGTGTACAGAAAAATTGTGAAAAAGGCAATAAAAAGCTTGGTTATTCATGGTTATTCATGGTCAAAACTTTTAACATCGGATCTTTATAGACAGACTTTATTATCTTATGTGTATATGCATATGTATTCCTCTTGTTATCGATATCAATAAGGACCATTTTGTTGAGTGAAATATTTTGTTTTACAAACTAATAACAACATAAGAATGTGTCTATAGTACATGGATGCCCCACCGCACTATCATTTTCTATGTCCAGTGGACCGTGAAATTGGGGTCAACACTGTAATTTGGCATTAAAATTAGAAGGATCATATCACAGGGAGTATGTGCACTAAGTTTCAAGTTGATTGGACTTCAACTTCATCAAGATCACATAGTACCCCTAAGTGAGGGGCATAACAAATGAAAATTTTGAAATATTGGTTACTTCCAGCTTGATTTTTAAAACGTCAAGTTGAGAATGGAAACAGGAAATGTGTCAAAGAGAAAACAAGTCCCCTGTTATCGGTCTTCAACATAGCAAGTAAATCCGGCACACAAAGGTGGGCTTCAGCTGACCCATTTAATTATTGTTTACATTAGTTCAGCGAAATGGAAACCACTCTTGAAACTCCAATACATATACGTGAACCAAAATTATCAACAACAAAAACCATAAAATTTAATGCAAAACAAACTACGGCTAGGGGTTCCTGACTTGGGTTAAGTGTGATAATGTGGCTGGGAGAAAGACATGTTGTTTGAGAACTCAACCCTCCTATAGTTTCTATAGACAATATAGAACAAATAAACACGCAGTAAAACTCAGTTTTAAAGAAGTGCATGTTTTGGAAGTTTGAAATTGTTATCTTATGAAACTGTTATGTATTGATAGTAATTAAATATGTAGCTATAATAAACCAAAAATTAGATTTTGTTAAAAAATAACTGTGAATCAGTTTGGGTTTGTCATGTTAATTGCTGGAAGAGTTAATTTTTTAATGTCATTGCATCGTCATAGATTGTAGTCCTTTTTTGTGAATTTTTGCATCAGCTACTTTTTCAATATTTGAATTGCATAAAAGTCACAGTTAAACACAGACCAATTTTACTTAGTAAGCTCTATCAATATCCAGGTTTAATTTTAGATATGTAAGCTTTTTAATTTTTTGGAACATACACTAGTTCATTGAATTAGCATGAAATGTAGAAATTGTTTAAGGCAATTTCAAGAGAAGCTTTGTCAATATGATTATAATTTTACCTCAAGAGCTTAAATTTAAATAGCAATTGTACCAAAGTTGTCAAATTTTAGATGTTGAAAATGAAATAAGCCGACTGTTGAATGAATTGATGGGATCACTTCCTGGAGTGTTAATAGTAACAGCGCATTGGCAGATCCAGGAGGAGGGGGTTCCGGGGGTTGGAACCCCCCTTTTTTAAATGGCTGGATCCGCCAATGCAGTGCCTTTTGTGTGTACCCTGTAAACCTGTATGTTGTGGTCTGAAACATTAATCAAAGGATAATGACAAAGAACTAACATGGATTGTCTGCTGTATGAAATAGTATGGTCAAAGATATATATATATATAGAGAAAAGCATTAATTACCAAGTCCCTACTCTAAGCTATCTGATTGAATTAATTCAATAAAAGGAAATCAACTTTAGCATATAAGAACTGTAAAAATGTGGGCAAATATAGTCCTGTCTAATCTGAATTTTTTGTTAGTTGTATAGGTTACTTTCTAATTGACTTTAAAAACCTCAAATCTCTCTTTATTCATAATTATACTATATTACTCATTTGAACGAAACTAAAAAAAATATTTAAATAAAATACACCTAATGCCTAAAGAATATAAATGTTTAGCTTTTAAGGTCCACTAAACTTTATCAGTGATCTCTTGGTAAGTATGCTTGAAACCATGATTTATTGTAAAATCTCCCCATTCTAAAAACATAAGATGTTGTATGATTGGCAATGACAAAAATGTCCACAAGAGATAACAATGACGAGGGTGTGGATGTTGACAACTAAAATAGCTCATCCTTAAAATGTAAAACTGTTAAGACAATGAATGGAAACATAAATATGACAGACAGCAAACAATTACCACCATGTACTCAAGGGCCACTTTCTTGTGATAATTATAATTATAGTGAGCAAGGTTAACCATGTTTACAAGCATGCTGCTGCACTCAGCCCTCCCATAATAAGGAACAGTTGTGAAATAGCAAACAACATATATATATAAGTGCAAATTGTAAAACTCGTGAGTTAGAAAGGGCTCAACTCAAAAAGGTCAGCACAGAGTATACATTAATCCAATTAACAAAATGACACTGAGTTCAAAGAGCTAGTTCAAAGCTCATTACAGTTGATGAATAAATACTCTTGGCACCGACTAAAATATAAATCTGTACACATCCGATTAGTAACCAGTATAAAGTGGGTTCAGTGTTATTATTATATATTATATTGATGTTTTGGGAGGCGGCTTTCCTGGTATGGAACTTGCACCCTTGTGTTGTGGGTTAAGTGCTACAAACAAAGCTCTATTTATATGGTGTGTAAGTATTGAGATAGTCGCTTATTACATGAGTAGTTTATTATTTGCCTCAGGAGCCTGGAATTTTCATTTTATCATTTAACACTCATTATTCCTTTTTTCTTTCTGAAAAACATTGTTCCATTCTAAATCTTAACATGTTTGTTAAAGAAGAAAAATGAAAAAAAAAAATGTTTTCTTTTAAAGCATGTAAAAGTTGTGGTAAAAAAAAACAAAAAAAACTTTGAATTTCTAAAAATAAGTCTTGCAAAAAAAATCACAATTTTTAATGGCCAAACACATGTGTTTCGAGAATACCTCCTCCAAGTAAAATTAACTTAAACACAGGGGTAGACTTCTTTAAAAATTCTAGTAAGTTGTGACGATGTTGGTTAATCTAACTCAGAATAGTCTTCTGTTATAGGTTTAACAAACCATCACTATTGTGGAGAATTAGATCGTCGAATTGTAAAATAGCAGAACACAATCTCGGTCTATATCTTTATTTAAATATACAAATTTTGAGACAGGAAAGTGATACACTTGTAATATTATTCTTTTGAATTGAGATAAATATGCATTGTAATGTATTACTCGAACTGTTTTTAAAAATAAAGAATATGTTTTGGAATAAAAAAAAAATATTCAATTTTGGCAAATAAGGGGAAGTAACTCATATTACCTTACTTTTACTACAACATATTTTTGTGAATTAAACCACTTTCCGCAAAATATATTTTTGTATAGTTTTAGTATGTTGTTCATAGATAGTAACACACTTGTTTTTCAGAGAAAAACCTTGTGTTGCAGTTAGTTGCAGGTTGTTCACTAAATTGACTAGACTATAAACAAATATACATTTGTGTACTAGTTCTGTGATAATGAACGCCATACTAAACTCCAAAGTGAACACAAGAAACTAACATTAAAAATAGTACAAGACAAACAAAGGCTAGAGGCTCCTGACTTGGGACAGGCGCAAAAATGCGGCGGGGTTAAATATACATACTTTATATAAATATACCCTAAGGCTATTAATACCTTTGAATGATAGATTTTAATACATGTCGAAAGTAAACAACAACTAGAATTTTATTTAAATCTTGATAAATAGTAAATAAGTTTTGTAGTCTTTAAAAAGACAATCGATTAGTTTTGGTTTTAAAGATGCAACACAGAACATACACCTGTTCAAGTTCATGCTGACAGCAGATTTCATTCATTTATATCGAATTTTCAACCTTAATAAAGTCTTTCTTATGTATAGAAAATAGAAATAGACATTTTTACTTTAATTAATATAATAAACTAATAGTTCTTTCTTAACATGCTTAAATTGAACTGTTACACTACTGTCCCAGGTAAGGGGGAGTGTTAGGATCCCGCTAACATGTTTAACCCCGCCACATTCTCTATGTATGTGCCTGTCCTAAGTCAGGTGCCTGTAATTCAGTGGTTGTCGTTTGTTTATGATTGTGTTACATAGTTGTTAAATCGTTTAACATTGTCATTTCGGGACTTTTTATAGCTGACTATGCGATATGGGCTTTGCTCATTGTTTAATGACGTGTCATTTTGTTTTTTTGTGAAGAGTTGGGTATCACACATCTTTTTTTTTTTTTTTATATTAAACTCACCAATATTCGAGTGTATTATTAATCTTAAAGTTCGATCGCTTTAAGTTTTATTTTTAAAGTTTTGATCTCTATATTCGTGTACAGTATAGATGAATAATAATGTTTGGAAACAATAATCCCTCTGTATGGTAAACTCTTTTTATTGTTTTATAGATATAGGAAGAAGTGGTGTGATTGCCAATAAGACAACTCTTCATCCAAATAGGACGGCCTTCAACACGGAGCATTGGCTCACACCGAACAACAAGCTATAAATCGCCCCAATATTACTAGTGTAAAACCATTCAAACGGGAAAACTAACGGTCTAATCTATACAGTTTGTGACATAAACAAACAACAATTAACAAAAACAAATAAAGACAATAACTCAATATTTATATATACAAATTTAGGTAAATATTAAAGGGTCCCCTGTCTTCAGTTCCATGGATTTTTTTTAAAGGGTCCTAGTTTATTCACTTGTGTTGGTGTTGATGGGTTAAGTATATATTATAATTTTGTCATTGTTAGTGAGATTTCTCTGTTAATGCAATTAAAATATGGTAATCTAACATTAAAATTCAGAGAACAATTTATTAAGAAATGTTTCTCATCATCTAGTACTTTGCATTTTTTGCAAAGTCTCTCTTCGCGAGGAATTTTAAAATGCCTTCCTTTTTCAATTAACAATGAATGGTCACTGATTCTAAGTTTTGTAATTAATTTTCCAAATTCAAAGTTTGAGTTAGAGAGGTAATGTTTGATCAATAGATTTGGCTCATTGACAAGTCCTTATTAAGGCTTTATAAAAATTGAATTTACTTTTATCATCAACATGATCAATATTTCTTAACTTATCCATCAACAGGTTGTTGTAGTATAAATTTATTTTGGGTTTAATATAGCTTTTAATATTTTGTAATTGTTTTAAATTATCACAGTGATACTAGATAGGTGGCATGGTATTATCTGTTCAGGTCTGCGAAGTACTCACAAGAAACAGTAGTTCAAATACCACGTCAACAACGATTCTACGAAGAAATGTCTAGATTGGGTGGAGGTGGTCGATCATTTCTGTATTCCTATGCCATTTTCTGTATTTTTTTTATACTTTTAGACCATTATTCTATAATCTTTATATTTAAGCACCCCACTATTCTCTATTCTTTTTTTTCTTAGCCAATTTTCTCTAATCTTTATAAGTTTGCCAATTTTTATCTGTTCTGTTTACACCATCAACACCCTCATGAAGTAGATTTTCTATCAAGGATGTCTGCTTGTCATGTTTTGTTTTTTTTGTCAGATTTTCGGAATTCTCTGGTTTTATCCATTTGAATGCCTTCCAAAATTTTCCCCATAAATCCCCATTTTTCTTTTTATAAATCTTTTACATGTATAATTATAGTCATTTGTAAAAGTCTTATAAAATTTTATTATTTTTCAAATAGTATTTGAAAACTTTAACTGGTCAATGATAAAGCTATGAAAAATCAAAAGAGATCATTTTCCCGCCAGAACTCCAATGGCTTATATCTCGAAAACAAGCACATGGACCCATATATTTTTTTTTGCTATTTTGATTCCTCAATTTATTCCCTATCAATACATACTTTAGTCTAGTTTTATAAAAAGTTATTTATTTTGAAACTGAGCAGCGAACATCCTTAAGTACCTTTTAAGCAGTGTGTCGGACTTTTTGGGTCTCGCCTGTGGAGTGTCGGACCAATGGATGTCGGAATATCGGGGCGATCCCAACATGCCCAAAAGGGAAGTGTGCAAAATTGTTTGCCAAATTTGATGTCAGACCCAAACAAAAATATATATAACCATGACATAACGCATCGAGACACTATCAAAGTGTTTTTTCTCTCTGGTGTCTCTGTAAGTCACAATATACTAGCCATTCTATAGTGTTGATGATATCTAACATTGACTTATTCGTTCACATTATTTATTACAGTTGTCATGGTTGTAGTGTATCTTCAGTGTGTGTTTTGATGTGTAACATTGACTTTAAGTCATAGCCTTTTTCAATTGATTTTTAAAGCTAGTTCTTACATTGTATTGTTACACCATTTAGTACTGCAACTGACATCGAAAAAGACGCTTAGGTAACGAGTTTAATGGTCCGGAATAACACACGGCTGCAAATTGTTTTAAATGATAGAATAATATCTATGTTTTAATTTCCGTTGGGTCGTATAAAGTTTCTACGGTCACATTTTTTTATTTTATGCCTTTAATGGGGGTACCCCTCAATTTAAGGTTTTGGGCAGTTACCTTAAAATCCAAAAATATAATTTTTGGTTAAATTTCCTGTTATTTTCGTAAATATTTTCTATGCACATATCATTAAGGATCATCGGAACGATGAAGACATAAATATAATACCATCTCCAAGTAAAACTTTTAAACTTAATGTTGGCTGTTTTTTTAGATAGAAATTTAACGCGTTTTTCTTTGAAAACGAGAAAACATATGATTAAAAAACAGTATTTAACATTTGAGAGGACAAAACATATTATTGCGATACTGCATGCAAATTTTGATGGTCAAATTCCAAACACTTTTGTCAAAAACTCAAAAATAAAAACATCATTTGTACCTTTTTTAATTACGGAAATTTCCTATCCGTCAATCAGCTCCACCATTTATTTTTTTCCTTCACAATCAATTTGATAGTTTCGATGTGATTATGTAGATTTTGTAGGAGAGGTTAATTTATTTTTAAGTAATTTGAATATATATAGTAGTTCTTTCGTGTATTTTCTGTAAATAAGGCCTAAATTAAAATATTGTTTGTTTGCCCATTTCCGACCCTATATTTTGAAACAGGGTAGGTAGGTAGGTAAAATATTTTATTTTTTTCCCAAAAAAAATAACTTGACTCGGTATATTTTTTGTCATGGGTAGGCAGGTAGGTATAATATTTTATTTAATAGATACAAAATCTGCATAATGTCATTTTTGTCTGTTTTGCTTTTGCAAATAAGTTTTCTGGGACTATTAGTTTTGAAAAAAAAATATCGCGTAGAATGTGTAGCTAATTCATATGCACTACTATTTTGTTTTCAAATATCAAAATATAGAGCCGTGTCGCATATTTTCAACGTTTATATGCCTGGAACTTTTGAAGAGTTTGAACTTGCACTTATATTCTGTACTACGTACATTGTACTGTCACGGAATAGAAGATCCTTCATAATATAAGTCCCAAATGGAAACAATATTCTGGAATATTATTTCCACTGGAATAAATATTACAGAAAATTTTCCTAACCTGCTAACGGAATAAATGATATAGACTATTTGTTCCAACAGGAACAGATGATATGGCATTGTTTATAACAAAGTTACCGTTGGAACTTCTGTTAGGTGGAAAAAATATACGTTGACAGTATATACCTAAAGGGTTAGATATGTCTGGGCAGACATACATTACTAGAAGAAAAAGTCCCTAGAGTGTTTAAAATTTCGTGTGTGCCTTTGTTTCCAATAAAAATGCTACAAGACTTAAAACTCAATTGTCACATATTTTACATTGCATTTATAAATAATCTGTATGGAAAAATTGGCAATTTTACTGCCAAATATTCTCCACTCTACAAGCTTTTGTCACCTTTGGTTCATGTCGGATAAAAATAATATAGCGGCATCGTTAACATAATCATCCTGATCTGCTGATCACAAAAGGCCATCTCTACATAGAATACAACGTCCGTTTACAAAATAGTTAGTACACATGTTGATAATTTTGTATCAAACGAACTTTTTTTAAATGAACCCTGCTCTTCAGATATAAAGGTACAGAGTAACGTACGTCATTTCATGATTTCAGAAAGCGTTCAACATCGATTTCAAACAAATGCTTTGAAACTTCAACTGTTCAAATGCAAGTGTTCATGTCAAATGCTCACGTGATACCAAATGGACTGGACCTTATACGTTAAAAAGATAAAACCCGAGGATTCCGATAAAAAAGTTTTGAGCGGGAAATACAAATATAAGATTTTTAGTAGGAACGAAAAAATAGAATAAAATATAATCTTGCTGGTAAATACAAATAAAAGATTTTCAGGCGGAACAAATTTATAGGGTCGGTCGGTAAAGGGCAAACAAACAATATTTTAATTTAAGCCTAAGTTATATGTTTGTTAATAAAATTTTGACTTTTTATAAAAGTTAACCAAATCCTTCGGATAAGATGTTTTTCCGGATAATGACTATAGGAAATACATTGTATGTCAATGTTTAACCTCAGAGCAATTAATATGCATGCAAGTGCTCGGGGGGAAAAGAACTATTGAAGTTTCGCAGAGATTTGGTGTGTGACAAGGTGATACTAAAACCAACTTCTCTTGATATTCTGCTTTCCTTGGGCGAATCATCAGTGATGGTATGAGACTTGCACCAGAAGGCAAAATTAGATTGATTGCTTGTTTGTTGCTTAACGTCCAGTGGCAAATATGTCATGCATGTTCAGGACGAGAACAAGTTAACAATATAAACAATAGGTAGGTTTGGTCAAAATAGAGGTCATTCGGGACGATGGTCGGGAACATTTACACTGCCACTGGAAAATGATAATACATTGGATTCGAACAGAATTTGACATTCCAACTGGCCACCTACGGATTTTTAACACAGTGGGGTCAAGGGACGTGAAATATAGAGTTTAGCTCTGAACTCAATATAGGGGATGTCATATAGGGGATGCCATATCTGCTGCAGGAAAATCAGGACTTTCAGAATTAAACCAAGGTGTGTCTGAAAATATCAAGAATACATTAAAAGAAGAACAACTACTTCACCCTGCCACCAGTGCTCTTTGAGCTATGTCCTCGTTTTGGTATGTCTATGGAAATGATGCCTACATGGCTTCTTAATAGATATAGGAAGATGTGGTATGAGTTCCAATGATACAACACACCATCCAAGTCATAATTTATCAAATTAAACCAATATAGGTCACGGTCCGGTTTTCAACACGGAGCCTATGCTCAAAATATAAAAAAAAGAAGATGTGGTGTGATTGCCAATGAGACAACTATCCCAAAAGACCAAAATGACACAAACATTAACATCTATAGGTCACCGTACGGCCTTCAACAATGAACAAAGCCAATACCGCATAGTCAGCTATAAAAGGCCCCGATAAGACAATGTAAAACAATTCAAAAGTTTATTTGTTAGTTAATTGATGAAAAATAACACAAAGGCGCTTCTGTCCCTAAAGATAACAAAACTGCGTAAATGTATGGCTAATACAAAATCAATCGTTTCTGTCGCAACATTCGCCCCATTACATTTGGGATTGGCAGTGCAGATATATCATGCAAATGCATATGGGAATATGGGTCATAAACATTGAACGAAACTTTGTACTCACATTGCTTTTGTGCTTCCTATGCATTGGTAAGACTACATCTGACGAGTTTGACAGAATCATGACGGTATTTACGCTCCAGATAGCATTTGTACTCAAAACTGCGTTTGCTTTGAACAAACTCTGTCCTGCGCCGAACTTGTTCTTATAAAAAAAAGGGAAGTGTCTTGTAATGTTTATACACGTACTGAATCCGCATATGATCACTAAGAGATTAATGCTTGACCCTCTTTAATGAATACTTGAGCTATTGTGTGTCGCTTTTAAAAGTTATATAAGGATCATGACTGATTTTGAATTACAACACTAGAAAATTGGCATTGCATTGTATAATTTTTAATCCGTCCCTTAAAAAATTAATAAGTTATCTTTTTTACCAGGATTATCCTACTAAAAAAATGTTCATGCACCAAACTGACTTTGTTTTACACTCATTTTTTTTAAACCTCGCATTTGCCTCGGGTGACTTTAGTATATATTGTGTTATAACTGCTCTGTTCAGACTTTGCAAATACACAATATGTATTTATCTATAACTAGATACTATTTTTCACAAAATACACAAACTTTAAAATGCAAAATAAAAAACACTGTTTCACCGCTTGAATTTTGTTTTTTCAAAGATTGAAAAAATATTGAAATAATTTGATAAACTGGTGTTTTATAGTTTAGAAAATAATTCTGTAATATACTATAGTGAAACACTATACACAACATGAAATTTTATGGATGTGAAAAGGACAAGGCCACTTCTTCTTTTGCTATGTCTTAAATGGAAAAAAATCAGAAGGTTCCAAATTAACGCTATTTTGAAATGGCAGCCTTTCATATAAGTAGCCAAATTTGTCGTTTTATCATCGTTTATTGCAAATGCTTATGATTGAATTGTTTTTGTAGCATTCTATTAAATAAATATCAGAATATTTCTCCTTTTTGTCCTTGTGGTGAAATATTGATATTTTTAGGTCTGACCTTTGACCTCAATTTCACAAAATTGTGACCACTTTGGATTTCTACGACCCAATTTCTCTTATTGTACACGTTTTTCTCTTTCCATCGATATATAATTTAGGTGTGTGTTCTTCCGGACCATTAAAGTTTTAAAAAATGACCTCTGGTTGCAGTACTAATTGTCCATGGTTAGGCCGAAGGTTTGGATCCCGCTAACATGTTTAACCCCGCCACATTCTGTATGTATGTATCTGTCCCAAGTAATTCAGAAATTGTTGTTTGTTGGTGTGTTACATATTTGTTTTCCGTTTTTTTGGGTTCATAATTTAGTCCGTTAGTTTTCTCGTTTTTTTTTTTACATTAGTCGTTTCGGGCCCTGTTATAGCGGACGATGCTAAATGGGCTTTGGTCATTGTTGAGGTCGTATGGGGACATATATTCGTTAATTTCTGTTTCACTTGGTCACTTGGGGAGAGTTGTCTCATTGGAAATCATACCACATCGTCTTTTTTATATTTACCAATTTACCACATGCATACATTCCATTTATAATTGATCTCAAGTGTGTGTTCTGATGTGTAAAATAGACTAATGCATTTACCACATACGTTACAGTTATAATTTACCGCCAGTGTGTGTTCTGATGTGTAACATAGACTTATTCATTTACCACACACGACAGTTTTAATTTACCGCCAGTGTGTGTTCTGATGTGTAACATAGACTTATCCATTTACCACATACATTACAGTGATAATTTACCGCCAGTGTGTGTTCTGATGTGTAACATTAAACTTATCCATTTACCACATACGTTAGTTATAATTTACCGCCAGTGTGTGTTCAGATGTGTAACATAGACTTATCCATTTACCACAAACATTACAGTGATAATTTACCGCCAGTGTGTGTTCTGATGTGTAACATTAAACTTATCCATTTACCACATACGTTACTTATAATTTACCGCCAGTATGTGTTCTGACGTGTAACATAGAATTATCCATTTACCACATACATTACAGTGATAATTTACCGCCAGTGTGTGTTCTGATGTGTAACATAGACTTATCCATTTACCACATACATTACAGTGATAATTTACCGCCAGTGTGTGTTCTGATGTGTAACATTAAACTTATCCATTTACCACATACGTTAGTTATAATTTACCGCCAGTGTGTGTTCTGATGTGTAACATAGACTTATTCATTTACCACATACATTACAGTGATAATTTACCGCCAGTGTCTGTTCTGATGTGTAATTCATGAACAATGTCTTGTCCATTTACCCAATACATTTCGCATGTTACAGTAATAATTTATCTCTAGTAGGTGTTTTAACTTGTAACATTGACTAATCCCTTTACCACATACATATAGAATAAACAGACATTGTCTCGAAACATAAATTTTATTTGTACAAGGCTTAGAAACTCGTTGTCAGCACTTGTCACATATATTATGTTTAATCATCACACATGTGTCTTCTAACATGTTTATGCCAGCTTGAACGATCAACAAACTCCCTACTACACACATCACATGTATAAGGTGTATTACCAGTATGTTTTCTGATGTGTTTCTGCAATGTTGAATTCTAACCAAATCCTTTACCACATATATCACATTTATCAGGTTTATCACCCATATGTGTTCTCGTGTGTTTCTGCATAGCATAACTCTGAGTACACCTTTTACCACATATATCACATTTATAAGGTTTTTAACCAGTATGCGTTCTCATATGTATGCGCAATTTAGTAGAGCCACTAAATCCTTTACCACACACGGCACATTCATACGGTTTATAACCAGTGTGTGTTCTTATGTGTATCTTTAAATTTGAACTCATACCAAATCCTTTACAGCATACGTGACATGTAATTTAGTTTTATCACCCGTATGTGATTTCTTCGTTTGTAAGTTTTGTAAGTTTGAACTATGACTCAAATCATCACCTATAGGTTTATCAACAGTGTGTGTTTTAGTGTGTCTCTGTGATATTGAACTTTCAGTAACGTTACTAAACGTATCACAGGTATTAGGTTTTTCACCAGTATGTGTTCTCATCTGAATTTGTAAATTTGAAGTGTGACTAAACTCATCACCAATAGAAAGTTTATAATCAGTGTGTTCTCTCGTGTGTCTCTTTAAAGTTGAACTATCCGCAACGTTATCAAATGTATCACATGTATTACGTTTATCACCAGTATGTGTTCTCATCTGAATTTGTAATTTAGAAGTGTGACTAAACTCATCACCTATAGGAACTTTATCACCGGTGTGTGCTCTCGTGTCTCCAAACGATGTTGAATTTTGAGCAAACACGTTATCAAATATATCACATGTACTAGGTTTATCACCAGTATGTGTCCTCATCTTAATTTCAACAGTGTGTATTCTCGAGTGTCTCTGCAATGTTGAACTTCGAGCAAACCCTTTACCACATATATCACATTTAAACGGTTTATCACCAGTGTGTATTCTCATATGTATCTTTACATCACTACTCTGAGTAAACTTTTTACCGCACACATCACATTTAAACCGTTTATCACCAGTGTGGGTTATCATGTGTGTCCATAAGGTTGAACTTTGAGCAAACCCTTTATTACACATATCACATTTATACGGCTTATCACCAGTGTGTGTAATCATGTGTGTCCCTAAGGTTGAACGTTGAGCAAACCCTGTATTACACATATCACATGTGTACGGTTTATCACAAATATGTTTTCTTTTATGGTCGTTTAAATTTGAACAGTCAGTAAAAGTTTTACCACATACATCACATCTATAAGGTTTATCACCGTTGTGCGTTCTTTTGTGTCTCCATAAGGCTGATTTATGAACAAAACCTTTACCACATATATCACATGTATTGGGTTTATCACCAGTTTCTGAACTCATCTTAATTTGAGAATTTGAACTATGACTTATCTCATCACCAATATAAGTTTCAACGTTAGTGTGATTTCTAAGTTGTCTCTGCAAAAGCTGGCTCTGACTTAATCCTTCAACCACATACATCAAATTTATAAAGTTTATCACCAGTGTTTATATGTGAATTTGTAAGTTTAAACTATAATCAAACCCTTCATCATGTTCATACATATATAATATATCACAATCATAAAAGTTTATCACTGGTGTAGGCTTCATGTCTCTGACTACGTACTTTACCACATATAACTAAGTGTTCCTGATACTCTGCAGTATGTGTTTTCATTTCTTCATCAAACTCTGTGCTATGTGTTCTCATGTGTTTTTACAAATTTTTTTGATCAAGGATTTTGTTCTTCTCGGCATAGTATATTTTCATGTGTTCCTTTTGTAATGCAGCATCACTATCCTGATCTTTACAAGTTGTTTTCTCCAGCATGAAAGCTAATGTTTTCCAATATAAACTAAACTGTAGTTTGATCAAGGGAGATAATAAATTAAACTGTAGTTCAGTCAAGGGGGATAACTACAGATTTTTTTCTGATTTTGTGAGACCTGCAATTCATGGGTTACTGTACACTCTGTGTCATCTCATTTTCTTTCAGTGGCGTGGAATCTAAATAAGAGAAGTAAACTATCATAAAAACAAGTTTTCTATATTTGGATATATGAATTAAAGTTTCACAAGAAAAAAAACAACAACAATATATATATTTTTAAAAGGGATGATTAATTAGTCGGACATAGTTTTCCTTTTGTCCATTCTAATATTGTAAATATTTTCATGACTCATATTTCATGCTTGTGTCTGTGACTAGTCCCCGTTCCGTCATATTAGGAAGAATTGTGCTTTTACGAACATGTTAACCAGTCACATTATATATGTGCCTGTGACTGTCTCAGCTTCAGTCATGACAGAAGGTGTTGAGCTTAGGCAAAACAGGTACATTTTGTACATTACATTTGTCCCAATGTTTACAAAATATAATCTTTCATTTGAGACCACAAGGTTAAATTTCATTTGCGCTAAAACAATACCCACCTCCTAAATTCATCAAGTTTATAAAAATGATATGAAATAATTTGTCTAAAATTATTACCTGAAATGTATGGCGACAAAAAGAGCTGTTTTTTTTTTTAGAAAAATATTTTTTATATTAATAATGCATTACTAAAGCCTCGGTCACACCTTACCGGATAGCACGAACGGACGCCTAACGGATGAAAATAAAAGTTGTCCGTTGACAAAATTGTTATCCGTTGGGAGTCCGTTGATGTACTGACCGAATAAAACGGACGTGTAACGGATGCATAACGGACACACACCGGATATGCAACGTACGAGAAACGGACACGTACCGGACAGAACGGATGTCGAACGTACATTTTTTGTACATCCAACGGACGAGTACCGCATAAAACGGACACCTAACGGAAGCGTACCGGATAAAACGGATGTACAAGATAAACGAAAAAATCAAAGGCGACAATAATAATACATGTAAATCGCATATATATTCAAAATGATTCTGTGTAACTGGTTTTGGTTTATTCTTCAAAACTCCGCAAAGGGCAGTGTCTGGCCTGAATAAAAACTGCTTGATTGTGAAGACGTGCCTATACTCTAAGATCGATTATGAATAATAAGAATTCATGAACCTTAAGAAATCTGACATACCAATAATTGGCATTTCTGACGCGAAATTTTCAATTTGCATTTATCCGTTTCAGATCCGTTCATCGTCCGTTCTATCCGTTATACGTCCGGTAGAAGTCCGTTTCTCATCCGTTTTATCCGTTAAACGTCCTGTAGAAGTCCGTTGGTGAATTATCTTCCAGACCTCCAACGGATGTAAACGGACACGTATAACGGATACAAAACGGAAACAAAACGGACGAGTACCGTACAAAACGGACGCCTAACGGACGTTCATCGGACATTTTATCCGTTGGACGTCCGTTCAAAGTTTTAAACATGCTCAAAATTTTCCACCGGACAGAACGGACGCCGACGGATAAAACTTACGCTTAACGGATATGTAACGGATATGGACGGACGTATAACGGATAAGAACGGACATGAACGGATTGAAAAAAAGTTATCCGTTAGGCGTCCGTTCGAGCTATCCGGTAAGGTGTGACCGAGGCTTTAAAATATGAGATGTTATAAATTAATGTTTAACATGATACATTATTTTCAAATATTACAAAATCATTTTCTGATATATAAAAAAAACCTTTCTAATATTAAAAAAATGCTTTATTAAGGTGGTACCTAACACTACAGGGAGATTGCTCTGTAAAAATCAGCTGAACGTTTTAATCACATTTAATTGCTAAGGAAGTTTCAAACTTATCAATGATCAAATTAAGTGTTTGTCAAACTGCTGTACAATGTATATCCAATGAATTTTTTTTCCGATGATGTGTGTGGTTATTTAAAAATCTTTATATTTTTGTCAAAGAGTAAAAGTAAATTTTGTGTCCAAATTTTGTGAAAATTAAACTATACAAATTAATTTTAGTCAAGGTGTTTGGTACCACCTGAATACTAAAAAAAATGATTTTTTAATATTAAAAATATACTGTATTTTTTAATATTTGAAAACGACTTTTTAATATTAGAAAATAAATATTTAATGGAATTTGCCTTTGAAATTAGGGAACCACCATTTAGCTTCTATTTTATTTTTTTTAAATTCTGATTTCGAAATTGATGAAACAAAATATTCTGTACAAGTATAGGACAAAAATATTCTGAATCCAGATTCTTCCCATACATTATAGTGCTAAATTTGAACAAAATAATTTGATTGATATCGTTGAACAAAATTGTTTGCACTTTGCGCGAAAAAAAAATCTGACTCAAGCAAAGACCATGACCCTCCTTGAAGTTAAATTGTAGCTCCTTAACAGTCTTTTCTTTGAATTACATTTATCTGTAACCAAATTGTTTACTCTAAACTGTAAAACAAAAATGTAAGGCAGTGGCTATTTTGCCAGCTGTTGGAAAACAGATGCAAAATAACCACTGTCTTCCATTTTTGTTTTACAGTTCTGTATAGTCTCTCTATAAATAGTGCATATGGTCCTATTAAGTACGGGCACAAATTTCAGAATGGACGAACAGCAAAGAAAAAGAAGGCATTTTTTTTTAGACTGTAACAGAAAGTGGATAAAGGCTAGACGAGCTCTAAATCGGAAAGCAGCACGCGAAACTGCAATAAGTTCGTCCGACAGTGATAATGCCAGTCAAACAATAACTTCAAAGTATTCCAGAACCCCTGACATTCCCATTATTGCCAACGAAAATAGGTCAGACGAAAATGAAGAATGTAGTATAATATTTTGAACCCCAGAGACACCTATCGAAATTGTGTTGTCAGTTTATGTTCTACTTTAGGGGTTTGAATGTCCTTTGGCATCGTCTGCCTTTTAGTTTTTAAGAACAGATAATGAGATATAACAAAAAAAAAAGGACAAAATGGCCAAAAATTAGTAGTTACCCAAATGAAGATTTTCACCTCAATGTGAAAATAGTTTTTTTTAATATGACTATCACATTGCAATTGCATAACAACCGTATTTTTGAAAAGAATCCCGTTACTCTCTTACACTCATATAAACTTACACGTCTCTAGAATAACTTCATCTAATCATTAATCCGTTTGAGACTATTGATAATATATGTTTACGTGTTACATTACATAACATGTGTATTTATTTAAACTTTATGAAACGAAAATTACATACAGCCCGTAACAGAGTAGTGATCGAATTCGCGTTTCTTTACCGTCAGAATAAGTTACGTTATCGACAAACTTATATTCTTCATCGACAAAATATTTCATGTCCAACGCTTAAGTTTTCATTTTTTAAGTCGAAGTTTTTTTAACACAGTCAAACATTTTTTATAATCAACCTCTGTCATTGGCATTTTCATTTTAACGGTAAAGGATGATCAAATACGGGATCTCCGAAATTTCTATCATTTGTTACGAGGAAATCATTATTCAATCGAACATATGTCTTTGTTCATGACACATATTATGAAATACAAAGGAGTTGAAATGATCAAATACTTTCGAACTGACGGAAACAAAAATACATAATCTAGAATGTGTGTTCTGTCATAAACAATGGCTTCGTCGTGCGAATCGACGAGATCATGCTACATGTAACTTAGCTGTAGAAACAGTTGGTGCGACCTCGATAAAATCTTTATCAATTAAATATAAGTGATAAATATTCATGACTACAATGATAATGAATTTATTAGAGTCACATCCACTTTTTCTACTGTAAACATGAACTCGTCGGTTAGTGCAATGAAGACACTTTTAAAGATTGAGATTGTTGGTTTATTCTTTACACCTTTGAGGTATTAAAATTATTTCAGTGTTTATTTAAAGTTAAATTTATTTTCAAATCTATTCTGCTTAAAATTGTCGAAACTTCCATTTAAGATTTCTGTGGTAAACTATCTATTCTATAGTAAGGACCATTTTATAATAAATACCCTTTTGTACAAGAATACTTTCTTTATAGAAGTATAGATCTGCTGGTTATAGATTTTTTTATAACTTTCATTATTGTGACGACGCGCTATGAAATTCAGATTAATTTATAAATGAAGTTGTATATAAATTTTTGGTCATAAACACAAATCTGTTAAACAGTTCGACGAGTGCGTCAATGTTACAGTAGTCTGGTTACTGTAAATTACTAAGCTTGGCCTGATTCATCTGTCATTTATGGAAACTAATTCACCACTTTCTGAGACATTCATTTTTATTTCACCATCAGACATGGAGCTACATTTGTAACTATAGGAAAACTCTAAAATTAAAGAAATTTGACATGATATACTGAAACGTTCTTATAATCAATTAAACGACTGCTTTTCTTAGGCCTAAAAAAAATAATGTTGTGTTTCCGATCACCCCTTGAAATTTTGAAGGGACGGTAGGTAGGGATTTTTTTTTTTTTAATAATATTATGCTTCATTGCTGTCTCGGTTTTGTTTAAAGGCATGGACACTAGTTTGGGATTTAATAGAAAGAGATTGATTACCCACTTTAAAAATCTCCCCGAGATAACTTTTAGTTTACCCCTTTTAAAATCCCCCTGAAATAACTTTTAGTTTACCCCCTTTTAAAATACCCCTGAAAAAAAACTAAAAGTCCAAAACAAAACAAAAATTGGGCAGCACTTCCCCTAGGAAATTAACTTTTTTAAAGTTTGGGATTGTCAGAGAAAGAAATTGAGAAGATGTGGGGCAGATTCATTTATAGGAACATGAACCAAACATCATCCCAAACCTACAGATAGACAAATATATTATATATATACACTGTTCCTGGCAGGACACTTTCTTTTGGCAAAGCATCTGTGGCTTTTCATCAGAATGTCTAAAGCGTTGATTGGCTGACCAGTTTCAGATGGATTAATATCATGTTCATTTTGAAGAAGGGTCTGGCATGAAAATCTGATAAATTTAATTCCAAAAGATTGCATTGTTCCAACAGTTGTGTACTTTATTGTCATCAATCCCCAGTCATTTTTCTCCGGTCATTTTTGCCGGTGGCCGAGCACAAAATTTGTGTTGTGTATTTTTTTTCATCGATGTTAGAAATTGGATGAATTTCATTGCTAATGTCAAAAAAGGTGTTACTTTCTGTAGAATTTAGAAATATTTTTTTCTCCGCGAAATGGTCACACTTTCCACGTTGAACATTGAATAGCACGCGTTGTGTTGCCATGTTCAAACACTGACAAATGAAAATAACTACTGCGCATGCTCCCGCATATATTATTAGCCAAGAAGATTCCACTTTCCAGTACATTCTAAAAATAAGCCTCAAGTTTAAAATTAGCGTTGTTTTCTTTTGGGGCGATAAAAAGATCGAGGGACTTAGAATTTTTTTATTTTCTTTCAGAAAAAACGGTCGGTAGGTATACAAATTATTTTTTTTCCCACATTAACTTTAAAAACTTTTGAGTCGGGGTCTGAAGGACGGTCGGTCGGGTGACCGGAAACACAACATTTTTTTTTTAGGCCTTAGATATGTGATTTTACATGGTCTAACTTTTTCATTGTTAACGGACATTTTGAGATTTTTTATTGTAAAAAAATGGTGCTTTTTAAAGAAATCAATATTCAAAATTTAGAACTTCACGAACATGTACAGGAAGCTGAATTATTGCACATCTATGTATACTTAAAATTGTACTTCGATCTGTTGCTTCCTTAAAATGTTCTGATCGTCCTAAGATTTAATGTACGGAAATGTTTCGGTAAATTAAATTCAAATCCGAATTGAATGTTTATGACACACAAAAAGAGAAACCAGAATCTCTTGATGACCAAACGTATGTACACGTTGGGGCGATTTAGAGCTTTTCAGAAGGAGTGATATTCCACCCTTGTTGAAAGCCTTGTGGAGACCTCTAGATTTTTAAATTCCCTCCGTTTTTCTCATGGATGGAGTGTGGTCTCTCTGTAAATTACCCCCGTATCTTTTCATTTTCCTATTTACCGAAGGTTCCATGTGAAAATTTCCATTGGATCATATCTGTTAAACTAAATGTACAAAACAGGCTCATGAAAAGGCGAAATTTCTTTATCAAACCCGAACTAGAAATCCATTTTTTTCTAATAGAGCACCTTACATTATCTTCAATGAGTTCAGGCATGTGAAAAATTATATAATCATACACAAGAAAGAAACCCTGAACAGGCTTTCAGCAATAATTTTTACCTATTTAATATTAAGTAAATATTAACATGTACATGTATTTGATAAAGTACAGATATAACAAAGAAACTGCCCGGTATCAGATCAGACGTAAGAGTACACTTTTTACTACACACGTAGTCGGGTGCGTTCACTACGAGGACACTTGTACCCAACTACGCGTGAAGTATGAGTACAGAATCGTCCCATACAGGACATGTTCTATCTTATCCTAGTATATTATCCGACAGTTAAGAATAGAATCTGGTCAAATTTTGAAGTTGAACATGTGGGAATGTTTGATTTTTGCCACGGACCATTTAATTTTTATGGAGGAAGGGGCCTGGTAGTTTTTAGAAAACAATATTCTGACCCTGATTTTGACTTAAAAAATCTGCTGCCTCAATATTTTGTCATATGAAAAAAAAATTGTCAACAAAATTTTCCTGTATAAAATGTAATAGAAATCAGAGAAAATGTGTCTATGAGACACAGATGCCCCCGCCAAACAGGAAGTAGACGAATGACAGACCTGAAAAGGGGAGACACGGTACAATTCACCTTGATAAAGCTTCAGTCCAAATATCAAACCAATCCGACATACACAAGCCGATATATATTTGACAACAATTTTATAGACCGGACGTACAGACGTACAGACAAGGGTAAATCTTAATGCCCCGTCACCTAAAATTTTCCCGTTTAAACTGTACTAGAAAAAAGTTTGGCATGTGAAACGGATGAAGACATATTATAACAGAAGTACAAATTCCAGTCCTCCCTTTTGTGTATACATATGAGAAAACATTTCAAAGTTATTGATTGAATTCAAATCCATCACACATACGGTACACATTGTAGTCCGAAAAAATAAAGGACTTCATTCCTATCAAACACCTTTTTAATTGTTTACCAGTATATTTCTTTTAGTTTTGGGTAAAATTGTAAAGGAAATAATACTATCAAGACGTCCTTCCATAAATCTTTTTTTTTCTGTTCTGACTTTGAAGAAATGACTTCTTTTCGACCAATCGAAATGGTACATGGACATATTTTGTTTCATATTATTAGAATTATTTTCAATATTATCGATATTAAACTTGATTATCGACACATGAAAGTTTGTCAGCATTGTCAATCTTTTTAACGTTAAAGTACCAATAGTTCGGTCACTACTCAATTAAGTTTGTCGATAACGTAGTTAATTTTGACGGCAAAGAAACATCAATTCGATCACTTCTCTGTTACGGGCTGTAAAATACCTTTCAACTATATTTTGGTGACACTACATCAAATTATGTATTTAAAGTATAACGGAAATAAACTCATCATAGATACCAGTCCTTTGTATGTAACCAAACACTCTTGAAAGATTTCCTGTTATTTTTATAAATGCATTTAAATAAGCTACTGTATTTACAAATGTTGCAGTTTGTTTTCGTTCTTCTCGTTTACTGTTTGTAATGTGTGAATTCTGTTTATGACTAACACTATTCATAATTGGAGAACATACATGTAGTTATTTCAGTGTTTTATGAGTTGAAGTCTTGATTGGAATCCGTCTTTGATATTAAACAACAGCTGACAAAACGATATTTTGAAATGGCATTGTACACATTATTCTAAGGTAAATTATATATGTTACAGGCATTTTTTAAATTTAGGCATTTTGTAAAATGCCTGAAATGTTTGGATGACAGAGCTGTTACACAATATGTGTCCTGAACTTTTGTAAAGACATATTTGTTTCGCGTTAAATCTTGTTTCAGCACTTCAACCATATTTGGAGAAACCGGAATCCTCACATTTAGCTTTTTCGTTACGATTACTGACAAAACGTTCGACAGCATTATGTTTCGCAATAAGCAATTGTCAATTGACCCGGAGTTATTGGCCTTTATAGTCAATTATAAACATTTTTTTTTCTAATTTGGTAGTCTCTTGCACAAATAAATCTAGTTTGAAAAATGTGTGCGCTGACACAGACAACTAACTAAGATGGCCGCCATGGTTAAAAATAGAAAATAGGTAAAAGATACATTTTGGCTTATAACTCAGAAACCAAATTCAAGTTCAAAGTTCATTATAAATAGAGATAACTGTAAACAGCAAGAATGTTCAGTAAAATAAGATCTACAAACAAGTCGCCATCACCAAAACAGATAATTTTGCCATGAATTCTATTCTTGTCTTAAATGTTGCCCTTTGTTTGACATGCACTGCAGCAAATAGACTAAGGTGAGTGACACAGGCTCTTAAGAAACTCTATATTTATGTTTAATAAAATCCCTTAACTCGGAAACGTAAAATCAATACTTTCTAAAAATTCAAAAGGTATGATACCTCAATAGACTATTCGCCGAAGTTTCATGTAAACTGGTTATAGTGTTTTTGAGTTTTTGTCCGACATGCTGACGATGGACCAATGGACAACAGGGTACCATAATAAGTCCCATATAAAAACTCCATGTTTCACCACGAAATCTTTATTTACTTTGACAACAAAAGTACCAAAGTGACAAGGGAATAATATAAGTTACAATAACTTGTTTCCCAATCAAACTATTAATAAATATGTTTAAACTAACAAACGTACCATGAAATGAAGTTAAAAAAATTATTATTCTCCTGCACTTTGTTCTAAATTCTTTTTTTTTAAAGGATCTAATAAGTTATAATCTAATACTGGAAAGTTGTGATAGAACGGTTTCCGATCAAACAGATAACTTGCATTAAATTCTAAAAGGTTAGTTTTGATCAATGTAGTATTATGTTTTTATGATTTATTGATAATAAATAACATTTTCATTCATTAAAATACAGGTATAAACTAGAAAAGTCATTTTTTAAAGTCTAGAATACCTTTTTTCTTATTTAAATTTTCTGTAAAAAAAACCCGGACAATTTTTCTAAAAAACCGGACGATTTCACAGTTGCTTTCGAAAAAACCCGGACAATAATAACACTGAATTTTCGGTTTAAATACAAGGAAATTGTGTTTCTTTGTTGATCGAAACATGTAAAGTATTCAATATAAGATGGATAGTAGTGTAAAAAACTATTTTTAATTACGAAATAGCAGTTAATTGAACTTATCGCATGTGTAATCACTTAAAAAAGCCCAAACTACACTCAAAACAAATGGACCGAATAACTCGATTAAGCTCGACCCTAGCCGGACACTATACCTACCGTGTCAATGATAACTTTATTTCTACAAACTGCCTAAAACTGAACAGGCAATTTGTTGAATTTTGTTTCAAAATTTAAGTCATTTTACAAAATGACTAGGTATTTTTAGTAATTTTGTATAATGCCTGTCAAGGTTAGGCATTTTATTAATTGGCGTAATTTAATTTACCGATGTATAAATGCAACATCAGCACATATGAAGTCAAGCTATTGTCAGTTGTTCTCTTGACCTGATATAGAAACAACATTACAATGCAAATCTGTTAATTGAAGTAGCAAATAAAATAAACAAAAAACAAATTTGTAATAAAACTATTGTGAATAAATAATATTGTAAATCAAAACATTTGTAAATCTGTTAAAATGTGTTATTCATATCAGATCAGAATACTAACTCAAACAAATTTGAAATTTCAGAAAATGGCCCTAAATAATAAAATTTATTAGTGGTTTTATACCTAAAATATGAACACAACACCAATTGAATGTCTTGTTGGAACGTTAATACATAGAAGTAGACAGATATTTAATAGTATCTGTTTTGTCAAAAGGTGTCTAACTTAACCGATCCTGTTGTGTCCACCAATTCCTAGCTATACAAAGCTAAATGTGGTTAAAGTAGGAAATTAGAATATTGTTGTATTTTAACAATCGAACATTTTCTTCATTTCTCATCCTAACATCACACTTTTTACTGTCGCTGCCATATCAAGAAAAAAATCACTTCACAAATTGGAAGTTTGAGATTGTTTTTGGGATACAATTGCTTACAAGCAATCTGTAGATTTTTACCATTGACTCAGGTCCATGCCCTCACGTCAACCTTTTTATTCTAAACATTAAGGAACATCTCAGATTCTTAAGATTGTCTTGCTTTAAAAGGTAAAACAAACAAAAGGATTGAGTTTAAACAACTTTCCTTTAAGGTTCTTATCATAATCTTCATGTTTCGATTTTTCCCTTGACTTATATTCGTGTTTTCAACAACACGGAAATTCAGAATTAATCAGTATTTATATTTAGTGTTTTTATAAATTTAGAAATACGTCAGAGGGAATTCCCCAGTTTTGATAAAATGCGATAATTCTCTGAATTCCGATAAATCTATTTTTGTCATATAAGAACTGAAGTGGAGTTTTTTCTTATCTGTCACCGTTATGAAACTGATATTTGATTTGTACTTCCATAAAGGAATGGAGAACCATATAGATCGTTTAATTAACATTAGATATGTGCCCTTGCTAAAAATGACAAATTTATGGTTTGTTGAGGTTATTATGCGCATGCGTCTATATTTTTTTTTTGACTTCAAGGTGTATCAGATTGAATGGTTGCTCTGGATTCCCAACTCCATTGATTAATTTGAAACTTATGAGATCCTTTCTATGTCTGTCTACTATTTAGGGTTATTGTTGTTGAATAATTAATCATATGCATCATTTAAATTAAGATAAATGTAGTCCACGACGTAAAGGTGTAACTAGAACACCCCTTCAGCCGAAATGGAGTCTTCTGTATTATCGCTTCGAGTTGTCTCCGTTCCGTAAGTAACATCCGTCTATTTTGAATCATAATACGACGATACGTCGAGAAAAATTAATTCGTTCTGTCGATAGACGTCGTATTTTATTTAATGCGATCGAAATTTAAACAGAGGAATGTGTACGGAAAGGTGTCATGCCCACTGACCCAAGGGAAATTAAATATTTAAAGAGTTAAAAATGGGGTTCCTCCTAGAATTCACGTAGTAAAATAGGTGATTAGATACGAAGTGATATACCTTCTCTTACTCTAGTGACTGCTGTGGAAAGTAAACTTGGAATTGATAGTTCAAAAATAAAACACAATAATTACATTGTCCATACATTTGTATCAGGGATAAGTTTTTTAAAAGTTGAGTAGCTACTTAACTTACGTAAATTACATTTTACATGACTTTTTGCAGTTGAATTATTTTTGAAAATAATACTCATACATGTATCAATGAAAAGAATATTAATCCTATCCCTCAGAGCAATCATGCTCTTTAATTACTTTATTTCAGAGAACACTTGTAAGAAATAAGACAAGACATGAATACTCGACCACACACCATTGTTTGGATTATACTTTTGGTGTTTTCCTGGAAATGTGGAAAGGGTGAGTAGTTATCAAATGTTTACGTTATTATTCCTTAGGAAAACTGAATAATGAAAAAGTCGTTAATTTTATTTCTATATAAATGAGGTATCCGTGGACGCTTTTTATATAAATAGTTTTATATATAAGTGACTGTATCTACGTACTGTATATAGCTTTTTGCTAGTTTTTACTTAATATTTAAATGATTAGGAGTAATGTTGCATCTTAAGTTATAGCAATACTGTTTTCCTGTTGACACAACATAATTCCAGCTTAAAATTAGGTTCTATTTGATTAGCCTTGCAAATTTCGGAGATGTTGTCTTCTCCTTTCGAATCTTAATATGTTGTACGGGTTACCTCTTCTCCTTCTGTAACATAGAGTTTGACCAAAGCAAAGTATAACACTAGATTTACTTATGAGGAAATATTCATTTCAGTAAGCGTATTAGAAGCTACAATGGAAACATGGACACAAGCGGTTCTAGATTGCTATAGGAATAACTCGTTTTTGGAAAGCAACACCACTGTTCTTAAACAGTACATGGTCAATCATAACGACGTGAATGATAGTATTTGGGTTGGAAGCTTTTTAGCTTTACTTCCTTGGATTGAAATAAGAGGTAGGTAATTTATAACGCTTTTTTGGTAATGTCTTACTGCTGGAAAACATTTTTCTTTTATTCGTTCCATTCTATTAACATAATAAACTATAGAGGTTTCAAGTTGGAGCAAGAAATGGAAGGAATAGTGGGTTTGCCTATGAATTTTTTTTTTTTTTATTATACATAAATATGGAATCATAAAATAGAAAACTAGAGCCAATTGATTAGTTGTGCTGTAGTGCATAAATATTAAAAAAGTGTTTTTAAATGCATATTTCTTCGCTTAATGTTTGTTAAATGCACTTGACATTGCCATCTGAAAATTTTATTTAAATTTGAAGCTTTTTACAACCACCAAGTAAGCCTCTGATTGTTTGTCTTCTTATGATCATAATGTTGTTGTTATAGTAAGTCGTGTCATTTCTTCAACGATTCTACATCTTCTTATAGTTTTTGTATGTTCAGATATGTTTGTCTTGAAAATTATCATAGGGACAACAGTTGTCGAAGTGCGCATCTTGTGTTGTAGTTTTCATCTGTTTATAAACGTAGGTAGTTGTACATCAATTATAAAAAAAATCTATTTCAGAAGAAGTTTCAAGCAAAAATAATAGCAAGCAGATATGTTATACTCATTCAAGTCTGTGAATGAATTGTGTTAAAAATGATCCTATTTTCACATAAATTATTTCCTATTTATCTGTTTTAAGATTTTAGTTTATTTATGTTTATGGAAGGTTGTTACAATATACCACAAACATGCAACAGCTTAGAAACAGATGAAACAAATGCTGCAAATTTACAACTGTGTCAGCTCAAATGCATGAAAAGACGATATTTTGCATTTAACCAAAAAGTAAGTGTACCAGTCATGAAATTCATTCAACTGTGGGTCAGTCTTAAGTTTTTTTTCTGATCTTTTCAAGTCTTTTTTTATAAAACAGTCGATAGCTCCTCCAGGTTAAAAGCTCGTGGATATCTGATTTAGAGTAAAAATGTAAGAACCCTTTGTTTGTTGACAATTTTAATGACATAAATCAACATACACATTATAAAAATCAAATAGAAAGGTTTTAAACTCATTAGATCGAGAGAAAAAAAAATTCGCATACACACAATTAAGCAAACAAAAATCAGAAAGAACATATTTGAGAGTAAGTTGAGTAATTAAACGCTAGTTCATGACCAGTAATAACTTATGATACACTCATTTATTTAAAACTGAAATTTCCATTTAGGTCATTGAAATAGTCATAGGCCCAATAACATCCCTGTATTTGTAATTTAATCACACATTTTGTCGGCTTTAAGCGACTATATTTTCGAAAATAAGCACAATGATCCCTTATACAATATCTGTTTTTCTAAAACTTGTTAATATTCTATACATGAAGGTACCGTTATATACAATCATATGAAAAACTTAAAGAAAGAAACAACAGTTGAGGAAAGCAAACACTTTAGGGTTATGTTACAGTCCTTGTTTATGATTCCAACAAAATTTCTCAAAAAGCTTATATTAAAAAAAAATATTCTTAATTCAAATATATATTTTAGAATAAGAGATGCGTTTGCTTTGATGAACACGATGTAGTGAAAAAAGAGACTGACAATGCAACTTTTTGTCAAGAATGTACAGACAGTGGAGACTGCAATACACACGCTGTTGTATACAAAGGTTTGCATTAATATATTGTACTTCTTTTTGGATTTTAATGAAGCATAGGGTATGTTGAACAAAAAACTAGACACAGAAATTTCAAAAGAAATGGCACAAAACCATTATTAAATATACACTACCATTTTACAAATTTCAAAATGGCATTGACAAAGAATTTTTACAAACTTCAACACGGAATCATGTTAAAAATAAGCTATACAAGGTAAACAAAGTGACCACTCATACCGTAATATTGTTTACATTGTCTATATTTACAGAGTATAGGCTTGATTGGCAGGATTCATCTTTATTTTAGTTTATAAATTGGAAAACAGCACGTTTAATCAATAAGTCAGATTAGTCTATATCAAACATTTTCCCTCTAAGTTATATCTGAGTCGTGCCACCTTGCTAATACGGAATATAAGCGCTCATTACTAATGCTAAATTCAAAATCTCATTTGTTAGAAGATGTTGTCGCCTAAAACAACATTAAAAACTAAAATACCATTCACCATTTTAAAGGTTGTCGGAAAAAGTCGGAGACAATAGTTTATCTGCAATTGGAAAGACCTATTCTATCTATCAAGATTAAGATACAAGGTTAAATGTTCTAAGATTGTTAATGCAGACATTTGAAGTATAATGTCGGGTATTAAATCTTTAAAGCACGGTGTACGTACTGTATAACAATATTAACAGAAGTACACATTGTTGAATGAAACACCTGTTGCAAAAATGAACTGTGGAGTTGTGTTCTCTCCATGATATGAAGCCAATCTACACAATATACGTATTTGCATGTATTACGTATATATATATATTTAATATATGATTCAAAGATTTTGCATAATTATTTTTATCCAATTTAAAATACTTGATTTATTTTTTGTCTCCAGTTTTTGATATACCAATAAATTTAGCGGATACTAGCCATGACTGCCTGTCTTACCAATGTAACTATACTGGCGCAATTCCAATATTTTACACACAAGAATGTTTTGAATATTCCAGATCGTATTGTCGTAAGTATATTAGATAATGAAAGTTAAAAATCGGAGGCGCTTAAAGCAAAAAGTCCGTACAAGAGTAAAGTTAAAGAATATTTAAATCGAAATAATGTGCTTAGTATTAATACAAATGCTTTCTTTTACGTGAACGGGAGTCGAATAGAATTTCATTTTATTAATACAAATTTGTGAGCAGATATATGTAAAAAATGTTTAAAAAATTGGAACCATTAGTAATTCCATCTAATGAAAGAATCCTGGGTATCATATTGTCAGAACAAGCTTTTAAAAAATTGTACTATCTGCCTCTCCTCTAAGCTAGAGCATTAAGAAGAAAAAAAGACGACTGATTTGCTAGGAATCAGAATAATCTTTACAGGTAGAGTTACTGGCACTTTGTGAAGTTATAAGTTAGGAATCCAGCGTGTTGATCTGTTACCAAAATGGTTTCATTCATATCACATCAGCTTGTTCTTATATAGAATGTGCATTTTGAACAGCCATCTATCAATCTAGAAAACAATGTATATACCGCAGTGTGTCGTTTGCGTTCATGGTAATAATTTACTCTTGTGTTCAACTCTTCAATTATCCCTTGGTATGTTTCTATCTGTTTTAATCTGTATTTCGTTTTGTATAATGTCGTCATGTTTTGGTTTGTCTTCATGTTTTTATAGTTGCCATGGATATTATCCTGTCTGATTGCGCAACGCAATATTCAGTGATAATGTAGATCAGAGTCATCATGTATAGTTTGTTATAACTCTGAATGACTGATTTCTTTTCGAAAATATGAAAAAAAATACGGAAATATGGGTTCCGGCTCAAATCAATTAAATATAGTGTCTATTCAATGCCAGGAACCAGAAATCCATCATATCTATCATATTTTATATCATTTGATTTTATGGAATACATGAAACGTTGGTTTTCCAGTTTTAATCGTATAAATTTTTCATGTTAGAGCCTTCCATACTTTATTCTACTAAATGGATTTGTCTAAATAGTATGTTCGACAAATAAAGCGCTTGTTTAAAGTAGTGTTAAGAGTACTTTAAATGCAAATTAGTCGTACCACATCTAATGTACAAACTAATGTACTTGGTAAAACTCTGGATGAAGGTCGTCAAAATATGGGTACGTAATCACATTATCTCAATGTTTAGTGTGTTAATTTACATTGTACAACCCTGTCAACTATCATGGTATCGTCATCATAAACGCCAGGGAAAGTTCTTGATCACACAGAATGCATATGATATAATATCTTTTTTGTAAAGAGAAGTGATAAAGAAAGCACCACAAATACTACTATTTATACTGCATTCGTTCTATTTGAGCAATCAAAATGCGTTGACTGTATATTTCTATGTCATATACAGTCACTGACCCGATATCACTTTTCCTTATGAATATGTAAATAGAAGTTATTTAATTATTCATACAACCTCTTAACCTGTTCTTGTTTCCAATGTATACAACGAAGCTTCGAAATACTCAAACTTATTTCTTTTACAACTTTTGGAAAAACATGTTTATCTTGTTCATATTTTTGTTTGAAACCTATAAATCATTATGCTTTATGCTTTATGTTGAGATTTTTTGTCCAAACTCAAACAAATTCGTTCACCATCGATTGTGGGTTTCAAACAGGTAATATACATTTCATTCATTGTGTTGTATATTTCTTTGCCTGACATGAGGCATTTTTAAAGGGGGATTTTCCACAATATCTAAATCAAATAAATAACATTAACACATAAAACAACAATTGCAAATTCGTTTTTTTTAGATTGCAGTATAAAGACAATAATAGTGCATTGACTTGACACTTCTTTTTTGTGATATTTAGGGGATGGGCGAAGTGCTGATGGCCCTGCATATCAGAATTTCTTTCAATATCGATTTACTTGTGAGGAAAATCATTTCACTTATCCACTTCTTTATTCGGAGAATCCAGTTAACCTTTGTAACTTATCAGAATCACTTACCCCAGGAAGAGATGTTTGGGTTGGTGTTTACAGACAGAAACTATACGTAGACAATTCGGATAATGCAGGTAATATATCGGGTGTATACTCGTTTGTACGATGATGTCTTATGTTGATTTACTGTCACTTACCTTAAAAACGTGCAGTTTTGTGTATACATTACAAGAATATGTACACATTGTATGATATCTTGCTACGTATATAATTCTACATTTTTTATAGTGTGAGATATTATGGACATAATTGTGCAAATAGTGATACAAGCATGAAATTTGGTATAAAGGTTGACTAAATGATGCTTAAAAAAAATCAGCTGCTGGCCAGAATTTTTTTTTTTCAAAATGGCCATCACACATGTCGGAAATGGCGTCATTACAAATTGGCAATAATTCGTTAATCCTTTGAAAGGTGTGTTAGATGTAATTCCAATGTTATATTTGATAAAAAGTAAATGACAGTTCCTAAATTACGACTAGACAATACATTAATGAAACTTAACGTGACTTCCAGTTTCAAAATGCCTGCAAAAAAGTAAAAAAAAAATATCAATTTATATATTTTCAAGCAACTTCACGAGGGATGTAAATCCTTGAAAGATGTGTTATAGGTATAATCCATTGTAAGTTATGATAAAACGTTAAAAACAGTTTCTACGAACGACAAATCAATACATAAATGAAAAAAATAGTGACTTCCGTTTGAAAAAAGGCGGCCATACCGTAGAAAATATTTTTATGATTTCCATCAACTTAACAAGTGATAGCACTTTTTGTTAAGTTTAAATGCCTAGTTTGGTTAGAAAGATAGGTTGCTTATCTTATAATTATCTGATAGTTGTCTATACAACAACTCGTACAAAGAAGGCCAGAACGGTAGCATCTACAGTTACCAACACAGCTGGATTTTCGCCTCCGCATTTCAAAATGTCTTGACACGAGATGCAACGGCAGTCAAAGAAGTCCATTTTTTTTCCAACTGTCATTGATTCTTCCTTTTATCCAACCCCAGTGTTTATGACTTGGTACATGTACCTGTCGAATACATGAATCAGACTGATCCCAAGCAACTCCTCCTTGATATACTTCTCTTTTGATGTGCCCTGGAAAAGTACCTCCTGTAGGCGGAATTACATCACAATGCCGCTGCTTCCTGGCAAACAATTCACATCGTTCATCGCTTCATACTTAAGCCAAAACAAAACGTCCGTTACATCTGGAAAACCTTCCATTGTTAGCCAAGCTGACCTCTTCCCTTTCTCACGAAATTTCGAAAAAGTGCATCATCCACTGAATGTATGGACGAAAGTAAGAACAGCTACACATGGATCAAACACATTTGATATGTCCAGTACAGGAAGCCATCAAAAGTCGTTATTCCTTCCATAACCTATCAACAATTTGTTCTACCTAATTTTGCGATTGCTGCAATTCTTGATACTATTACATCTGTGTCAGTACTACCTAACATTACATTTTACAACACTTTTCTTAATCATGCCGAACATGGACAAACATTCGTGTATCTGCTTCTTCATGATTACGAGGGGATAGATAGAAAGTATATTTGTGAAATTGCAAAGAATATTTCACGATGAGTAACATACACATTTTTATTAGTCTCTTAAGAAGAAATTTTGTCAGCAAGACACTTGAACAATTTCGTTTCGTTGTCATCTTCACAGAGTAAACTACTACAAACCCTTGGTGTTCTACCATAACCAACACCTTTCCGTCTGGCACAAGAACCTTGCCGTTGTCTTGTCACAGCCTTTAAATTATTCATTAAACATCAAATACAAATACTTTTGAATACTTATCGATGCAAGATTTTATATAAGGTAGTATGACATCATTATCATAATCATCAAATATTTTTGCCCAACTTTGTGACCTGGAATTAACCATTGCTTCCCGACCAACGATAAATGCGTCCGAATTTGGATCAGCAAATCGCAGAATGTTTCAAGTAAAACCGATTTGCAGCAATTTGATACAACTATTTCAAGTGACATCCTGAGATAAAGACGGAGGAGCAGTTTAGTTTTTTAAGGGGAAAGAAATATTGCGAGTAAAATTGTCTACTGCGACAAGAAATGAAAAGTCTAGGAAAGATATAACAATCACTTTTAAGGCTTTGTTTTTGACAAAGACGTTTCCAGTTTAATTTTGTTTTTGGTTATAAAAAGCAGGTTCTCCTTCGTTTTGCATTTGCTTCAAAAGATCTTCGTATTGTTTTGATCAATATCTTAGAGTTTATTTACATATCTTACCTGTTTTCGAATCAACAATTTCCTAAATGGAGTATTTTTTTTTACAAATCTGACGACTCTTCTATAAATGAATTTCACGACTTGTTCATCACTTTACAAAGCCTTCAAAGCTGTTTAACGAAATCATTTTGTGTTTTCGTAGAGTCTTCATTATGTCGTTTGTCTGTTGTAGAATGACTCAAACCACTAGATCTTTCAAATTCATCTTCCAGTATAGTGACTCCTGGTCCAGCTACCATCCATTTGTCTAAAAGGGATCTTCGGTTAATCATATGGTACCAACATAGCCCTTCACAATTGCACTATTCTGTTTTTGTGCCTGATCAATTGTGTTATAAGAAATAGATTAGCTGGTCTTACGTACAGTGAAATTATCATTTTCAAATTCCATCGCCACTTGGGTGATTTTCGGGAAGGGAAGTCATATTTCGGAGACGAGTCGGTAACGATCGAGCATTATTTACACGATCAAGACCTAAAACAATACGCTATCATGCTTTACATGGACAGTTTGAAAAGTACGAAATCTCACCCATGAAATGAGCATAATACCAAAATCAGAAGAGGTTCTTAATTTATAATTGAACGCCAGGAACTACACTGTGGTCGCGATGACTATATTTCCTTACACTAGTCTTTTAAATCATTTAACGCCACAGAGTCAAGACATAATTATATATTCTGAGTTTTGCTTTCATAATCAAATCGAAATTAACAATTCAAGCAAAATACATGCGATTGTCTGATGGGCCTGTCTAGTTCTAGGTACATTTGAACATACATAAAAAGAACCTGCCGTTCTTTGTGTTGCGATGTTGGCTTCAGTAAGACAACATGTACATCCCCTATCACGCAATATATCACCCAAAGTTTAACAACAAGTCAATCTTCCAAACATGACGATACACGTATCTTTTTCTTACAAATCAGGCTATTCCCACTGAATTTGCTTAGGCATTTCCAAAAGTGGCTGATCTGCAGTTGCAATTGATGTTTCGCCAGGATTGACCGCATTTAAGCCTAAACCATCGAATACCTGAGAATTACCTGGTAGTGCATACAAATCGCTCTTGGTGTCTATAAATAGTTTGCACATGCACATAAGTGTTAAACACATGTGTATCATAACCTTGAAAAATGTTATTAAACCAATTCATAATATTATTAGAAAACCAAAAACACTAAACATATGGTAAATAGTTCAAATGATTTTGAAAGAATTTTGGTACATTTTCGCGCATGCGCAAATACTGGATATGTCTAACATTCATTTTTTATAAATAAATAATGTAAGGAAGGTATCAACCAAACCTGGTAATTGGTTTTTACTAAAAGAAGTCCAAAGAAAAGTTTTCCAAAAAATATCAGTATTTTCAAACTAAAGAAAACAGCCATTTTAGAAAATGGCCGTGGCCATCTTAAAAAAAAAATGCTTTAATGGCCATGAGTTATTTCTCAAAAAGTATATAAAAATGATGCTTTGTGGTAATTTTCATGCTTGTCTCATCATTTGCACAATTCCCTCGATTTTGCTTGCTAATATCTTCCACTTTTATGGATACATGCTGAGTACTGTATTCATTTTTGAACAAAAAGGGAAATTGAAAATATATTGAGCAAAATCTGATTAAATTAATGTAACATGCGTAAATTTTATAACCTTAAAGTCTAAATAAGCGTATTGAGTATTAATAACTTTTCTTCACCGCTGCTTTTTGATGTTTACTGTACGCAAAAGTATCATTAAAACAATAATTGGTGTACTGACATACTCATATGCTATTCATAAATCATTAAAAACTATCACAAGTTTATCTTGCTTTATATTTCTTCTAGCAGACTGGCAATCGCTGTAGATAGCAATTCATTATTTCTCTAAACTTTTAATTCTCTTAATTATTGAATAGATCATGTTAAACATCATAAGTGTCCTTTTTTTTTTTTTTTTATATATAAAGAAGTCATGCTGTTCTCAATGATTACATAGTGTGCAATAAATGATCACAGTTCGAAGTACTTAATTAATCTTTCACTCAGGAACCTGGTTGATGTAGCTGAAGATTGAGTATATTTCTTATATCTTTCAGTAGGTATTATATTCAAGAGCTTTGTCAAATATAATTAGTTATCAAAGGTACCAGGATTATAATTTAATACGCCACACGCGCGTTTTGTCAACATAAGACTCATCAGTGACGCTCATATCAAAATATTTGTATAGTCAAACAAGTACAAAGTTGAAGAGCACTGAGAATCCAAAATTCCAAAAAGTTGTGCCAAATACGGCTAAGGTAATCTATGCCTGGGATAAGAAAATCCCTAGTATTTCGTAAAATTCAAAGTTTTGTAAACAGGAAATTTATAAAAATGACCATATTATTGATATTCATGTCAACACCGAAATGTTGACTACTGAGCTGGTGATATAACTTGCAAGAGTTTTACTATTTCCATATTGTCTTCTTAAAAGTACACAATTCATCCGCAGAAAATAAAAAAAATAAAAACAATGTTAAAATCTGACTTTTCAGTTTCATTTGTTTTAAACTATAATTTTCGCAATATTACAATGTCAAATATCTGCAAATTGATTCATTATCATGATATTTTATATTTTACTTCCTTTTTTGTTGTAGTTATACAACACTTCGACCAAATTGAGCAGTACATTTCACGTTGTGACCATTTACCAGCAAATGATGAGTGGGCGCAAGCCGAGAATTGCAGCGGAACACATCATTACAAATGCGCTTTAGGTGAACTCGTTAAAAGAAATTGCACGAATCAAATCAAAATTAGTGCAGTTGTTATTCGTTGTATAAGAATACCAAATAAATTTGTACATGTTCTGTTCATTTCATATTCATATGTTGTGAATGCTATGTATGTGTTTCTGTTTTGGTTTATGTATACGTATCAAATCTACAATTTGTCAATCCTACAATATCATTTCCCCTCAAAACATAATTAAGAATAGTCACTTGATTTGTTGTAAAATTCATCTTAAATATTGTGCTTTTTGATATGCATTCCATAGTGTCAAAATAATATTAGAATTGATTCATAAATTGTTAAATCATCTTCTTCCGGCCTTTATATACGTTCCCACAGCAGTTGTCCCATACATGTGTATATATAAGATATATAAGATCAGTATAAACGCATGATGTGATCATCAAAAGTTAAAATAATGAGAAAAATCTGTTTTAGTCTATCCATGGCAACATTCTGCATTTTTTTATAAATAAAGTATTGCAAAAATTGGCATAAGAATATAAATTTTCTTTTACTTCATTTTCGTCAGATCTAATCACAAAGTTCATAGGAAAAATGTTGAAAAAAACCAATATAATAATTTAATGTCAGGTTTTAAATGAAAATGTTGAATCAAATAAATACATTCTAAATGTTCCTATAAACCAACTAAGATGGTTGTATTCATTATCAGCTATCCAAAAATGAATAAATAAGCCTCGTTAAAGTGTATAATCTATAATTAAAAAATTATATTTTTTAACTCCTGCAAAAATTTTAACTTAAAATCATGCTAAAAACATCATTTGACTTATTAGCATGCAAAACTATAAAGCAATGCATTCCAATGATATTATAAAAAACGCAAACTATGGTAACAAGGATGAAGCTGCCTTTTGATGTGTATTTTATGTCAATGGTCCTACTAGAACAAACAAAAACCATATCAGCCTCATATAGCAATTACAAATTTGAATTTATCAATGCAAACATACACCGATCAATTTAAGCACCAAACATTTAGTTTTGATATTGAGCGTTTTCAGTTTTACAGCTTTAATCTTTTAATACGTATAGACATTTGGTAACCTGATACAAGGGTTTCGTTCATGTAGATCATGTAACCTACAAATGCCTTAGACAAGATACATTTCATTGTATATTCAGATAAAATTAATGACGCAATAATTTATCATAATTTTAAATCAATATGGTACAAATCAGCATACACGTACATAAGGTTTGAAAATCTTTGCACAACAAATATCACCGTTCACACAGGATATCACACAGGTTCCCGTTAAATGATGACGTCATAAAACAAAATATCTGACGCCACAATGGAAAAGTGATTGTTGTTGACGTCAAAAGTTCAAGCGGCCGGGTCAGCCGGGATTAGCGATAAGGTGTACAATTCACTTTCGAGATTATTTTTCTTTAAATAATGAACATGATGAAACACTTAGTAATACATGACTTATTTAAAAAAAAACAATCATGAACTATCCTATATAAAGCAACTTTGTAATTAAAATGTATTCAATAAATATCAATTATGACAAAAAAATACAGATAAGGAAATCTTTGGTGACCTTTGGCTGTTTTCTGCACTAAGGTAAGACTTGTTTCTTCGACACATTCCCTATTTCCATTCTAAATTATTTTATTTTAAAAATATGCATACCCACTGATGAGGTTAATGTTACGACAAATCGAATAAAGTTGTAATCAATCAAACCTTCGTGGAATATTGATATAGTTAATGTGTTAATTCTTCAGGTACTCCAATTGAATCTCAAAAGGAACTATACAAAAGCTCTATTTCATTGCATAGTTGTCGGGGTGAAGGTAAGCAATTCATTGCATGTGTTATGTAAGTGTGACGTTGTCAATGTTAGGCATCACTTTCCTTATATATCTTTTAATTTCTGCAATCAAACCAGTAATATGACATTTAAAGATAATAACAGTAGAAACCAGTGTGGACAAAGAAACTAAATGCGATTGATAGATAAAATAATCGACACAATAAGGTGGATTTTCAGATGTCTTTTATGTCTATTTTTAATTCATGTATGGTTTCCATTTCTTTTTGTCTTTTGTGTTAATTGTATGTAATTGACTTTCAGACCCTGATACAGGAGAAACAGATAATCAGAGTTCAGGTAAAGTGTAAATAAGATACTTACTAATTGTGAATGACAGATATTTCTTAATTCTATAAATGTTCATACAAAATGTAAAAAGTAAATTTTGTAGGTTGAATTTTTGTGTTTTTTTTTTACAAAGATTTGGTGCATACATTTAGGACAAAAACTTTCAACAAATCATTGGCAAAAGAATTACAACAACACAAACAGGGCAACAACTTGTATATGGATATTTTTATCTTAAAGGTACAATAAGGCAATCAACATGATGCAAAGACGACCCCAATCATGGTTTTGAGTTAAACAAGTTACTAGCTGCCGATCAAAGATATACAATGTAGACAAGAACATAAACTGTCGTCCTTTGAAGCGAATGTACCAATTCCTATGGTTACGAACTGTGCGCCTCTCCTTGCTAACCTCTTCTTATTTTCATATTAATCGGAGTTCCTTCGGATAAAAAAGCCAGGTTATTTCATTCAGATATTGATGTTGCTCTTTCCATAAACAATCCGAACTTTTCTGATTAGGTTCCGTTTATATATCCTCCAGAACCAGAAATTAAGAGAAAAAAGAATCACGGCTTTCTCTTGCTGATTTTTAGACTTATTCCTCGAATTTGACAAACACAGTCAACTCAGTACCAGAATCTATGACATATAAGACAATTTTAATTTTAAAATTATCCATTTCCCCCAACCACAATAGCAATAAATCAACTTCAACAACATATGGAATATATATTTGCTTGTGTTATTGTGCTATAGCAGATTTTCTGTTCTAAACTTTCATTTTTGCTTATGTGCCATTATACCTTTTTGTGCTTCTTTGTATATATTTATAATTTTGGTGAAATTTTGTATTTTTGTGTTGAATATCGACAAAAGACATGTATAAAATTCAAGCAATACCACTGATAATACTTTTATGTATAGTTATTTGTGTTTGCATCAAAATTGTTGACACGTAGGAGATTGTACCATTGCAGTGAAGAAAACTGTTGTTTTTTTTTCTCAGGTATGATAGTTGGAATTGTGGTATCAATATCTGTGATAGTAGTGATAATATTTGTGATACTAGCATTCATGTACCGCAGGTAATTGTTTTTTTGTTTCCGTAAATACATGAAATATGTGCATACGTCTATTGACTACAGGGTTATCAAATACAACATGCTTTTCATGAAAAGACGCCAGTGGTTCATAAAATAGAAAAATATGTTTAAATTTACGTTATCACATTTCAGTTCATTTTCCCCTGGCGCGTCTGGCGTACTAAGTTATAATCCTGGTAAATTTGATAACTGTTTATACCCTTGGGTCGATGCCACTGCTGGTGGACGTTTCGTCATCGAGGGTATCACCAGCTCAGAAGTCAACACTTCGGTGTTAACATGAATATCAATAATGTGGTCATTTTTATAAATTTCCTGTTTACAAAACTTTGAATTTTTCGAAATACTAAGGATTTTCTTATTCAAGGCAAAGATTACCTAAGCCGTATTTGGCACATTTTTTTGGGAATTTTGGATCCTCAATGCTCGTCAACTTTGTATTTGTTTGGCTTTATATAAAATATTGATATTAGCGTCACTGATGAGTTGTATGAAGACGAAACGCGCGTATGGCGTACTAAGTTATAATCCTGGTACCTTCGATAACTAGTTACACCACAGGGTCGATGCCCCACTGGTGGACGCTTCGTCCGCCAGGGTATCACCTGCCCAGTAGTCAACACTTCGGTGTTGACATGAATATCAATAATGTGGTCATTTTTATAAATTTCTTGTTTACAAAACTTTGAATTTTTCGAAAAACTAAGGAATTTCTTATCCCAGACAAACATTACCTTAGCCGTATTTGGCACATTTTTTTTAGGAATTTTGGATCCTCAATGCTCTTCAACTTTGTACTTGTTTGGTTTTATAAATAGTTTGATATGAGCGTCACTGATGGGTCTTATGAAGACAAAACGCGCGTCTATCGTACTAAATCATAATCTTTGTACCTTTGATAACTATTGACTTAACCAATTATAAGTCACTATCGAGTGTTACACATACTTGAAATTGTTATATCCATGAGTATTACAACACGTGACACAAATGGTTGCAGAATCTACCTACCTTTTCTGGAGGCAGGAAACTATACCAGATTCTGATGAGGTTCTTGTTGACCGAAATTAAATTGTTTGTCTATTTTCCCATGAACCTTTTTGTCCTTTTATCGTATTTTGTTTCTTTGTAATGAAATTGTATTTGAATGTCTCCATAGTACATTCTGCTTTAATTAGTTCATGTTGTTTTTCATCACGCACGTGTATTTAGCATTGAGTTGATATAAACTGTTTTTGTGTGTACTACCATTATTTAATAAAGCAACCTTTAAAACATTACCCTAGATCTTAATGAGGTTCTTGAAGCCCAAATTTAAGCTGTTCGTCTATTGTTTCGTGAACTTTTAATCGTCTTTCATTTTTTTGTAACGATGTTTGTTTAGAATATCTCCATGTTAAACGTATCAGCTGCATTTTTTTTAATAATTCATGTTGTTTTTCATCCGACAAGCACACTTTTATTTAGCATGGAGTTGATATAATCTGTTTTTTTTTTGTACCATCAATATTTAATAAAGCAAAATTTAAAACATTATTTCAATGATGATAAACCTCATACATGTTGGATAATTGTTTTCATGCGTTAACAGTCCAGACTTGTTTCATAAGTTGATATTGTTTAGCGAATGAATAAGTATTCTTCCTGGGCTACCTATGTATTTATATATCAGAAATGCTTGAATGCAATAATTTGCTAACGTTGAAAAAAATATACATTCTGTATGAGAAAAAAAATAAGGACATAGTTCTCTGTTTTTTTTTTTTTTTGCAGGACATATGCTAAAGAAAATGCATTATTGAATACAGCTGGTAGGGAAGATCGTAGCACAAACGACATAGATAATAATACAGTAATTTCTGACTGCCAACAGTTAGATAATGTTGCTGACGTACAGAAAATAACAAATGCATATGATCAGTTGAACGTTACACGTAATGTACACACTGAATCGACTAACGACCAGGCCAATACCTGTTTTTTCCAGAGAAGAGTATAGCAAATATGAATCTATTGTAGACTCTAACGGGATAAATACTAATACAGTAATTTCGGAATACGAAGAGTTTTATAACGCCGATACAGATACAAGCTCACAAGCATATGATCAGTTAAATGTCACACGTGAAGTTCCAACTGATCCGACTAACTTTGTCTCCAAGATCACGGTCTGAACAGAAACACATAGCAAAAACCAATCGACAAAAGCAACAGCTGCTACTTCGGAATATGAACAAACAGTTAGATAATTCACAAAAGCATGACAACATGAACGTTTATGGTCAATTACACGTTGAACACGCGTATGACCTTGGCTAGACTCAAGAAACTCTTATCCCTTTTTTTGAAGATAACGTGTAATTCATTAATCAATGAAGATAAACAAACATTTAACTTTAATTGGTGTACCATTTCATCGTTCATCTAGATGTTTACCCATATTGTTAATCCAAATTATAATAATTTTAAGATATAATGGTAAGTTGATGACAGTGACTTATATGAGTTAAACAGGACCGCGAGGGAATACTCACTTGGTTGTAATGTTTGTATCTTTTTATTTATATTTAACTGACTGTGTAAATATCAAGAATGATCTTAAATTTCGCCTGATTTTTTCGTAAATTCTCTTTGAATCTTTAATTGTAAATTACTCTTTTTAACACTAATAACATATCGCCATTGACGTTTCTGTAATAAAAAATATAACAAGAATACTGGAATATGACTCTTTGTTAATGTCAAGATGAATTAGATAGTCACGGAACATGTAGTCGATTCGAAGGAAAAAACAAAATAAAAACAACGTTGAACATCCAGATTAATATTATGATACCATCATGCAGTCTATCTTTCATGCATGTCTGTGAACATACTAACAAAAATGGAAACAAATCGTTTAAAAAATGTATACGTTAAATAATAATATACAAGAAAATATACAGAAATATATTAAGAACACGTCTAAGAATGGAAAAACTTCAAGAACATAATCCTGGCTTTGTGTAGTATAGTTTAGACTTTGTTCTAGTATAGTAAATAGTTTAACGTCCTTTAGTCGAGTATTTATAAGACATTGAAAAGAAGTCGAGAACTGTTTGAGTACAGGTCTATCACGATATCCGCATAGTTCGTAAACACCAAGTATTTACATAACTTCAACATGTCCTTCCGAATTTGTCATCAACTTCATCTACTCAGCAAGGAATAATTACATGTTGAACAATGAAATTACAGGTTTAAAAGAAATTTAAAAATATAAAATTTGTTTGAACTTGGTCACCTGTTGATTAATACGAATATTTTCATATCAAACAAAAATTTACTTGTACATGTATGTAATTAAATTTCTTAGCTAATTTTGACTCTTTTTGGAACTCAATATTAACATTTGAAATATATTGATGACGTCCAATTATATTGTATTATTTATTTTTATCAATCAAAAATATTTTTGAGTGTCTGTAAACCTTTCATATCTTCACGGCCTAATCATCAGGCCACAAGTCAAGAACCTTGTCGACTTTTGTTGTTTGTCATTTTGAGACTTACATAATGATATTATACCTTTGTTAAAAAATCAGTTCTATTAAGACCTTGATATATTATTATAGATGTAAAAAAGAAGATGATTCCCAATGAGACAACTCTTCAAAAGAGACCAAAAACTGGCACTAAGATTAACATTTATAGGTCACAGGACGGCCTTGAACAACGATTAACGTAACTCAAGCCGATAACTCGATCGTACTTATCGCCAAATTTTGTATTTGTATTATTTTGCTAATGTAATTAGTATTGTCACTCCTTTGTTTCAGATATACATATATGAATATAACTGATATGATAGTGTGTTTTTTTTGTGCTACATCTGACAGCAGCTCAAAGACATACATTTCTTAAGGATAACAAGGGGCCTATCAAAGTATGCAACAATAGACATGTGTCTATTCATCATTAACCTAATACACTTTAAAACCTTTACACTCTACGTTGGCTACCTTGTGATACAATTAAATGTAATGTAACACATATATATCAATACACAATCCGATTATGGTATTATCCGATGATTTACTTTATATAATATGGTACAGTGCATGATATCTAGATATTTCATTTGTTTTCTTTGAAATAAAACACAAACAAATATTTGTTTAGATGCAAACTGGACACGCCATTATATTATAGCATGTCATTTGACTAATGTTTTGTTCTCATTGTTTTCTGTTTCCTCAAAAGGTGAACAAGATAAGAGATAATTATACATTCGTTTACTCTGTGTGAAATACTTTCTATGCATTGTTTTTTTGTTGAAATCATAATTTGATTGGAAAAAAGTAAAATCACAAAAATACTGAACTTAGAGGAAGATCAATTGGGAAAATCCATAATCACATGGCAAAATCAAATAACAAAACGCATCAAAAACGAATGGACAAGAACTGTCATATTCCTGACTTGGTACAGGCATTTTCAAATGTAGAAAATGGTGGATTAAACCTGATTCTATAGCGCTATCCCTCTCACTTTAATGACAGTCTCATCAATTTCCGATATTTTTACATTGATGCGTTAAATAAACAGACACAATAAATAAAATAGTCAAAATATGGGTACATCAGTCATCATCGTTTAACAATTTTAAAAGGAACAATTTAACAGAACACAAAAACATCTACTATCTACGAACACATTTATTGATTTGAGTGTCTGACGTCAGAAAATTTTATACGTCACATAAATTTGTCGTTCAATGTGCGTACAAACAATTTTAAAATTTGCATTGGAATGTTAGCATACAGGGTTAAAAAATAAAAAGTATGTAAGAATAAATTTAAGAATAAATTTTGGAAGATATCATATAGTTTAAAAAATGCGATTCGAAGCAATAAAAAAGTACAACCCTCAGAACCCTAAATTCATTAACCCAAGTAGGAACGTGAACCTCCAACGCCGCACTTCAACCGACATACAATCGATTTATATTGTTGTTATGATCCGTATTTGTGAAAAATCATCGTGTACGTTAAACATACAATCAATTGACACTGTCGGAAAATATATACATATGTATTGTTTTACCCTCAATATACATCCTGTATTTGAGTGTTAATTGTTTAAATTCAAATCATTGACTCATTAATGTTTAAATAAATTAACAAATACAAAACGCGGACTGAGAAGAGGACCAAAAAATGAAGAACTGCTGCCTTGACAAAAAAATCCACGTATCTGGTTGTACAAAATAGAAACGTGTACAAAAAAAGCAAAACTATATTTGTGTACTTTGTATTAATTTAATTGATAACCAGCTAATTGCAGGATACAATTGTTATTCTGCAATCATTCAAGTTATATTTTTACCAATAGTGTATGGACAGAACAAACGCCTCTGTATATATTTTTACATTCCAGTCTTCATTTAATGATCAAAATTAGGACAATCTACATAAACCTAACAATATGCATTGGTCATCAAAGGTATTTTACAAATTCAACTAAAAATTAGCATCAATCTAATATCATGTTTATATCATATATATTGATCTGAACTGTTTATATATTAAATAGAATGCATGTTCTTGTAGTCATGAGATTCCCCGAAACGACTTTATTATGTACCAAAGTATCTATACATCACTATGATCAACGTCATCTTTTAGAAAACAATATAACAGTACTTGCCGAGTGCATCAATGCAATTTTTTATACAGAACGTATGGGTTTGGCAGAATTAGTGGCTGGTTGATTGAAATCGTGTCGTCTCTCGATTTTTTTTGCCATTGTGTTTTCAGCTTTCCTTCTAGTTCAGCGTTTTGAATATCCTATGGCATCTTCCACCTTTTTTTCGAAGAACATATATAACTTTAAAAACAAACCGACAAACTAGTGGTAACCCTGATGAAGATTTTCCCCTCAAAGTAAAACAGTTTTCTAATAGCTCATTGTAAAAGAACAACAACCGTATTTTATTTAGTGAGAAACCCATTATTCTCTCACACTATAAAAATAATCTCTTCTCTAGAATAACTTTTCCTAAATGAATATTAACGAACTGAGTAATCATTAATCTAAATGAGACCTTTGATAATATCTATTTATGTATTACATTACATAAAATGTGTATTTACTAGTATTTAAACCTTATGATACGAAAATTACACAAATTATTTAAAAACCCTTTCTTGATGACACTACATCAAATTATGTATTTAAACTATACGTAAAGTATGACATATATTTTTAAATAGTCTTTTGTTTGTAACATTACATCCTTAACACTTCCTGTTATGTTTATAACATGCATTTAAACAAGCTACCTTATTTACAAATGTTGCAGCTTGTTTTCTGTCGTTTATTGTTTGTTATGTGTGTATTCTGTATATGACTAACATTATTCATAATTTGAGGACAAAGCTGTTTCGGTGGTTTATGACTTATAATGAAGTCCTGGTTGTAAACCGTTTGTTATCATTAAACAGCTGACACAACGATATTTTGAAATGGAATTGTACATCATCACCTAAGGTAAATTATATATCTTAAATGGTTCCTAAATTATTTTTTTTATTTTCCAAGATCCAAATTTTATTTTTTTGGTAATAAAATGTAACATCTGCATATATGCAGTGAAGCTCTTGCCTATGGTGCTCGATATGTAATATAACACAATGGCACAATACGAATCTATTAATTAAAATAACAAAACAAATAGAAAAAAAAAGGGACATAAAACGATTGTGATTAAGAATATTTCAAATAAAAACACTTGTATATACATGTATCTTCTTTTTGCCAAATCAGTCGTGTGTCCCGATTCATGGACGAACATGTATTGCTATCTAAAACAAAACACGTTATTTTAAAGTACACATGTATTGGCACTTTACTGAAATTAATTTTCGAGTGTAAAAATTTTCTATTTCCTATTTTATGATACTAAAAACTATTAAGCGTTGAATTATGCTTGACGAACACAGGTGTGGTCGTTGTTGGGACGAGTATATATATATAAGTACACATGACACCGACATTTAATGAATCTACTGCAAATCCTGGTGTTGTCTGAAACACTGCCAAACGAAGACTTCATATCCTATCTAGAGTAATTCACGACCGTTCACTGTTTGTATTTTTTTTTTTCAAGAAAGAAACGGTAAAACAATCAACCTGACCCATGCATGTAGGAAAGACAAGTCATTATTTATCGTATCAACTGGCACATGAGGACGAATAAAATGGCATCTAAATTAACTGCTGGAACATAATAACGTAGATGTAGAAATGTATGTGATGAACTCTGTTTTGTCAAAATGATTCCATCTTAACTGACCCTCTTGTAGTCCTTTTCGGAATCTTTTTCATGCTAGACGACGTTAAACGTAGGAGATTGAAATGTTGTTGTTTTTCGTCCTTCGAAAATTACCGTCATTTTTAATTAGGTTTTATCCACCATTGTCCACAGAAGGAAAATGCCTGTACATAGTCAGGAGTATGACAGTTGTCCATTTGTTTGATGTGATTTAGTTTGTGATTTTGCCATTGGATTTAGAACTTTCCGTTATAAATTTTTATCGGAGTTTAATATTGTTGTGATTTTACTTTTCACTAGTTGGGATTCTATGAATGTTTTTTTTTATTAATTTCAGAGAAATAAGTAATTTAAGAAATAAGAAGACGAGGTATGAATATCCGACCACACACCTTTGTCAGGATTATATATTTGATGTTTTCCTGGAAATGTGGTAAAGGTTAGTAGTAATGAAATATTTCGATATGAAAAGCTTACAAAATATATATTTATATAACCAACCGAGATAATTTAATTTACTTCCCTATACATATGTCGGTCATATTTTGACAACTTACCCTGTTTTGTTTACAGAGCCTAAAACCACTCAATACACTATGCTGTATTCAAATACAGCTTTCATATATCTAGTTATAATTTTCCTCGTCTTAATCTGTTTTCTGTATGTTTATTGTTATTATGACACGAGGATAACAAACTGTTTATATATTCGTTTTTTGTCCTACTTTCTCCGACGGTATTATTTTTTTATGGTTTGGTTCACACTTCTGAATACAATTTATATTATTCATCGACGAACTGGGATAGTATAGGATGTACAGAACAAATATCCTAAAGCCGTATACACAATACAGAAGGCCAAATATTTATTGCAATAATGTAAGATCTACATAATAACAGTAGCATCTATTTGAACATGATTTCCTCCCTTACGTAACGTCTTAAAACCTCTGTAATTGTCCAGTGCCAAAATAAGGGAGTTCTATATTGTTAACAAAATATGTCTAGAAAATATCAAAGCTTTATGTTTATTGCTAATTAAAAACAATTGCTCGATTTATAAATAAGTTACAATTGATAGAACAAGGATGTGTAAAACAATAACAAATTCATGCATCTTAAGAGCACCGAACAGTGCAAGAAAAGGTGACTGTTTAAATCTAAAGTTTATTGGCATTTGACACACAGGCATACTCATTATAAATAATACTTTTTGGAGTACTAACGAGTAAATGCAGCTTTCAATACCATGTTATCAAGTATATGCATATACTGATCTGATAACTATATGCTAACTTTACTTTAGTATACAGAAAGTATTTGTGGTCGTTATCATATTTGAATGACCGTATGTAAGTACTATATATAGCTTTCTGCTAGTCTTTACTAAATAGTTTAACGTTCATCAGTAATAATACATCTTTTTTATATCAAGTATAAACAATCATCCTTACCTGTTGGAACAAACAAATCCTGTATGGTAGGTCTTACAATTGTGAGTGATATTATATTCTCTTAATATGTTGTACATGGCAATGTGTCTCCTTCTCCAGTAGAGGGTTTGATTACAGCATATTATAATACTAAATTTACGTATGAGAAAAATCCTATTAATTTCAGTTAGCGGATCGGATACTACAATGAAAACATGGAAACAAGCGGTTTTAGATTGCTACGGAAATAACTCATTTTTGGAAAGCAACACAACTGTTCTTCAGAAGTACATGCTCAATGATACAAAAGTAAATGATAGTATTTGGGTTGGCAGCTTTGAAGCTTTACTTCCTTGGATTGAAATAAGAGGTATGTTCTTTATAATTAGGCGTTATGTTTTACTTTCGGAAAAAGCTTTTATTCATTCCATTCTTTTTAACATTGCAGGCTTAAGATGTTTCGAAGTGAAGTAAGACATGGAATATTGTTTTAACTTTGGTATTTGAATAGTACATATTTGGATTGTACATGCATATGGTACCACAGAAAGGAAAAAAATAGAATTGATGGAATAGTTGTTCTGTAGTGCATTTTCCACCAATTTGCATGAAAAAAAATGTGTTCGATAAAAGTCATATTTATTAGCTTAATGTAAATGTGCGTGTTGATATTGTGACATTAAGGGATAGATTGTGTCCCCCTATTAAATTTTATTACAGCATCTAGCTTCATTGCCATATGAGAATTGAATTATATTTTGAAGCCATATTCAACACCCAAGCAACAATCTGATTCGTGGTCTTCTGTTGATTAACTTGTTGTGGCCTTTTAAGTTGTGTTAGTTATTCAGGAATTGAATAAGTTCTTGAACATTAATGAAGAGACGGTACTTGTTGGAACGCGCATCTTGTGTCGCATTATTGTTTTGTATTTGTACTAACATTTTACATTTTTTCTTTATTTCAAATGTAGTGTTTGGGTATATATACAAGCAAGCCGATATGTTCCAATCATTCATGTCTTTGAAAAAAGTTTGTTATGAAATGAAACCATTTGTAAAAAAAAAAAAACATTTCCATATGTCTATTTTTAGCTTTAATTTTATTTTATTTCATAAAGGTTGTTACAATATACCACTTACATGCAGCAGCTTTGAAAGAGATGAGACAAATGCTGCAAATTTACAACTGTGTCAAATCAAATGTATGAATAGACGATATTTTGCATTTAACCAAAAAGTAAGTTTATCAGTCACGTAATTCATTTCAGTGTGGGGCAGTTTTAGTTTTTTTTTATCTTTCACATTTTTTTTTATATAGAACTGTCTATTATGTCTATATCTATTCTAGGTTAAATACTCTTGGAAATCTGTTTTAGAGTGAAAATGACAGAATCGTTTTCTTTTAGTTTATAATTCTAACGAACTATCGAACAAGCCCCATTAATTTCAGGTAGCATATTTTAACTCATCATATCCATAACAAGAACAAATACACACTACCAACAACCGAAAAGATCAGGTCAGAGAGTACTCGGAGTATTTTAACAACTAATGTTATAATTATTTATCTGTGGATAAAATGTCCACTGATATCCTTGATAGAGTCATAGGACAAATATCACCCCACTTTTTGTATTTAAATCTCCTATGTTGTCGTTTTTAAGGGACCATGTTCTCGAAAATGAACACAATGATTCCTGAAACAATAGATGGTATAATAATTCACTTACATAATCATGTTTGTCTGTTGGGGCATGTCTGGGCGCAATTGTTCTTCTAAAACTTGAAAATATTTTATTTGTATCGTTATATACAGCTATATGTAAACGTCATTACATTATAACTTTGTATGTTATAGGTCTTTAATTAATCTTGGGTCCATTGATTTCTCAAAAGAATCAAATTACTAGTTTAAACATTGGCCGCCTACAAAATTGTGACATTGAAAATAATTGCACTGTTGTCAAGAAACGCCCGTACTGTTTTCGTCCAATCCCGATTTTGTGTATATGTCTGTACCAAGGTAGGAATTTGACAGTTGCTTTGTTTGATGTGTATGAGCATTTACATTTGCCATTTTATAAGGGACTTTCCGGTTTTAGCTTTCCTTGGAGTGCCATATATTTGCTCTCTTTTACCGTGTACTAGCACTTTAGTCTAGAAATATCACAAAACAAATTTTCTTAACATATCACTGCATCAACATGATCAAGTATTTCAAAGCTAAGATGAAAGATAATGTTAAGGAAAATAAAAGTAGAGTAATTATACAGTACTAGTTTATGATTCAATTAAATTAAACAAAAAGATAAATCATCAGAAATCAAAATTCTTAATTTTAAATTAAATGTATTTCATGTATTTTGTAGAATGAAAGATGTGTGTGCTTTGATAAACATAATATAGTAAAGAAAGATACCGACAATGCAAGTTACTGTCAAGAGTTTATTGACCGTGGAGACAACAATACACACGCTGTCGTATACAAAGGTTTGCATTAATGTATTGTGATTCCCTCCGGCTAAAATTCAAGTAAAAAGGCCATGTCATCTGTTCTGCAAACAATTAGACGGCCACATTTCAAAAGTAATGACACAAACCATTATTTAACAAAGCGAATGCATAACAAACAATTTCCAAATAGAGTTGAAACCGCATTTCACAAAGTTCGAAATAAGTTATGTAAGATTAAAAAAAATGACAACTCAAATCGTAATATTGTCTTCATTTATATGTGAAGAGTAGCAGGATTCAACTAGTTTTGTTAAGTTTAATTAAGTTAGAGTTGGTATCACAACATAATAGCAGGGTAACCATAGACGTATATATATATATATATACAAGTTTTTAAACAGTAATATCTGAGTTGTGCCACCTTATTAAAACTCATTACTTATGCAAAATGGAAATCTCATTACAATATAGGTTTAACTTTTTTTCGACTAAAACAAATCCTGAAATATGTTCGAAACAAACTTAAGTTATTGTTTGCATGTACTTTGCATTTCCGGTTTCGCCAGCAACATACATGCTATTTAACATTCACCAAGCTAGCGGTTAAAATCAGATACAACATTACCGCTATTGACAAATGGAAAGCTATTCAATATGTCAAGATTGATAGAAAAGGTGAAATGTTTAAAGATTGTCAATGCGGAAACTCAAAGTGTGTTGTCGTGTTTTAAATCTTTTGAGTATGGTTTCTGTACTGTGTTAATCTTATTATAAGTACACATTTTTTGAATACAATACTTGTCGCACTATACATGCACTGTGGCGTTTTCTTCTCTCCATCTTATGAAGCCAACCAACACAATGCTTGTATTTATGTGTATTATGTTCTTGAATGCACCACTCTTTGCGATTATATAGTCTTTTGATATTAAAGCAAGATAATTGATACACTGTTTCTGCACATTTGTTAAGTCTAATGAACAAAAAGATGATTTTTCTTTGATTATTTCTAGTTTTTGATAGGCCATTAACCTTAGCGGGTTATAACCATGACTGCCTGTCTTATCAATGTAACTCAAATGGCTCAAAGTTAACGTTTACTACAAAAGAATGTTATACATATTCCAGATCGTATTGTCGTAAGTATATAACATTAATAAATAACAAAATCGGTATGTATTCTTTATGGAGTATGATTTGTATTGCAAGACGATCGCTATGTCCGCGAAAGACCTAACAGTGTCATTGAAAGTATGGCAGATAGCAAGACTGACACAGAATGAAGTAAAAGAGAATTGAACTTAGAAATTAAAAATGAAATGTTGTGCTAAATTTTTGAAAATTCCGCGAATGTCTTGTTTGTGAAAATCCTTAGTTTTTCCAGTTCTTCAAATATATAGTAATACCAAATAAACAGGAAATGAACATATAATGTATGATATTTCATCTTTTAACCAACTCACTTTTCGGATTTCCGTTGTAGTTATTTTAAATTATATTTTATCTAAATTAATGTTATTTGTTTGGTCATCATGAAAGCCGACGAGTAATGCTTGAGTATATGAGTGTACATAATGGAAGTAGACGAAATGAAAGCACCAAACGGTACAAAAAAGTAATTCTATTATTGCTTCATCTCTCTCCATTTTATTATATTAGGAGATGAGCGAAGAGCTGTTGGCCCTGTACCTCAGAATTTCCCGCAATATCGTGGAATTTGTGAGGAAAATCATTTCACTTATCCACTTCTTTATTCTGAGGATGTAGTAAAACTTTGTATCGTACCAGAATCACTTACCCCAGGAACAGATGTATGGGTTGGTGTTTACAGACAGAAACTATACATAGATAATTTGGATAAAGCAGGTAAAATATCCGCTATATTCGAGTATTTACGATGATATACTATGTTGATTTAATGTCACTTCCCTTATCGTACATGAAGTTCTCAAAAATCCTGAAGTTTTGATCATAAATTGCAAGAAGATGTACACATCTTATGATACCTGTTGACGTATTTAATTCTATATTGTAGTGACAAAATATTGTAAACTGTATTGTATTGAGTTGTGAACAAAAAAAAAAAGGTTAATAAAAATACAGTTAACGTAATTTGATCAAATTAATGTAACATGTGTAAATTTAGTAATCTACACTACAAAAGTCAAAAAGTCTGAAAATACCATACTCTATTTTGTTATGCTATTTTCACATTTCTGACCGGTGTGAGAAACATATTTTTCCTCACTAGTGAACAATCTGTTCTCGGCAAATGCTCAGTTGAAATTGAATAGTGACGTTAAATTTTCTTTTTTTTACTGACTTTTCTTATTGTGACTCCATGAAAAAAAACGATTATGTTTGATGACGTCGCATCAAACGTAAACAACTTTCCTCAAATCTTTGAAAAGGAGGATAAAAATCATTGGAGAAACAGATTCCACCACTGTAACTCGTGTATTATGAGATTTCTCCACTCTCAAAAGATAAATTTCATTTTTTAAAAAGCTCAGCAATCCTCAAGCTTTACATATTAAAATTCAATTATCTCGAGTAGAGAAATATCGTAATACACTTGTTGCAGTTTTGGAATCTTTGTATTTTTTGTCTGAATTTGCATGAATTTTTACTCGACATTCTTTCTTTGTCTGAATTATTCTTAATATTCTTAACATTGTATGAATTTTTTTTATAAGGTTCTTAATTTTTCTTGACAAGTGTCTTGACAGTATTTAACATTGTCTTAAAATTAATCGACAATTCAGTATCATCTGATAAGAGTCTTGATTAGTCTCGACCAATTCTTGACTGTCTTAAATTCGTATCGACCAGTCTTGAAATATCCTTGACATTCTTAATAATGTCTTTAAGATGTCTTGACACTATCTCAATAGTATAAATTTTTTGACAGAGTTGTGTATAGACACATTCCGTACCGTTTAAACAATTTGTTTTGCTGTTACATACTCATTTTTATTATTGTTAAACTAAATTAAGAAAATCAGAAATGTGTATTGTAAGACACTTGGATGACCCTGTGTGGGAGTACCCTTAATGACCCTCATCCCTGTATCTCTTTTGGCTAAAAAGGGGGGACTTTCGTTTGGGACAAAGAAGGTTTTCCCATATTTTTTTCAGAACAACTATCAACTTTTTATTGACAATTGAGTGTTGCATGTCATAATTTCATAACAAAACTAAATATTGGTTATACTTCCCTCATGATTTTTTTTTATCAAGAAATCATAAACAAAAAAATGTTTAGATCTCAATTATGCATGTCTGATCTAGATTCATTTCATAAGACCAATGATTTCAATAGAAATTATTGATGGATAACTTAATAAAGAATGTAAGACAGGAAGTCAAAGGACAAAAAGTCACAGACAAAAAGTCACAGACAAAAAGTCACAGACAAAAAGTCAAGGACAAAAAGTCAACGACAAAAAGTCAAATGACAAAAAGTCACAATTCAGTTTTGAAATTATTTTCTAAATAATACCAAATAAAATACATTTTTTTTTTAATTATTCAATGAGTAAATGATTATTGTCTTTTAATCTTCTGGAAATTATCAAATTGTTTTAATGTTTAATTATTTCACTTCATAATTTTGATGAAAAAAATCAATTTTAGTTTTATAAGTTTTAATTAAAATTGCAAACAGTTCACAATGTACAGAGTATGTCAAGCCATACTGAGAAAAAATAAGAATGTCGGGAATCTGTCGAGAAATTTCAAGACAGTATTCAAATGTAAACAATATGTCAAGAATTTTAAAACTATATTCAGAATGTCAAGAATTTTAAAACTATATTCAGAATGTCAAGAATTTGTCGAGAAATTTTGTTCATACTTTTGGACTTTTAGACTTTTGTAGTGCTACAAAGGTGTATTGTGTTTTGCTTTATCCCAGCTGTTAGACGCTATCTACATGATATTTACGTAAGGGTTTCACTTTAAAAAAAATGGTGCCCTGACAGACACATATGCTATCCATTTAAACTCCTATACCAGTTTATCTAGTCCAATTGCTTCGATAATGATTTTATCGGACTTGCAATTACTGTAGATTATAGTTTTTTTTTTTATTTCTATGTAAAAAAAAATTATATGAAAGAGGGGTGCAAAATGCAAGTCAAACTCATTGATCAAAACTAAACTGATCACTGAAATTTGGTTGGTGTAGCTGAAGATTATATTTCTCATATCTTTCAGTATGTATTATATTTATCAGCTTGCGTACTCTGTCAGAATCTACTTGCAAAAATTCTGCTGCTTGAATATTTTCTTTAAAAAAAAAAATCAACAACAGACTGTATGAAAATATGATATATTATGACTAATCAATTTCAGATTCAGTTTAAAATAAAAAGAGCTCCCAACCTCATCTTGTAATATGTTTACAAATTGTTATCAGAATATGTCGCCAAAGACTTCAAATAGGTAATAATGATGATTCATTACTATGCCGTTTTATATTTTACTCCCGTTTCTTTTGTAGTATTACAAGACTTCGACCAAATTGAGCAATACATTTCACGTTGTGATCATTTACCAACGGATGCTGTGTTGAAAACAGCAGAAAATTGCAGCGAAGAACATCATTACATATGCACTTCAGGTAAAATGAATAACACGAACCAAATCAAGTTGAGAATGTTGAGTGTTACTGTTACTAATTTTTAAAGAATATAAAGTAGTAAATATGTACATGTTCGGTGCATATCATATTCATATAAAGGTTATGTATTGAATTCTGTTTTGGTTTACGTATGAGTATCGATTAAATGATTGATTTGTATGTTAGTCCTTGATGAATTTTCCCCTTCAGAACTAAAATTAGAAAACAACAGTCATGCGATGTGTGATAAGATTTATCTTAAACAGTGCAATTCTGTGCTTTCTTTTATGCCAAAAGGTAGCACTTCAAATATCAAAATGAAATTAAAATTAAACCACAGAGCATCTAATTATCTTCTCTTCCTGACTTATGATATATTCAGGCAACTGCCTGTGTCATACGTTTGTATATATGTGTGTAATCAAATACTCATTTGATCTGATTTTCAAAAATTTAATGGTGAAAGATAAATCCTTGTTTGTATATGAATAGCAATATGCTGCATTTTTGTTTTATATCATAAGAATTTCAATGACAATGAGAGATACATTTTCTGAAACTGTTTATTTTAGTCTACTAAATGATCATATGGAACTGGTGACAAAAGTGAAACAAATAGAATTAAAGATGATCTTGGATTATCTCAACAAGATTGATTTTCTCGCGTGAGCGGGTACGCCGAAAGCGAGAAAAGCAATCGAGTTGAGATGACCAATGATAATCTGTTTACCGCTGTTTCACCCATGACGAAGTTGTCAATTTCATGTCAATTTCATTGACAACGCCACGTGCCTTTCTTAGTTTCGAGCGATAATTTTTAATCTCAAGCAAGAAGGATGATATCAAAAATAATCACACAACAAAGATTAAAGGAAAATGCACAAAATAGCGATTATACATATTACCTATGAAGTTAGTATCAATCAGATTCGTTAATTATTGATGTATTTAATTTGTTTATTCTTCAGACACTCAAATAGATATTCAGGAGGAACCAATCAACAACACATCAAATCAGTGTCAGTCTGAAGGTAAGATACATTAAATAAAGTAGCAATCAATTCCATGTGTAAAGTTAGTGTAAGTAAAACAACCCACAGAAAACTTCAACACCGAAGTTAATTACGCAAATGGAAATAATCTGAAGCTCATAGACCTGTACCAAGCCAGGCATATGACAGTTGTTATCCATTCGTTTGATGTGTTTGAACTTTTGATTTTACCATTTGATAAGGGACTCTCAGTCTTGAATTTTTCTCGGAGTTCAGTTTTTTTTTGGTGATTTAACCTTTTACACACCACACTTAATTATTGGACAACAACAATCATATTCATGATTTGGTATTTGCATTTTTTTTATCTAGAAGATGGTGGATTAAACTTTCTCCTACAGGCAGCCAAACAATCCACCTGCATGACAGTCGCATAAAATTTCATCACATTGGAAACGATGTGTGAACAAAACAAACAGATACAATAACAAAAGGGTCCAAAATAGGGTTACAGAGGTCAACATTGTGTTCTAGTCTTAACTACTGTAAAACACAAACATGTAACAATGAGCAGAAAAGGGCACGATCGAAGAATATTAGCAGACCCGTGCTACACAACAAAAAATAATCCGATAGACAATTAAATCGGTACCAAAAGATTGATTGCCATATTTAGTTTGCGGACTTGTGTTTCTCTCTTCATATGTCTTTTTTTGTAATTGTGTACTAGTGTTTTCCCTCGATTTATATTTTATTGTAGCCCCTCAACTTATTTATTCTCTTTGTTAATTGTGTTCATTTGATTTTCAGACCCTTATACAGGGAATGCAGATAATCAGAGTTCAGGTAAAATTTAATTAAAAATTAACTTAAAATACAAATGTTTTAAAGACAAACATTTTTAAATTCCGTAAATTTTCAAGACAATCAACATGTTGCCAAGAGGCTCATAACATGGTTTTGAGTTTAGTCCTTTATTGAATATGGATGAAAGAAATAAAACGAAATGTGCTGTGTCGAGGTTGTTCCACTTTATGATATATTCCTGTTGATTGATTTTATATGATAAGGTAACAGTTGCATTTAACCTGAAATAGTTAATATAATTGTTTACTGTATAACATGGTCATTGAATGTTTTTTGTTTGCATCTCATACGATTGGTTGCTTTGAAATAGTTGTCTCATAGTTAATAATGACTTTATTTTATATACAAGTAAGCCTGTCTTCCTCCAGGATCTTCGTACGTATAATTGGTCATAAAATAAGATGTAATTAAGTTTATATCGATTAAACATGCTGACAAACAATACGAGTAAATGGCACAAACTCCTGTCGGATCGAGCCCGAATGCTTCAACATGGCTTACATTTCCTATATAAACATAACTTGCATTCCGCCCCCCCCCCCCCCCCAAAAAAAAAAATAAAAGGTTCAATATCGTAAAAAGACGACAAGGAATAGACAACACAAACAAACGTTGGAAAAATAAGCAATACAATTTCCGTGTTCATGGTAATAAAGAATAATCGTACATTTAGGTGAAAGGAGTTGTCCTTTTCTTTTGAATGGAAGTTATGTCATCTTTCCGTAAATATTGACTCATATGCACTTATATCATATCAAAAGAAATCTGCAAGAGTGAGCAATAGGTAAGAGAGACATGAACATCAATACATGTCTTATATGCCCTCAAAACAGTAATTTAAAAAATTACTCCGTCTAAACACAATCTTCAATAAATCTGTATAACTTTGGTTTTCATCAAAGTAAAATTTATAAAAAGAATGATTTAATCTCTTAAAAGTCGGAACTCAAAACAGGTCTGATTCAATCTAGAATTACAGCATTCTGTTAAAAATATATTTAGAATTTTCGCTTTCTACTTGAAATATTAATACGAGTTCCTTCTTCAAAACGAAGTATACAAAATTTGACAGGTCATTGTGAACATTTGAGTCTTTGATGTATATTTGTTATCTTTTGTCAGGCCTATTTTGTTTTTAACTAATTTAAATTATTTAAAAACATTATTTTTGAATGTTATTTTCCTGGTTGTCTGTTAAGGAAAACTCTTCAAATTATACAAAGGTTGAATTGTATTTTTTCATTTTCATTTGAAGGAGAGGAGATATGTCTTTTCTATTGTTATTTCTTTGCAATGTAGATACAATTTTCTGACTAATAATTGTATAGTTTATTTTATCATAAGAAATATGTATCTCGTAAAGGGCTGCCGAAATTTACATGTCTATTAGCATTATTGAAAAGTACACTTATTTTTTGAAAATAATCAATCACATGTACGTTATATAGTGCTCATAACTTTCAACGCATTCTAGACGTATGTACGTGTAGAAAAAGAAAAAAAAAAACTTGGTTGCATATGAGACAGCTGGAAATGACTAGAAGATAAGTTATATATATTTTATTTTGAAATATATTTTAATGTAGGTATAATTGCTGGAACAGTAACATCGATTTTAGTGATTGGGATTATCGTTGCTATAGTTGTATTCACATGTAGAAGGTCTGTATCATTTAGTCATTCATAGTTTAGTATACACAATTATAAGCCTGGTATCTATGAAACGGTTTTATAATTCACTCATAATTGCTGCAATATCTTGATGTGTACTAGTGTTTGGGTGTTCCTTGTACTATAAGGGATGTACATATGTTAGTACATTAAACATTGTGTACCGCGGGCTATGACTGTATAAATACTGAGATAAAGATTGTTGCCAAAAAAAAAACAAACCCATGAACGTTCATTAATCATGTTAATTTTATATTGTTTTATACATATATAAGTTAACTTCAAAAGGAACGTCAATGCCTCTGGTATCTTGCCCAGTCGATCACATTTCCTACCGATTTTGTATACAAAAAAAGGATCTCATTCCACATGGTATTGTATGGTGCGATATATTCTTCATGAACTTGCATCAATGAAAAAAAAGGAATATACATGTAATTACAACTCATTTGTACATGTTGTAAGGTCATTACATAAATTATATTGTGTGGAATAAATATTACTTCACCCATCGCGCCGCATCACAACAAGTCGACTGTCACCTTTATAATCATAAGATTCACAGGGGATTAAATTAAGATACTATTGCAATTTTTTTTAATCACTCATAGGATGCTGCATAGTGTTTTTGTATCAGAATAAACACATCATCATGTTTTATCTAACCAATTGTTGGCATGGTACGTGCTACGTTATTCACCTATCACAGACCCGACCCATTGTTAGTCTTGGATTGTTTTTATCACATACCGTTTTTGAAATGTAAAAATTGTATTAAAAACATCACAGACATGGTGTTTTAATCAAATGTTAGTGGTCTGAATTACATCGTAATATGAAAATATGCTTTTATTATTTCAGACTCAACTGTAAATCCCCAATACATAAGGATAATCGCAATGCAGGAGATCCACCGAAGAATAATATCTATACACAAGAAAATAATTCAGAGGGTCATCATAACGCCTTTGATATGACTTTAAGTTCAAACACTTTTGCAAAGCCTCCAGCAGCTCATATTTCAAGGGTATATGTTCAAAAGGCAGCAGAAGATGAAAATGAATATGCTATTGCAAATCCAGGATACAACGATTTTCAAGTTAAGGTCGATACAAAAACCAATCAAAACGGAGATCAACATGGTTTACATTCCTTGGCGATTGATATTCAATCCGAAGACTACTGCCTGGCCAAACCATTAACAGACCCATGTGAAATGAATCATAACACAAATAATGCAGACTATGACCATTTAAGTAGGGTAGAACATCAAGAAAAAGAGAGTGTGAACGTTTATGACCATGTTCCGAACATAATTGACTCAGATGACACTTATGACCATTCCGCGATAAATTTTCATAACTCCGAATCAAACAATTATGACCACTTCGATGTTCAAAACTAACGAAACTTGTGTACTGTATGGTATCATTTTGGATTTTTATCTAAGGGTTCGTTTTTTTTGTAAGACGTCGGAATATATATTCCGTTCGATTTGTTTATCAGTACTGTCCATTTATAAAACATCAGTTATAGTTTTACTATGACATATTTTTACGTTATCATGACCCTATATAATGATTAAACTTTAACATAATGTAGATTGCTTATTAAATTTTTATTTTCAATTTGCTGTCTTATCTGCAGTATTGCGTCACCTGTTATGAATCTGCAATTACCTGTTGTATGTTGTATGACACATATTTCAAAGACGACAGGGAACATCATTTGCTTCTTTAAAATGTATATCAATGTAAAAACTATCATGTGTTGTAATATTTGGCCTTTGATAACATCAACTAAGACCTACATTTTATCGTTTCAGATTTCATAGGTGAACTTGTAAAGTTACAATCATTTGCTTAAGAAAACAATACTTAAAAATCATCTGACTTTCAATTATATTTTATGAATTCTAACATGACGTCCTTCAAACGCTTTAAGTACACACCCGTGGACAAATATGAATGTATTGCCTGGGCTATTCCGTTCGTATGCCCACGTCATATGCTTTTTTTTTATGAATGAGAAACCCGATGTCATATAACGATGATGTAAGAATATAAGCAAGCTTGTGAAACCTAAAATCATCACGACAAGGAAACGTAAACAAATGATGTTAAAATGTTGTATAACCCAATTCTTTTAATACATATAAGACGTATAGGTATATTATCATTTAAATCCATCCAAAACTATCTGAATACGTTAATGTAAATAGTTTAAGCATGTCACTTATTCAGTTTGTTCCGTTCTTTTACGCCAATTAAATAGTGCGGCTATTAATGGGAACAGCAAATATTAGCCAATACCTAGATCGCTTCGATCCAAAAGAATTGCTGTATATTTTCAATTATAATCGTAAAAGTTAAAGAGGGCTTGAATATATATTGATTTTACCACGGGTTGTCCTTTTATGCCGAAAGTTTAACTCTCGCTATCGTTTAGGGTAAAATATTTGTCTAAAAGGACCAACCCGTGGAAAAATCATGATATATTTAAGCCCCTATGAATTATTCCTTAATCCATCGGCCCGTGCATATCTGCAATGATTGCAATTATTTTCTTGATTTGAAATGTTGAAAATATTTGAATTATTATTTCCAACTAAGTATGTCACAGATTTCCAGTGAAACAACTGCACCAATAGCCGTATATTTTATTTTTTTCCAATCAAATTAAAATACCTTGTTTATTAAAAACGAGTTCCAACAGTTTAACTAATACCATTCCTTAACTGGAGAAGCATTGACTTTGAAGTTAGATATGTCAAAACTGTTATATGCTCGTTCAACTGCACAAACCAACCCGGTTGAAGATGGTTAGTAAATATATGTTTTATGTCATACGAACCAAAATGCTATTTGCATTGGGCTCTAATTTCTTAATTGTATTTGTTTTATTTATAAACTGATTAGTATTAGGAATTTGGGATAAACTATTACTATTCGTGTGGTTAGTTGCAAGCGTTGTCTGCATTGCAAAATAAAATGTATGTACAGAATAGCGTAAATGTCACAGTGGACTCCATTTACTAGTGTTCGATGAACTGTCCTTCATTTTATACCATAGTTTTTTTCAAAGTTACAAAGCAACACTGTTTACTTGTGCGTCTTTTGTTCTACAAATTTTGATATATGAATTGATCGACAAGAGTAGGATAGGGATTTTTTTTTACATTTTGATAGGGCTTGTTTTTGAGGTAATATTTCCACATTTCTAAACGAGTTTACTTTTGACTATGATATTGTACTTTAAAAACTCCTGATTGACCTTTATAAAGAGAAATAACTATGAATAGTCAAGGCATGTTAAAGCCTTCTTCAACTACATGAACATTCATTCCGGATGGGATATTGATAAGACATAAAGCGGGGGATTCGAAATCAACGTTATAAGTCATGATCTGATTCAGATGGTTCACATAGATATAAAATGGTCTTCGCCTCTTGTCATTACTGTTGGTCGTGTGTCCTCATGTTAATTTGCATTATTTGCAGCAATAATACTTCTATATTTGTAGCACAGCTTCACTAAGGTAAACATCTTGTAAGTGTCAATCTCATTAATGCAGATTTTTTTTATTCAAACAATGCCACCAGATCCCTTTGAATCTTTTCAAATGTTTTTTTTCTGTTGCCATGTCGGTCCACATTCCGTTGATATGTCCCGGAGTCTATATAAAGCAAAATCGCGTCATGATACTGATTGAATTGTATCTTGAAGTTGGCGATGGCATCCACCCAGAGTTGGTTACAAATTTGACATGACGATCTCAAATAAAGTATCAATCACCCGCACGTGCCAACTTAACATTGGACAAAAAAACATACGCAGCTTTAGGAAACGTTATATGAGTATTGAAATGTTGTTTCTGCTGCACATCCCACTTGCTTATACTTTTTCATAAGAATAAGTTTGTGAACTTATGTTCTATCATATTAGGTGTTAAGCCTTGTATTTAGCAAGAATTGTTAACAATGTCAATGTGAAACTAAAAGAAAGCTTTCCATGTCGAAATTAAATGTGTTGGATAATGAATTTGATATGGTGGTAAGGATATGGTATATAACATATCATATTGATGTCTAATTTTTACATTCAGCTCACAAAACAGTTGAATTGAAACGTACAGGTACTCTATTAAATGCAAAATGTTCTTAGTGTAGCAATTTTACAAACAGCTTTAAAAACGGATAAATTTGGTCAAATCTAACTTGTAATTATAAAAATAAGGTGGAACAAAACTGTATATAATAACAGTAGGCATATAACAAATGTTATTTAGGAATGCTTACCTAAATACTTGTCCATTTCATTTGAGTTAAATAACGTACTTTAAAGCTTATAAATTTACAACAATTGCACATACTATTTTTTGACGTCCAAGTGTAAAGCCCGCTTCCTTCAATGCCCTTTGAAATGCAATTTATTTTAAAGATAATATATAAATACACACTTAAAATGTCCAATAGTTGTCTTTCCTTATGGTTTATTTACAAATCATATTGTACACAAATGACATCTGAATATCAAATGTTTTTCTTTGTTATTAGTTTTAACAATAACTTCCTTTTGTCAGGTAAAAACACCTTACATAACACGAAGTGTAAGAATGGGATTTGAATATTTCGTTGTTTTGTTCTGGTTGTTCTCTGACTCTACGCAAGGCAAACAAGGTAATAATTAATAACAAGTTCTTTATGACATATGTTTTTATTTGTATCTGATCAATATATCTATTCTTTATAGCTAGAAAGACATTCAAAAAATAATTGAATTACGAAGGTGGGAAATAATTTCATGAATTTCGAAAGACAGATTTTAAATATTCATCAAATAGTTAAATCATGACCACAGGGCGGTTACATATTACTAAAAAAATGTTTGCTCATAACACCTAAAGATATCTTTGAATTTGCGATTTCAGCTGTTCAAACACAAAACAATACAAACGTAAAAAACTTTAAAAGCAGTCAGTATATCACAAACATTTATTTTCAGAATAGTAAGAAGGTGTTTTTTTTCTATTCGTCTAGACAAGCAACAATTTGGAAACATCAACTTTTGAAATAATCTAAAAATATTTACTCGGTATTTGGGCATAGATTATGATTGATTTAATCAGAAAAAGTGTCATGAACACTTAAGAAGGCTTCTGTAATGAGACACATGAAAATAATCTGAAAGACATTTGTTTCAAAGCGTTTGACATTTTATCAACACACATACGAAGAAATCGATTCCTTTTTTCAAGATGGCAACAACAATTATCACATTCTTTGCTATATGTAAAGGATTTTAGTTCGACATTATTTGGAATACTATAACTTGTTACAGAATGAAGGTAAGACTAATTGTTAGCTTTTCCTGAAAATAAAGAAACATTCAGTTAACACAATATATTTGACAAAATAAAAAAAACACACGAACGTCAATCTCTCTTGCCACAATTGAAAAACATAGGAATAATAATTGGGGCCTCATTTCATATTCTGTTTTCTTTATCTTTCTTTTTTCGCCCTCTTATTTAGAAAATTTAGGAAGAACAAAATAGTTACATTATATACTCCAATGTCTCCTGTCTTTCAATTGACAGTAAAATTGAGAATGGAAATGGGGAAAGTATCAAAGAGACAACAACCCGACCATAGAGTAGTTTTTGAAAGATCATTATATTGTTGACTTTCAAATTTTAACTGAATGACTTAAAATACAAACAGAACATAGGATACTTTTCAATTGATTTTAAAAAAGCTTTTCTACATTGGCTCGAGGTATAGGGGGAGGGTTGATAACTGATAAACATGTTTAACCCCGCCGCATGTTTGCGCCTGTTCTAAGTCAGGAGCCTCTGGCCTTTGTTAGTCTTGTATCATTTTTAATTTTAGTTTTTGGTGTACAATTTAGTTTAGAATGGCGTTCATTATCACTAAACTAGTGTAGTGGATGCCTTCGGGTTCGGGAATTTCTCGCTACATTGAAGACCTGTTGGTGACCTTCTGCTGTTGTCTTTTCTTTGGTCGGGTTGTTGTCACTTTGACACATTTCCCATTTTCATTCTCAATTTTATTGTTCATCAACAGTTCAAAAATAGAATACGAAACATTATTATGACACCAATTTATTTTCTATATCAGCATGATTAAGTTTTACAGGTTTAATAAAAATGCTTGTGCTTTCAGTCACTGAATTACCCGAAACATCAGTCACTGAATTCCCCGAAACGACAATCACTGAATTCTCCGAAACTTCAGTCACTGAATTCCCCGAAACGACAATCATAGGATTCCCTAAAAAAACAGTCACTGGATTCCCGAACCCAACAGTCACTGGATTTCCGGAATCAACAGTCACTGGATTTTCGGAATCAACAGTAACTGGATTTCCGGACAGAACAGTCACTGGATTCTCTGAATCGTCGGTCACTAATTTCCCGAAAACGACAGTCACTGGATCCCCCGAAACGACCGTAACATGGATAGATGCAGCTTTACATTGTTATGATCAGCATACTATTTTAGAAAACAATATAACGATACTAACTGACTACATCGATGCAAGTAACAGTATAGAGAGCGTATGGGTTGGCAGTTTTGTAGCGTGGTTACCATGGATTGAAATAAGAGGTATGTTTTGCGAACGAAATGTTATACACAATTTGACAATGAACTATGGAAATGCATTAAGAGATTATATGTTCTACTGTCCGCTATTTGTGTCAACTATTCATTTGAATGGGTAGGTACTGTCAGTATATTGGTAAACATCTTATTATAATTCTCGATTTTATGTACGAAGGAAAATTGAAATACTTTTTACCTTATAGGAGACTGGGAAATCAATCTCCATCATGTTTTGTAGATGTTACATAAATTACAAGTGAAAATCAAAACTAAACGTTTTTGTACGACAATAATGCACCATATACGTGTGACCGTTGATGGTTTTATATTAAGTTTTTTTAGCAACTTGAACGACAGGAAAATGTTTTAGTATTCGTATTTGTATCAAATAATTGTTTACTTTTACACATTGTGACATAGCTGTAGATAGGATTCATTGGCACTTGTATCACATCTTGTTTCTTATTCCTACTGAAAACATAAATTTGTTTTTTTGACGTATGACCAAATGATGCTGTCGATTTCACCAAGAAGACAATGCAGCTTTACAAAGTTCTATAAGTGCAAAAGTTCAAGATGTTTAAGTTAAAGCTTTTCAAAGCAGTATACCAAAGTCACTTGAAACATTACCAATTTAGAAACAAACAGATAATATGAGTGAAGATATGATATCATTAAAGTAACATGCAACTAAAAAAAACTATTATCAACTGAAAATTCACAAAATGGGTCGATGCTATTGCTACTGCGAAGAATCGCTGAGATATAGATTTAAAAAAATATCATATTCACAATTAGATAACATTATTTGTATGCATCATTTTCTGAAATCGCAATCATACAATTTGCTTTTTTGTCCATTCTTACATTATTGAAATAGTTATTGCAAGTAGAAAGATCTGAAATAACGTAATTTGATATTGTGAAGGAATAATTTAGTAAAAATTCTATTTTTCACATATGCGCTTTGCTTTAGTTCAAATAACATGACCTAATTGTAATTCATTCTATAAGTATCAACCATGATATTCGGCTCTTCATAGGTTGTTATAACATATCTGCCGATGAAGATATTTTAACTAATATACCAGATGTGGATGATCCAACTCTGTGTCAAGTTAAGTGCATGAAAACATGGAGAACAAACAGTCAATATTTTGGATTTAATCAACATGTGAGTATGAATTTCCATAAAGACAAATGAATTCGCAATGCTGGTTTTCGAATCATAACATAACTGATATAGAGACTATTACCGAATACCATGTTAATATAAAAAAATTACAATTCAATAGCTAGTATATAGTTAGGTAAACGTACACATGTTATAAATAAGTTTGATTTCTAACTTTATGAATATCGTTACGAATTGTTATTTTTTGAATACACAGACATATACAAACATTGTTCTATCAACATATTGCATTAAAAAAAATAATAAGGAGGTATGCTATGGTTGCATTTGAGACAACTATTCACTAAGGACCAAATACCATGAATGTAATTAACTATAGCACTAGTTGTCGTAAGGTAATCAACAGCGGGAAAATCTCTACCGTGAGAAAAGGTATAAGAGTGGAGCGAAAGATACAATTATTAGGGACAGTCAAACTCATAGATCGAAAATAAACTAACAACGCCATGGCTTAACGTCAAACACGACAAAATAAAAACAATGTAGAAAGGAAACACAACAATCATATTAATCATTTTACAATACAACACTCACTGAAGTACAGATAAACAAGAACAATCAATTAGTTCGATAACTCGACCAACTGCTGGTTGGATGTTTAATCTGATAATTCAGGTTTATCGGTAATATGTTTAATAATTTTTAATTATCATAGAATTTTTTCCCAATGCGAATCAAGAACCAAAAGTTTTCTTTATCAATTAATCGGTAAACAATTTCGCATTTTTTGCTTAGAAATAGTCGTTTTAGCTAACCGTGTAGTCTGGCTACGTATACCGACGACAGTTTCAAAAAGAAAACCATTATAAAAAACATATTTAATAACAATTTGTTTTCCATCAAAATAAGAACTTGAATTTGTTTTAAATGATGTGTACTGATTAGCGACAATTTATGTTACCTAGATGTGTTTTTTTTCAGATTCAGAGGTGTGTTTGTTTGAACACAACCAACTAGTCAGTACGAACAGTGAAAATTCTAGTCTATGTTCGAATTGTACCGGTGCAAATGCTTGTCATTTTTTTGTCGATGTTTACAAAGGTATCTCAATTATAATAATTCTGTTCTGCCTTTCAGTCGTTTGCATAAAAATGAAACTTGACGAAGTCTGGTAATAATAAGATATAGATGATATATTTTCTTTATGAAGATACCACTTAATTTGGCTAAATTTTAAAAACACATATTAACTATTATGTAGCTGATAAATAGAGCGGTAATCACATGAAAAAATGTCAATGAAAAGTTGCAGTATGCAATGTATGAATAACAATCATAAACATTGCAATTAAAATTCAAAGAATGATGGAGTGTTAGTACCCAAGGTTAATACAAGCCATGTAGCTTGATTAATTGGCTTTGCTTAGTTATACATTTTTGTTCACAGTTTTTGAGTTTTTCAAAATGTTTGCATCGTATACTATTGAGAAAATACACATCGTAGAAACATTGGTATACTTATTTGACCATTAGCACTAGATCGATAAGATTAATGATGGATTGTGGCCAGTATGTTAGTATTCTCAAGAAAATACGAAAATTGCTTCATAAAAAAATGCAGTTTCACAATTTTGATTAAATTCTAACATTAAGAAGGTATCCTCTTTATACATAGCTGCAATGTATTATCCCTTGTTTGAATTTGGTTAATATACGATCTTGCCATTAAACTATTTTGGGTTTATCAGCATATCACTGTTGATTAAATATTCTACATGTTGGTCTTGTGAATCGCAGAAGATACAGGAATTGTCAAAATGCTCATGTTGTCTAGTACAATTAATAATTATTGAAGAGGTTGAGTACACGACTTGCTTTGGGTTGGTGTAGCATGTTATTTTATTTAATTAAGTAGTAAAAGACACATAAAAGACATTATAGGGCTTAAACATAGTTCAAATTGAAGAAACGTTATACTTATTTCAATAATCATAATCATCCAATCTTTCTTTTTAGTTGTAAATGAATCATTGGACGAAGATCAAAAGAATGAAGACAAATTATGTCTTGCTCGTAACTGTTCTACCGAAACCCCAAACTATTCCAAGTCAAAATGTGACAGATATTTTAAAGCATATTGTCGTAAGTATGTGTTCAAAAAGCTTCAGTGACATTTGTGAACTGTTTATTCAAATTGAAACATTATGAATAAGTCGACCCATAAGTATGCATTTTAAGAGAACTTGTTGAGATGCAGCCATCTTAATTCGCATCTATTACTTTTTTTTATATACCTGTCCGTTTTTGGTCCCGATCGGATACTACAAGGGCGCAAGGTTGTGTATGTGTGTTTACCTGAAATGTATATATAAACTGCCAGGCGTTGAAGAAATGCAAACATAATAGGAAAAGCCTACATGCATAATAAGTGAATTTAAGCTCTGATTAGAATATGTATACATATATGTATTGGTTAATTCCTCCGTTCATGTTTCACCTCGTAAACTGGAATCCATGTTCACTCCGTAAAGGGAGTTCTAGGACACTGGGCTGTCTGTTATCATTGTGAAGGAAGCCATAGTACTCGGAGAGAGCCACTGGGCTACTTTCCAAAAATCGACAAACCGGAGAGATATTAGAAGATAGATCTCCAGGTCAAAGTAGGTGACAATTTTGACCAACCTTGGCCATTCTAGTTGGTACCAGAGAAGTGAATGAGAGGGTAAAAATCACCCTTGTATTGTACTAAAATTGTCAACACCCTCAGTCAGAATTGAACCCGGGACTTTCAGCACTGTAGCCATCGATCTTTTAAAACACTAAACCACGAAACTTATGTTACATTTGTTGTATTTATTTTCATAGCATGTAATGTTCGCAATATGTTCGATTTAAATTGTTGCCATTCAATATTAAACGAGCTGACCACTAATAATCAACTATGTACCAGTACGCTCGAAATGAATTTGATATATTGCGTTTAAAGTCAGACTTTTAACAGTTATACAATAAACACAAAAAAGTGCAATGCATATTAAAGTTGTCTTTGAAATAAATTAAAGGTAACCAGATGGAGGCGACTTCAGGTGGCCTGACATTCCAAAGCCTTGTGGCAAATTGTAAAGGGAGGCATTCCACGTATCCGTTGCTATATTCAGATATCATTTGTAATAAAGCTAAGCCAGGAGATACAAATGTGATGTACTGGGTTGGTGTTTACAGGCAAAAATTGTACCTTACAAGTCTGGATAAATTAGGTAAATAATTGCAACAGCGAAAAAAGAAGGTTACAAAGAAGGAAATGCACAATACATACCAACCCTTATACATCCAAGTGTGGGATTTTTAATTCAAAATAACACTGATAAAAGGCTTAAAACATTACTCTGAATGGCTAAATAACAACGTAAACATTTTTTTTGAAGATTTCGAATTAAAGCAACAGCACTTTAACAATGTTCAAATCTCAGAAATCGAGTAGGAAATAAACTCAAGGTAAAAACGAAAAAATGTTAGGGATTAGCATGAGCTAAAACAAATGACAAACTACTTTGATTTTCACAGTATTTAAAGTCGAAACACAACATTTTTAATCATTTAGTGTCAATAATATTGTTTTAATAATCGATGTACTGTGGAAATGGTGCTCTTTGGACACATTAGTCGAAGACAAACGGATACGCCTTTTGAAAAGCATAATCGGCAAAAGTATTTTTTTTAATGAAAATCCGACTCTGGACGTGGTGACCAGGTTTTGCTGCATATCTTGCATACGACGTGTTGATCATGTAGTTACCATTTTGATGAATAAAACATATCAGAAGTTTTGAGCGCAGCCATTTTAATCTATTACAAAATATAAAAAACATTTTATCTCTGAAAAATATTCAATGCTTCTAATTAAAATGTGATCATAATGTAATATGTTGAGTATTGCTTGTGACTTTTTTATTCTTAATATATAGTTTTACTCATCTTACAGATTTGACAGATTTCAAGAACTCTCAAAGTTACATACGTAAATTTGCATATCTGTCACACAACAACTCGCACACAGAATTTGGTAACCGATCAACAAAGCTTAGTTTTGTGTGCAAATCAGGTACTTAGATAACTTTCGTCCCCTGAACTTATACATTGTACATATAAGCACAAATTAAGACATCATTCTGAATATAAAATATAATCGGAACTGCACCTCTCATATTTATAATTCGGCTGCCTTTTGAGCACATCGTTTTTAAAATGCATGGAAGATATTTTCTTAATTGACACCTTTACATGCGACATCTGGCTGTTTTACATGATATCTTAACCTGTAAAATTAAAAAAAAAAAGGTTACTTATATTCTTTCACATTTATATATGACAATGTTACCCACCTTCTTTTGCACTTAGATGCATAAAAAGCTGTTTATTTAAAGGGGCACTAGCTGCCAAATTCTCATATTTTATTTATAATAATGTAAAACATTTTTCCTAACTGTCAAAAGTATAAAATAAACAATTTACAGGACATGGTCTCAATGAGCTGTAGCTTCGTTTCGTTTAAATGTTAGCCAAGACACCATCACATTAACTATCGAGTTGACCTTCTCTGACATATAAGCGATGTAAACTTAAACATAGATATAAATAGATTCAGCAACTTGTGCAATTGAATTTTTTTTTATGTCTATTAAATTTTGTATTATAGATTAATAAATTATGTTTATCGCCGTTTTAACCTTTAAAATGAACAATTTTGTGTGGATCGAATCAGTTAATTAAATTATTTACCCCTGTTTCACTTTCAATGTTGACGTTCTTTTCCTTTAAATACCCGTACACGGACAATGCATGCGTTATTCTATCTCTTTCTACGGGGTTAAATTGGAGTTCACATGAATACGGATTTAATGATGTCGAATTATTCACTTGCAAGTGAATAATTCATTTTCAATGTTTATAAGCTTATTTGACAAATTTGAATCATTTAGCTTATTTCACTATTTAACTTTCATTAATGATTGAACAAAACATAATATACTTTTGATTTTTTATATATCTCGTAGCTAGTGCCCCTTTAAAATAGGATATGCTTTATTTGACAGTTGATGAACCGAGCACTACAGATCATATCAGCACTGTGTCAACGTTTGTAAATTCAGGTAAACATGTGAAACCAAGTTATTACTGAAACGGGGAAATGAAGTAAAGTAAATGAATTTATCAATGTTTTTAATGCTATTCAAATCGTATTTGTAAACGGGCTTATACGATTGTTTAGACATAGATTACCATTAGTTAGCTGTATTTGGCAAAACTTTTAGGAATTTTGGTCCTCAATGCTCTTCAACTTCGTACTTTATTTGGCCTTTTTAACTTTTTGGATTCGAGCGTCACTGATAAGTCTTTTGTAGACGAAACGCGCGTCTGGCGTATATACTAAATTTAGTCCAGGTATCTATGATGAGTTTATTTATCTATTAATTAGCACACTTTAACCGTAATAGCATAAATAAGTTTTAAATGGAACGCACTTAATTCACTGGATGTGGTGAACTCTGCAAGTTTGTAGATCTACATGAGTCAACTTTGCGATTTTTATTTATAAAATACTTAAGAATGAATATCGTTACAGAATATACTGATGAGTCAAACAGTGCTTCAACTACAATACTTAGATTTGATACTGGTAAGTCATATGGGAAAAAAAACATGACAAAAACTGATTACCATTTCGTATTTAATAGAGGTTATAACGTATATCATGTGTTATCAGTATATTAGCAATACAGAAGGCTATATGTCAAACAAGGTGTGAAAGTTTCAAACTCCGCCACACTTTATATATGCCTGGTCCTATTCATGAGCATTTACTTCGATGGTTGTCGTTGCTTTCTAGTTGTCATGTTTGATTTGTTTTGTTTTGTTTGTCTCTTTGTGTATATACTGTTTTATCATAGATCAGACCGTGGTCTTTTTAATATGTATTGTTTCACGTTGTTTCATGTAAGTTTTGTTTGAAAAGATGACTACACAGTACGAGTTTCGCTCAATAAAGAAGTCGTTACGGTGAACTGTCGCACAAGAATAAATCGATAAATACTAAAACAGTTTGCTTAATACCAATATTGAATATAAAATACCTGTTTAAATGTCAAAATAGCTAAACTATGGCACGGTGGATTCATTATTATTCGTGGGATACCAATTTTGTTGATTTCGTGTACACAGAGGAACCACGAAAATAAATGTTCAACGAATTACAAATTGCATATAGGCTTGTATGCAGACCACGAATTTAGATATCCACAAACATATAAATTTTCCTTAATCCACGAAAATTGGTACCCACGAAAATAAATGAATCCACAGTAATAATTAAACTGAATTCATTAAGCCTAACACAAATTATCAAAACTGAAAAACAATCAATATTGCACCATACATAATTCATCGTTTGATTAAACATACTAAAGATCACAAAGTCTAAACATACTGATAACAATGACGACGAAATTTTAAGTTAAGTGATAAATACAAACATGTGTTGATAATCTATATTGTAGAGAATATTATGACCGACACAGAAGAAAGCAGTTTTGGTACGTAATACAATAAAATGTTAAGTACGTATGTTGTATACATTTGGAAACAGGTTTTGTTTTATGAGTAGGCGATGGTACACTCTGATCTTAAATCCTTGTCTCGAAACATGGTCACAATCACGCCTTTTAATTTGAGCTTTTTTTGCAATAAAAACATGCCCATTTAGATACATTTTGTACGTAACAATATATAAGAAGTCATAATCTCGCGCCTAAAAAATATAAAATACAAATAGCAATTCAAAAGCTGAATTACTAAAATATTCTTAATAAATCTCGATCCTTTGTAAATATTTTTCTTTTCTTGTACTTGTTTTTCATATTTTAAACTGATGTTTTCTAATCGAAAATAAATCATCTGTTGTATGAATATCTTGTTAAAACTTTAGATACAAATATGCATGTGATGGAGATTAAATGAATACTTTGAACTAATTTCATGTCAATATCCGGGACACAATCGATTAGTAGTGCACACATTCACAGTATCTGATCAGGAGTTAGTAACTGTACATTTATAATAAGCATTTTTTTCATTTTAGTTCTGTTTGTTGGAGTTACTGTATCAATAACGGTTGTAATGATAATAATAGTTGTAATACTGGTCCTAGTTTTTAGGAAGTAAGCATTTATGTGAATCTGTTTAGTTAAGAAATCCACACATTCATTTATATATGGTCATTTAAAAGACCAATACATTGAGTATAGGATGGGAAGCAAACGCCTTGTCTTCAGAGAAAAAAAATAAAAATGGTAAATCTGTACACAGGTCACGACGACAGTAATGACTTTTTTTTAAAATGCGTACCATTAAAGCTTAAAAACAAAGAACGTTTGGAAGCATAACAGAACAAAGTCATATTGTCCATGTTTTTATTGACAATTATTGCACTGTTCAAACCCAAACTTTTAACTCTTTCAAGCAAAACAATTTTCAGTTTTAAAAAGCGTTTATTGTTTTATTTACGCCTTCAACATATTTAATAATTGATCTAGTGTCCAGATCCATTGATCCACTGTCTTGATATTAGACGTTCTGTCATAAAACGTGACCAGCACCCATACACCCGTATTCCATGTTAATGTATTGAACCACCAATAGTTTGATTGGTAAAACTTAAAAACAATATTAGTCTCAACAATGTAAACAGAAAGCTTATGGATAAAGAGAAATATTTCTTCATATTCATGAGTTAGTCAATATAGGTGAACCGACTAATCGTATCGAGAAGAATATTTCATATATACAAATTGTCACCCTGTATTTATAAAACTAATGTATATTTGTAAATAACTTATACAGGAAGTTTAACTAATGGTCCCTGTTACGATTCAGTTTTATCTTATTTGTGTCATTGTAGGATACATCAAAGAAATCAATCTATGTCATCGACAATGGGTAAAGGAGATCGTACGTCTAAATTCAATCAGTATACATCAGACAATATTTTAGATGGTAATTACCATGACATTGACATATCAAATGAAAATTATTGTCTAGCAAAACCAGTGTCAGACAATATGGATAAAATTGAAGAATCTGCAGATGATGAATCAACATATACTAGGGCAATATCTGGTGTCTACGATCAATTCAACCAAATGAACAATAGAAAAATTTCAACTAAAAACCCGAATCAAAACGTATTGGAAATCGAAGGAGTCGAAATGAAGGTTTTTACTTTGACCTCAAATCTTCCAATTGATCAACACATTGAAATCGATATTCTAGATTATGCTATGTCAAGTGATTATAGTTTAGCAAAACCAATCGCTGACACAGACAAATCGGATAACAGCCTTGAAAATAAAGACTATATAGCGTTAAATAATGTTCCAAAAGACGAAAGCTCGAAAGCTTATGATCACTGGCAGATCACACAAGAAGTAGACACTGACCCTACTTATGACCACTCAAAGAACATACTATGGAGAGCAAACCATAGCAATTATGATCATTGTAACATCAATAGTTGACAATGTTGTGCAATTTGAAGTCTTTTGATATGTGTAAAATAAAATTTAAATTATTTATATGCTTTGTATAATTAAGTGAGCCTTTCTAAAACCTATATTGTCCTCATACCAACGTCTCTGTATATATTTATAGCATAGATATTAAAAAATCTTAGTGAAAATGTACGTTCAAAATAAATATCTTAATAACAATAAAAAGATCTCAAAAGGAGGTTGTTTTAGAAAATGATGATAGGATCCAGCGATAACGTGTGTATCGGTAGATGGAAAATTATTTCCATTAACTTTAAACATCAAAAGAACACGCCCGCAAACTGGCGGGTATTTAGAATGTGATTAAAAGTATGCAAAATGTTGAAGGAGGAAGTTTTGTAAAATATTTTATTAATAGGAAAATTTCAGGATAGTGATCAAAAGTCATATTTTTTTGGGACAGGACAATATTTTTAACCTTTCCCCCTTTTCAAAGTCAGTCATTTTTTGTTTTCTGTTAGTTTCAATTACTTTTGCCCGTGGATAATTATCTTGAAATTGATAGTAAATAGCAAATACACTTTATTCATGCTTGAATAGGCTGAAAAGTATGTGGAGTTTTAAAACAGTCTCAAAGGGAAGTCTTGTTTATGACTTAAAAATACGTTTGATGACGGAAACAATATCCGGACACCTTTATTTTCTTTTTTCTCACAAAATAAAAAAACTAAATAATCACAAGCAAGGATGACAAATACGACTGTGCATGGTACCTATAAGGACAAAGGTACTATGTATTCTACCAAATGCGACAATACGAACATTTTCTAAAGTTACCACTTTTTATAATATAACCTGGATAAAACGGTTATGTGTGGTACATGTATCAGTACTTTATTATTCATGTTATTAGGTTTTAAAAATCAAAGCAAATTTGGCAAATAATATCCTAACCAACTTCCAATGGAGCTTGTTTATATTAGACATGCCCACCGTCATTTTACACTAAATTTATCGAATTTGGAAGTCTTTTCGAATAATTCTCTATTTCAATAGGTTTCAAAATTTATATTGTAGATATATAAACTGTCATTACACGGCAGTAATTCATAAATACATGAAAAACATATATTGTTCATTCACAGCACTCCTAAGTTGACTTCCTTCACCTGCCTTGGGTATAAAAAGGCCTACCGAATGCTAGGAAAATGTTATAGTATCGTTTTCTCTAAAGGACACAGAAGCATGACGATTAGTTTATTGTGGAAAGAGAAGAAACGACACACAAAATGAGGTCTTTTCATTTGATAGTATAGATGTATATAATCACACCTGTCCGTGGCAGAACATATATAGGCATTCTTAGGACAGACGGAAGTTTGACTTTTCACCCGGGATGGAAATAAACTCGGTGAACGATTAATTTCAAATTATGCTTTTTGAGAAATGAATGTAAAACTATAAGAAATAACTTTAAGATTTATTTTGTTTAAATATTTAAATATTTTTTACTTTTTTTTTTACATTTTCTGGTGCTGAAAACTACATATTCAAAGATATAAAATATCAGGTCAATATCTAACAATTCTTGCTGCTTTGTTGTAAGATTGTGGCTGGATCTTTGTCTGATATCGATTATGTATGTCATTTCTTAATAAAATTCATTTGAAAATCAAAAGGTGAAACAAAATCGTGTCAAATAAAGTTATATATCCGAAATGAGATAAAACACATTTCCAAGTTATAGCAAAATATAAGGTTAAGTCCCGTTTACACCAATTAAATCAATTTAAAAAACAAACATGTTAAAAACAGAACATACCAGATATTCCTTTTAACAATTGATGAGCAGTCACAAACACATTTGTCCTTTAACGACACAAGCATGTATAGTGTAAAGATAAGTGTTGTACGATAATTGCCTCAGTGGTGAACTTACTATAATCCCCCGGGTCTTGCTCTTTGTCTTCTTACTAGGCTTCTTTTTATGCTTACAGAATTAAAATGAATGCCACAAGTTATTTGCATAGTCATGCAAAAACAACAATAACTAAACTTACTGTGTTTTGTCATTGATATACTAGACGAAACGTATATCAAAGTGTATCCGACATCGCACTTGGAATTGCTCTTCGTTAATATTCTTTCTTTAAAAAAATGATTTGTTTAACCTGATTGTTCTGTCCCTAATTTTTTTACATTGCTTTTTCAAATAGTTTACACACAGTCATAACACACACGAAAATCAAATAAAAGATTGTTAATACGTGAAGAAGTCTTGCATTCACTGTTCCAGAATACAATACGGCAAAGACAAACATTTGGGAAGAATATTTGTGTCAATTCGATATTCCCAGTCTTCTTTATACCTTGATACATGTTTGTTTTCATCATTGTTATCAATAAAATGAATATAAATCATGTGTATAAATTGTAATTTAATTATTCTGCGTTTCATGGGCGACGAGATTGACAAATTAAGTTATTAGTATTTTTTATTTTAGTTCGTTGTTTCCATCTCTATGTTACAGGCATGATACTATAACGTTTTTCTTTTTCTTTGCGCAGTAAACAAACGACTTTTGTTATTATCAATTCTGATATCTAAATTAATTAGATCATTATCTTTTAATATCAAGGGTGTCTGAGGACTTGAAATATGGTCACTACAGGTCTTCTTCCGACCAACAGTAAAACCCTTGCCATTAATTGGCTGTGCAGGATGTTTCAAGTACGCAGCCACGGCCGGTCATAATGGGGACGTTGAATCGGATGCCTTAAGTAGAGTTAGTACCACGCTCCCTGCATGTTAAGAACCATTGCAACAACTCTTTGGGTGGTCCGTTGTTGGCATGTTGCAAGGCAAAATATTTGTCCCAATTCAATATTCCTTCATTTTCCAGTGGCAGTCTAAATTTCCCCGATTTCATTCTGGACGGCCTCTATCACAGGACCTATCTATTGGATTTTATAGTTTTATTGTTAACTTGTGCTCGTAATGAACACGAATGAAATATTTGCCACTGGACGTTCAGCAACCAACACTCAATAACTCAATTTGATTCAGATTCAAGTTTTTAGTAACTATCCGTATATGTCGTCAACTTGAAAAAAAGAAAACACGTGTGGTACACAAACCTATCTCATTGAACAACTGTTTAATAAAATTTAAACGTATTTTTTAACTTCACTAAACACGGAAGGTCTACGCCTATTCAAATTCTGTTCAGTATGAAACTACAAACGGATGTTTACAAACTTATTCACCTTTTATGAGTCATTTCTATCATCTTTTTAAACAGGGAAAAGTATCAATATATATATACATCATATGGTAAGTAAAAACTAAATACGATTGATTTTGAAATGTTCAACATCAACATTTAAAGCATTTTAATGACTCATTTTAAATTTCATGTTCAATTTTGTTTTCAAAAAGATATAAATAACATGAATAATGATAAAATCTAAATTCAAACTAAGTTTTCATTACTAGACTGATATTCTAGTATTTCGTCCTTTATTCTTACCAGTTATTATAATCATACAATTTTATCAAATATAATGGTTGCGAAGTCCACATCAAAATGTCCACAATAAAGTATATGTTATAACTGTTTGTTCGCTTTTATCATGAAGTTCCTCATTAATGTATTTGATATATTCTTCCTTGACGGTCTAATCAAAGCAAGTCTTTTTTTTGTCTTACAAAGAAATATTCTGTATAGGCAGTTACCTGTTAATTACGACCGTAAATTATATCCAATATTTTTCTTTAAAGCATTATTACAGCATGTTCTATCATCTTCGAAAACTTCTATATCGTGTCTTTGTCAATATGTCATCAACTACAAAAACTTGTCTATCGTCTATCGGCTGCAATCAAATGATGTAACAAAATAAGAATAAAACGATGGTGTTGTCTTGTCGAATGATATTTTATAGTTCGAGGTAATATTGTACCTTAAAATTACTGTCCAAAGTTAGAGAGAGCTCCACAACAAGTCCAATCCTTAACATTATTAGCGTAAATTTACTGTGCAAAAATCCTGCAATTCAGTAGTAAATGTTTGTATTTGTCAACAATATTTGTTTGCTCGTTGTTTTGTCCTCAATCGGGCTGTTGCTTTTCTCTTATTGGTATATCACATATCCTCATACCAGGGTCTTTTATAGCTTACAATACGGTATTGGATTATTCCATTGTCGAGAACACTATGATTGTCATCCTTTTGTCTCTTTTGGATAGTTGTCTCATTATCGAAAATGAATGTCCTTATATATATTATAGTTCATCACTCATAACATAGAAATAGAAGAACACAAAACTATAATACGAGATTTGGTTGATTACATATCTTTTATATCATCTTACATATCAGATATATGAAAGGCAAGAAATGCGTTGCCTCAACAAGGTTAACGATAAAACCACCAACACCCATACAATGTTTTGCACATGTTGGATAAAAACAAATTTTATCTTTGAAGAACCACAAATAAACTTAATAAATATCAAAGTCTTGCTGTATAATGCAAATGTATAAAACCAATATAAACAGTACGTTAGCTACGTGGCACGTCAGGGTATATGTTATATAACATGAAATGAAATACCAAACGACCAACAACTGTTTTCAAAACATAACCTAGACTAAAGACTGAGAAACTCGAATCCCAACAAAAAAAACGGTCGTAATCTACGGCAAAGGAAGGTCAATAATGCAACAGTTCAGATGTCTGCATACTTATAACCATACTAACAGAAAAAAGCAAGATACAGTTCACATACAAAATGTTGTCACAATAACATATTCCATTACGCCAAAAAAACATGCATATATCTCAAGGACGTGAAACAGACGATACACAGCATACGATAATAACTATATTTATATAACATGTATAACGTGACAACAGGATATAGTGTACCAATTCATGAAATATGAAACACACAAGGCAAATTTTATGTTTTGCACAATCATAAAGGAAAAAAAACACTCACAACTAAATGCTAGTTCAAGACGGTACCTAGCGAGGGTTTTTACATTGTATTGTAAGCAGTAGCATAATTGGTGTGAAGAATATGATGCAAAGCTACGTGTGTACAACTAGTATTTTGAAACCAGGACTATCTGTTTTTTCTTTTTTGAACGTTAAATATTACACTGAAAAAAGAATCAAACCATTTATTCACGTTATTGTTTTCTTTGTTCAGATACAGAAATAACTTCCGTTTTCAGTGAAATACCTGACACGACAGGATATGTAAATATGGAATTTGAATATTTCATTTTTAGTTCATTGTTGTGCATTTCTGCAAAAGGTGAACAAGGTAAGAAAACATATAACTGACAATGTAATACTTTTATATACACCGACATAAATTTGACCTGTTGATACTATTTGTAATGCTTTTATTGTTATTAAATGTTAACAGGAATCTTGTCTATATACAAGCTTTGTTGTTTGGAATTACTACATATTTTCCCTTCTTCGTACTATGAACATCAAAATTATTTCATTTCTCCTTAAATACTATTCCGGCACCTGTCGATGAAAAACACGAAGTTTTATCTAGCACCAATTGTATAGTTTTATTGTTGATATTCACCCCATATGTACCAAGTTTTAGATCAGTATTATTGACAACAAGTAATTTCTGTATATTCCTAAACGGAAGATTATACACTCAGAAGAAAGAACTATACTTAACAACAAAAATATTTCCCTGTGTATAATTTGACGTAATTTGTTTTTCAAAGTTGATGTTTTTCCTACATATTGTTTAACTTTTCACAGCGGTTTTATAATTTAACCTTAATTTAGACCTATTCATTTACTTTTAACTCAATTTTTCATCCCTCAATTTTATTAAGTATGTACTTGCATTGTATCACAGGGAAAATTTGTTCGCTGTATGTAAAGTTAGCAGCCGGTTCGCTATTCGATATTCCATATTCAAAATTCAGTTGAAAATCATGAAAAAAAATAATTACTTGATAACATTTAAAGCACGATTTTCATAGTAAAAACGACTAATAAGATATGTAGGAAATCGTTTAATGACCTAAGCTGTCGTAAATTTTAGATATGATATTTCTTAAAACAAAAAGAAAAACCTATAACTCTTGATCTAGAAACATTTAGAAATATAAATAGAAATATCTATGGAAAGCCCAAAAGAAGAAGAATATTGTGCAATCCTACCTGAGACCGCTTAAATGAGGATGGGACCCCCCTGGTCTTTCAATGTCCATAAAGTTCAACTGGATCATAGACTTTGTGTATATAAAGGTTGTATTAGATGGATTACCCAAAATAATGTCATCTTTGATATTCGCAACTTGCATAAGCAGTGATAAGGGTTTATATTTGAGGACAACGAGAGTTTAAGACAAATTGAAGGGGTCATTAAACGATTTTCGACGTATCTTTTCACTCCTTTCAACTATAAAAATTATGCTTTTAATGTTAAATATTATGTTTAGTTATGATTTTCATCTAAATTTGAATATCGAACCGACTGCTAGCTGACGATTTGATATTGAATATCGAATAACGAACCGGCTGCTAACTTTACATCCAAATTTGTTCGTTTATTAAATGTTAATTTGTGGTACTGCGTTTTATTATTGAGCAAAGCCTTCCAATTGCTATTTTATTGTGTGACTTCTATGTTGTGATGATATACTATTGTTTCAAAAAATGGAGAAAGTTTGATCCCGCTGAAAACGTTTGCACCGGTTATAAGTCAGGAAACCTGATGTCCAGTGGTTGCCGTCTGTTTTTGTGGTGTATAAGACAGGGACGAAATATACCAGAAAGACAGTCAAACTCATTAAACGAAAATAAACTTACTACAATGAAAAAAAAACAAACAGACAAACAAACAATAGAACACATGACATAACATATAAAACTAAATAATAAGCAACAGGAAACCCACCAAAAGCTAAGATTGATCTCAGATGCTCCGGAAGGATAATCAGATCCTGCTCCACATGTTGCACCCGTCGTGTTGGTGTTTCTCGATTTTATATAACTTAAACCGTTAGTTTTTTCCGTTTGAATGGTTTTACACTAGTAATTGTTGGGGTCTTTTATAGCTTGCTGTTTTGGTGTGAGCCAAGGCTCCGTGTTGAAAGCCTTTTCATGACCTATAATTGTATACATTTATAAATTGCTACTTGGTAGGAGTGTTGTCTCATTGGCCCTCATACCACATCTTCCTTTATATATGAAACAATACGAACAATCGTATAATTAACATAATTACATTTTTTGTACATGCTTTACCAAAATATAAAACACTGTCAAATTCAAAGTAAAAATAAAGCATTCATCAAATTAAAGGGTTACGAGAACCTGAAAGTATCAATGCACTCGCGCACAACTGTTTGTGAGTCCAATTAATTAATACAACTATTTATTCGATTAGGTATGCGTCAAATCCTCATATTAGCCCTTAAATTGGATAAGGCATTTAATTTCCATATTTGTTACTTCTATTCTATCACATCTAGGTTGTATATTAGTCTCATTGATTTGGTCTAAGCATGAACTCATTTACTGTTAGCATAGAAAATATACTCAGTGGAATTTGCTATCTGATGAAGAAGATTAAACCAATAAACTATGTTTATACCACTCATTTAAATGTTTTGTGATTATTGTTTAATTAAACGATGAACGCAAATTGATAATAAATATTCTAACATTGAGTCGGTTTGGGTTATTAACGCTGCAAAATCGTTTACATTGGTTAATTAATATAAATATGTAAACGTCGCTATCGAAAAATTAAATAAGTTTCAGAATCAATGGTGAAGCCTTCCAACCAATCAGGTAAACGTATTCCCTGATATTTAGTTCATATAGTAATCATAGATCTAGAACTACATGTATGTAGTGTAGGCATCTACAAATAACATTATCAACTTTTACAGCAAAGGTTACATACATTGTACCTGATCTGAAAAAAGGAAAACCATCTTTTGAAAATAAAGCTGTAGACTCCCCTACCCCGTAAATACCAGAATGAAAACTGTTCAAGCAAGATGCGCGTTTTGTTTTTAAACTACTATTCACTGACGCTTGAATCATAAAAGTTATGAAAAAAGGCCGAACAAAGTAAGAGAGCACGGACGATCTAAACTGTTAGTTTTATTTCTGTATGAACACGATTCATATGTTGAAGAACGTCAGTCGTAGATTTGTTAACATGTATTTAATAATATGTTAACATATAATTACATAAATTGAAATTTATTTTCCAACTTTTGTGGTTTACCAACTATTTAAAACAAAAATTTCCCTTCCCCTAAACGCCGTTTTTAATCATTTATTTTCGAGACATAGCTATTATTTGTAATTGTTCTGGTTTCAAATATATTCTTTTATTTCAGGATCATGTTCAGATAGGTGTGGACAAGTCTATGACAATGTACTCCCTTGTCAGTGTAACACAGCTTGTGCAAGGTACAACAACTGTTGTAATGATTATGAAGTATCATGTCCAAAAGGTGTGTTTTAGTTTATTTTAATTCGTATATTTCAGGTTTACACCTCGCTGAAAAGTTAATAGTATAAACGATGAAATTTTTTAATTGCTAATTTTAAAAACATCAGGATTTCAACCTAATAATTTTCTATATTAACTCAAAATGTGCACACCATTACGCTGTATCGTATAAGGAGCTATACTACTAAACAACAATACCAATGTGCTGAAAAAGTATTTGCATGTTCAAACAAAGATCTTTGTACCCCGTTTTGACTTAAGGTTTTTTATTTGCTAAGCAGTTCAAATTCAATACCATATATGGCTTTGTATATTATAGACTCTCCAAATATTTATTGCTATTGTAGAATTATGTATCGATAGTTGTGGCCAACCGTATAACAACACACACCGATGTCAATGTAACACAGCCTGTAAAATACACAAGATCTGTTGTGTTGACTATGATGATGTCTGTTTATTAAGAGGTTAGTTTTATCAATATGATATTAATATAAAAGAAATATGTCTAACCCTTTGTTGTATGAGATAAACTAAAGGTCTCACCTGCCACTCAATATAAGCTGTTCACCGTCACATCGCGTTATGAGGTAAAATTAAATACCAGTCGTTCCATAAAAGGTCTTGCAAGCGCTTTCACGCCTACAAATTTAAACATATATTCATGAAATCTATAGAATTATCATGCAGCCAAACAACGTCTCAAAAAATGAAAAACTAACCAACAAAAAGTGTCTGCCCATATTATGTATATGTAATGTTTGAAATCGTTACATAGTATAATAAGATATTGAACTTTGCTAACTGAACGCCATTAAATAAACGTGCGACAAGACCCAAGAAAACATCGTCACTAGGAATCGGACAACGTAATACATATATTGCCAACGTAAATTGTTATTATTATATTTTTTTCCTTTTGAATCTGAGGTTTATATATGTATCTAATCATATATAGGTGAGCAGATATAAGAACAAAATAGACCTTCCAGCAAATTTAAATCTACCAAATGTAACGTCTGCCCGATTGTTCATTAACTTTAATTTCTTAAAATGAGAAGTTCAACGTTAAATAATTTTGCGTAATCTTTTTACAAAAGAACACAAACTCATCTACTCAAATCATGTTTTGTTTTACCTTACAGTTGAAGAATCAAGCACTACAGAGTATACTAAATCTGAAACAACTTTTATCACTTCAGGTAAACGCATTTTTTTTTATGACGCAGCACACATCCAATGCATATTTGAAAAGCAAAATTGTGAAATAACACATTTTCGAATCCTACCTTATTCGTACATTGTTGTTTAAAACTGCAAAATAAAAAAAGAAAAATATGATTTAGTTATTGATACAAAATCAACGGCTAAAACATATGAAACTAATTGCAAACAAATATGATTGTTCTTAAATGATTGATTTAACCCAGTTTGTGTTTTGGATTCAAAGATTAGAAGAGAGGGACGAAAGCTACCAGAGGGACATTCAAACTCATAGATAAAAAAATCTGACAACACGATGGTTAAAAAAGAAAAACAGAAACAGACAAATAATAGTACAAAAGACACAACATAGGAAACTAAAGACTAAGCAACACGAACTCTAACAAACATGGGGTGATTTCAGGTGCTCCGGAAGGTTAAGGAGATCCTGCTCCACATGTGGCATCCGTCGTGTTTATAGCCCATATTACCGGACCGGAATCTCTGCTGGTGGACAATCTGTCCCCGAGGATTCTACCAGTCCGGTAGCCTAACAGCATGAAAACTAGTAGAACAAATAATATTATACTGGATGAAACGACGCCCAGGATAAAAAAGTGTCAATCGGCTGTTGTCAAGGACACAACAACACCGATTTTATCAGGTGTCCCCAGGATCATCTTAAATGATGTTATGAAAATGGCACATGTGCAGTCTTCTGAATCCTCATTGTACTATAAAAATTCAGACAAGTTTGAATATATTCGGCCGTGTACTGTTCAACTTTCAGATATTTTAGATTTCAATGACAACCATCAATATTGCTCCATTTCCAAATGTAACCGTAAAAATTGTAAAACCTGTGATATTCTTATAACTGATACCCACTTTCAAAGTAATTTAACCACCAAAAATTACAATACACATAGCCATGAGGATTTGAATTGCACTGCCTCCAATATTGTTTACGGTATTGAATGTACTCTTTGTGGATTGATCTACGTCGGGGAAACTCGACAAAGACTCAATTTTAGGATGAATGATCATCGGTCTAATGTTAATGATCCTAATAACAACAAATTTCTCTATAAACATTTTAATCAGCTTGACCATTCTATTGTTTCAATGAAAGTCCGGATTATAGAGAAAATATATCATCCAACAAATGACCCCATATTGAGTACACCATATCGTTTACAAAGAGAAGACTTTTGGATTAGAGAGTTGGGAACAGCCATTCCCTATGGATGCAATGATAAAATTGATGGTGTAGGTATTTTATCTAGTCCCAGGTGTAGTACTGTCAATACATTAAAATTATTTAATACTTCTGCTCGACGAAATAGAAGTCATGGTCACAGAAAATATATACCACCTGCTGTACACACCGTGACAATTGATAGTCTATTAACGTCTGTTCAAAAACCTTTAGGAATTCATCATATTAGAACTAAATTATACTCCATTCCATTGTCAAAACTTTCTTTACTATTTCAAGATGCCAAAAATACTTCCGTTACTGATTCTCGTTCTGTTTTGTATAGATTAGTTGCAATTATCATGGACATTGCTAACCATAGACTATTCAAACCCGTATTGACTACATCCAATAGTGAGGAAGAACGTTACTTTTTCAAGGTAGAATTCGCCAATAAAGGTTTAGATGCTGTAAATATTGGCAATATTTTCCATCAAAAATCTGTACAAAAAACTATACCTGATTACTTCAAAAATAAAGCTACACCTGTTATTTCTTATACTTACACCAAGTCTATTGCATCAAAGATTTTCAACCACAAGAGAGTTTTAGAGGCTTTTAACCTCAAAGATACAAAATCCAAGCCTCCGGATTGCTCATGTGCATCTTCTCAATACAATTATAGTCCAGCTGGTCATATCATTACTGGTGACCTTGGTATTGTTACCAATGAACAACTAAGAGAGTTGCTAGCCAAGGGACCAAAGTATAGAATCCCCCAGCCCATCAACTGGAAAAAGAATTTCAAGTTACTGATGGATGCAGTTGAGGACTGTGCAAGACAATGGATAAAGCGCGAACCAGACGAACCCGACCTGGACACTCTGTCTGAATGGATCAAAGCTATTCGATCATGCATTCAGAGGCGCATACAAAAACTAAGATGTAATATGAGTACTAGAGTTTCTAACCCTTTCAAGAATCCGGAGGTTGTGGATGCTTTATCCTCTTTGCATGACAAATATGTCGTTGTTCCGGCAGATAAAGCCTCCAATAATATTGTCTTCATATGTAAAAAAACATTATTTGCAATGTCTCACTACAGAGCTTGGAATTGATCAAACTACTGGTAATCCTACATATTCTTTAACATCATTTACCAAGGATGAAATTTTACAAAATCATAAATCTGTCCTTCTTTCTTTTGGTATCAACATTAAAGAAAACGAAGAAAACTTGCCCTCATTATACTGGATACCTAAATTACACAAAACTCCATATAAAGAACGATACATAGCTGGGTCTTCAAAATGTTCGACTAAACATCTTTCTAAAGTATTGACTACTATTCTTTCTACAGTTAAAGATGGGCTTCAAAAATATTGTGAGGAGATATATTCTACCAGTGGTGTTAACCAGATGTGGATTCTCAAAAATTCGAAAGATCTACTACTTAACCTTCGATCACAATCTTTGCAATTTTGCAGCAACATAAAAACTTTTGATTTTTCTACGCTATATACTACTATTCCCCATGCTCAGTTGAAAGATCGACTTCACCATCTCATAAAACAGAGCTTTTTCTATAAAAATGGGAATCGTAGATACAAATTTCTTGTTTTGGGATACAATAATTCATATTTTGTGAAGAATCACACTGAATCTTCCAGAAAATATACTGAAGATGATATTATTAAAATGCTGGACTTTTTGATCGACAATATATTTTTTGAGTTTGGAGGATTTATATTTCAACAGACAGTCGGTATTCCAATGGGTACTAATTGTGCACCCCTGCTGGCTGATTTGTTTTTGTATTCGTATGAAGCAGAATTTATTCAGAACCTTCTTAAAGACAAAAAGAAAAAGCACCTTGCGAAATTCTTTAATTTTACTTTCCGATATATTGATGATGTTTTATCATTGAACAACCCATACTTCAGCCAATACTTACATCTCATATATCCCAGTGAACTTGAAATTAAGGATACTACTGATACTAGAAGGACTGCTTCATACCTTGATCTTTTCCTCAATATTGACGTTGATGGACGACTTCACACGAAAATCTATGATAAACGGGACGATTTCAACTTCCCAATTATCAATTTCCCATTTCTCATCAGTAACATACCCTCTGCCCTTCGTTTGGTGTTTACATGTCACAATTGATACGTTATTCACGTGCTTGTTCACACTATATGGACTTCATATACAGGAGTGTGCTCCTTACGCAGAAACTGCTCCAACAAAGTTATGAGGAGGACAGATTAAAATTGACACTCCGTAAATTTTATGGACACCATCACGAATTGGTGGATCCATATGATGTCTCTTTAACCAAACTAGCTAAGGACATTTTTACCACATGGTAGATTGTGGTTTGTCATTATGTCGTCTAATCTTTTAATTACCAAACGTGACTTATTCCCGATTGTGACTGTTTTGCTGAATGTGAATTCGCATTACTATAAGACGTGTTTCTGTACTTGTTTATCCCAAATTCATGTATTTAGTTTACATGTTTAATGATATATTTGTAATTCTCATCGGATTTTGTCAAATGTGTTGACGTCTTTTTATTATATTTAGGTGTTACGGATAGAAAAATTAATCACCGCCTTTATTAATTATATTAAATTTTGTACGATTATTTACGTTTGAAGTTGGATTCATAACAAACTGGACATATATATATATATTACAGTTAATTGCTATTAATAAGTATTGCAATATGCATTTTGTTTAAATTAATTATCAGTATTTAGTTCTGATATAATCTTAAATCAATCCTAATTCTATCTCACTTTGATAGTTTTTCATATGTGACGTCATGCTGTTTCTAAATTTCATAAATTCAAATGTGGCATAACGTTTGTACCTTTTCGCCATCGTATGTGACGTCACATATTTGTAATTACGTAATTGACGCCTGGACTGATTCGGGTGTGTCTATTCTGTGTTAAACTTTAATAGCATTATGTATTCGGGTTTAGTTTTCTGTAATTAGTTAATACTTCAGTTTCATTATGTATATTTCTTTCATATTCATTTGTTAAAATTTACTGTTTGCAATAGCATGAATTGTTCTATATAATAAGGATGTTCTTATCCCGGGCATAAAAACAATGCCGTATTTGGCAAAACCTTTTCAACTTTTGATCTTCAGTGCTGTACAACTTTGTACCTTTTTCACTTTCGATCTTTTATATCTGGGCGTTATGTATTCGGATTTAGTTTTCTGTAATTAGTTAATACTTCAGTTTCTTTATGTATATCTCTTTCATATTCATTTGATAAAATTTACTGTTTGCAATAGCATGAATTGTTCTATATAATAAGAATGTTCTTATCCCGGGCATAAAAACAATGCCGTATTTGGCGAAACCTTTTCAACTTTTTATCTCCAGTGCTGTACAACTTTGTACTTTTTTCACTTTCGATCTTTTATATCTGGGCGTCACTTGTAAGTCCTGTGTGGACAAGGCGCGTTTTTGGCGTATTGAATTTTAAACCTGATGCTTTTTGTTATCTATTAATCATGTTTTTCTTTGTCTAATATGTTCTCCTATTTATTTGTATTGTAGTCCTGTAATATTATGTTGTCATTTCAATGTTATATTTAACTTTGCCATTAAAGTGCGAGGTTTGGCATGCCACAAAACCAGGTTCAACCCACCACTTTTATTCCCCTTTAAAAGTGTCCTGTGCCAAGTCAGGAAGATGGCCATTGTTGTATTATTGTTCGTTTCTGTGTGTGTTGCATTTCAACGTTGATTCGTTTGTGTTTTCTCTTGTTTTTGAGATATTGAGATCAGACGTGGCACGGTACTTGTCTATCCCAAATTCATGTATTTGGTTTTCATGTTATATTTGTTATTCTCGTGGTGTTTTGTCTGATGCTTGGTCCGTTTCTGTGTGTGTTACGTTTCGGTGTTATGTCGTTGTTCTCCTCTTGTGTTTAATGCGTTTCCCTCGGTTTTGGTTTGTTACCCCGATTTTGTATTTTGTCCCTGGATTTATGAGTTTTAAACAGCGGTATACTACTGTTGCCTTTATTTATCATGTTCTTACTAATCCGGTAAAACTGTTTTTTTCGCAAGATAGACTAAAACTTTTGGTTTAAAAGCAATATATAATTTTATAAAGATAATTAGCTATCAGCTTTTCAAGATCAAGAGCAATGAGTCATGCATTAGTTCTAGTCTCCTTATATATTGAGAGTGACGTGTTCATTATTCATGTTACTGCAGACGCAAACATCCTTTGGTAGGCGACACAGGCTCTTCGCGGACTTTAATTTGTTATGTGTACTTGTAGAAAACCCTTATTTTGTTATTACAATGTATTATTTGATGAAGGACTAAAATCTGTGGATAAAGAGAACGATTTTTATACAGTCGTCATGAATTTGAATATATTATATATTTTCTGGCAGAATTTTTTGAAGAGTCAACAAGTGGACTAATTACATCACTTAGCAAAGATACAGGTAAGGAATATAGAAAAACAAATGAGCACAAAACATTTCAGGTTTGCATAACATGATTTGTCTAACATATATCGTTCGTGATGAATATAATTGCGTTGTATATAATACAGGTAGCTACATACAAACATAATTATATTTGACAAAATACCTTACGTTAAATTTCAAGTAACAGTATGCATAATCTTATTTTCTGTGAAAAAATAAATCATAGCTTGCTATCTATACATTGGTATTTTGACATTGATTCCGTTCACTTAAGCGTAAAATCTCATCCACTGCATGTGCTTTTTTTTTCTTTAGCATGTAAAAGGGAGAGCAAAGATACAATTATGATGTTCAAACTCATTAATCAAACATAAACTAACATCAACATTAGACACAAAAAAAACGAGCAAAATACAAACAACAGAAAATTAAAGAATGACCGATACAGTCCCCACCAAAAATTGGGACTGATCTCGGGTGCTCAGAAGGGTTAGCTGATTATGTTCCCTACAAAGCATCCGATGTTCTCTTTGTGTAAGAATAAACCTGGTCACAAGTCGAATTCGTTTAGATCCCATTCCAGTGGATCGACATTTGAATACGACAAGTTTTTCACTTGGTTGAACAATTTCGTTGTGAGCAGCTACCCCCTTTTAGGAAATTCGTGTAGGAAATACAAGTCCTGTTTAAGCCTTTCTCCGAGGGGAAATCGATTTTTTCTTATTTTGATTACCTTTATATTGACACGTTTTTTTTTTGCTTAAAACTTCTAAACATATTATGTTTAAGAATGTCTAGGTGAAGTAAATACATAAATATTTGAATCGAAAGATTTGAAAATGATATTGATCTAATGAATAACTTGAACTAATTATCTTATAGAAAACATATATTTCTAGACTAAGTGATAAAAACATTTATTCATTTTCACTTCTATTTTTTGTATACAATAAAGGCAACAGTAGTATACCGCTGTTCAAACTTATAAATCCATGGACACAAAACAAAATCGGGGTAACAAACTAAAACTGAGGGAAACGCATTAAATATAAGAGGATAACAACGACACAACACTACAATGTAACACACACAAAAAACGGACCAAGCATCAGACACAATCCCACGAGAATAACAAATATAATATCAAAACCAAATACATGAATTTGGGATAGACAAGTACCGTGACACGTCTAATCGCAATGTGAATGTACACTCAAAAATAAGAGAAAACAAACGACGCAACGTTAAAAGTGAAAGTTAAAAACACAAGTGATGTGTATATCATTTCTTTTGTTGTCCATAAGAATAGAAAGATGTGGTATGAATTCCAATGAGACAACTCTCCACAACAGACCAAATGAAACAGAAATTAATAACTATAGATCACCGTGCGGCCTCCAACATAAAAAAAACATACCACTTAGTCAGCCAATACTTATTTTTTTAACCCATTTCATTTGTTCACCAGCTTTTTTTAAAGGTAACAATTAAATAAATCACTTTTATCCTACAATCAGCTAGTAATGGTACAAATAACAGGTACACAAACATTTGTTTGCTTTATTTGCATGTATACTGTAACCCGCTTCCATGTTGAGCAATCAGTAATATTGATATTTCTTCCTGGGTAACAGTTCATTTTTGGGGTATTCTTCGCGGTCCGCGTTTCAACTATGTCGATCTAAAAAAAACCAGAGACACTGATTTTGATTTAAACAACTAATGCTCAAATACCAGGTGTAAATTGCAGGATAAAAACACTATATGTATGTTCCGGACCATATGAATATTTGGACCATACGCGTATGGTCATGACCATAGGGGTTTGTACTCATATGGTCCGACCGTACTCGTATGGTCGGAATAATTAACAAGTTTACAGTTAACACTTAAAAAACTCTCCATAAGGTATGACCCCTTTTAATTAGCTGTCACGTCATTATAGAGACGATATCAAAGTTCATTTTTTTACATTATAATGATAAAAGATTATACAAATAAGCAGTTTCATGTATTTAATTTTACTCACTAGTCACAACTATAGTAAAAACATTTGATACCTATGGTCATAACCGATTTGTTATTACGGGTAAATGGCAATATGTCGACTTGTGAAGATATTTCCAAAAGTTCTTAATGAACTGTAATGGAATGTCTCTTGACCACGGTATCACTGCACGCTTTTCATTCGAAAACAAAAGTGTTACTGCAAAGGATCGTGAACAAGCAAGACGTACAAATGCAGATCAGATATGGTACCGTATGGAAGTAGATGTCACCCTAAGCATCAATGCACAAATATAGTTAACGATGAAAACTAACGGTAGCATAAATATTTAATGTTTGTGTAGCCTTTTACAAATGTTATACCGTTTTTGCTACCTTCTGAGCAAATAATTGGAAATAAAATAATCTCTGCAGTACTATACCCTTTTCATACAAAGTTGTGCAGGGATTGAATTTAAAAAATGCGATTTATCATAACGCATATAGATTTGGTTGATATTTCGATTTTTGATAAAATTTTATGTATAACTGTTGGAATTCCAGTATGACAGCTGATCAGACTTTTTCGAAATAGGTCTTAACCGAATGTGCGTTGAAATCGGCAAAAAATATTGGTTTTTTTTGTGCTTCATATTTGTTGATACGTGTGAACTAAACATTGTGTCTTTTTTCAGGTATGATAGTTGGAACTGTGATATCAATATCTGTGATAGTACTGACAATATTAGTGATACTAGCATTAATGTACCGCAGGTAATCATTTTCGTAAATATGTGCAGTCTATTGACCGCATGGTTATTTAAAAGATCTTGATATTTATGAATAGACTCGTCATGTGTTCATAAAATAAAAGAACATGTCAAATTATCGTAATCACAATGCAGTCCATTTTCCTCTGATTTGACAAAACCTGGTACATGTAGTATTACTCATTATCGAGTGTGACTCATCCTTGAAATTGTTATTGCCATGAGTTACACGACGGGTGGCACATATGGTGGACAATATACTTACCTTTCTGGGAGCCAGGGTATTATACCAGATTCTGATGAGGTTCTTGCTGTCCATATTATCTGTCTAGTGTTTTTCTAATTTTTTATTCATCTTCTCTCGTTTTTAGTCATGACATTTGCTCAGAATGTCTCCATGTTTTACGTGTCTGCTGACTTTTTTTTTCTTTAGCTTTTGTGTTGGTTTTTTATTTGAAATTTATATTCCGAATTCTTCCAAAAAAACCACATGGTATGGAGATGATAGCATCCGTTTATTTTGTATCACTAATATCGTTAGATGAAACCCTTGATATCTCAATGATGGTAAACCTCATATATTTTGGATCCTCTTTACTCATGCATGCAGAGTTCTGACATGTTTCATTGGTTTATTTTGTTTGGCGAATAAATACATGCTGTAAAAATACAGGGGTCCCTAAGTATGCGTCCTGGGCTACCTAGGTATTTATATATCAGAAAATGCTTGAATAAAACAATTTGCTAAAGTTGAAAAAAATATGCATTCTGTATGAGAAAATTAAGGACGTTGTTTTTTGTTTATTTTTTTGTAGAACATATGCAAAAGAACAGTTATCATTGAATACAGCTGGTAGGAAAGATCGTAGCACAAGCGACATGGATAATAATACAGTAATTTCTGACTACCAACAGTTAGATAATGTTGACGACGTACAGAAAATGACACAAGCTTATGATCAGTTGCACGTCCCAGGTAATCAAACGAATAACGACCAGGCCAATACCTCATTTTCCAGACAGGAATATAACGAATATGAATGTATTGTAGAATCGAACGGGATAGATACAAATACAGTTATTTCGGAATACGAAGAGTTACATAAAGCCGGTAAAGATACAAACACACAACCATATGATCAGTTAAATGTCACACATGTAGTTAAGACTGAACCGACTAACTTCTTCTTCAAGACCAATGTCTCAAGTGAAAAACATAGCAAAAATGAATCGACAAAAGCAACAACTGTTACTATAGAATATGAACAGTTGGATTATGCTAAAAAAGATAAAAGCGTGAACGTGTATGATCAATTGCATGTTACAGATATAATTGACACTGACCCGACTAACGACAACTCCAATACCACGATTTCAAGAGACCAACAAAGCAAGGACAAACCAACAAAAGAAACAACTGAACTGAATAACATTACAGTTACCTCGGAATATGAACAGTTGGATAATGCTAAAAAAGATAAAAGCGTGAACGTTTATGATCAATTGCATGGTACAGACGTGATGGACAATGACCCGACTCACCTCAATCCATGTCAAGGATTCAAACACATAAGATATATAAATAAAAAAATTATATCATAGTTGCTATGGAATATACACAGTTAGATAATCCTCAAAAGCATGACAACATGAACGTGTATAGTCAATTACATGTTGAACACGCGTATGACATTGAATAGAAACACGAACACTCTTAAACTTTTTTTGAAGAGAACATGTAATGCATTTATCAATGTAGATGCACAAACATTTTAACTTTAATTGGTGTACCGTTCCATCGTCAATCTAGAAATATGCCCATATTCGTTAATCCCAATTATAATAATAATTTAAAGATAGAATGGTAAATTGATGACACAGTGATGCATTTACAGTGAATTATATGAGTTATAACAGGACCGTGAGGGATGGTTGTATTGTTTATATCTTTTTATTGATATTTATATGTGTAAACATCAAGAATGCTCCTGAAAGATGGACGAAAGATACCAAAGGGACAGTCAAACTCATAAATCTAAAACAAACTGACAGCTCCATGGCTAAAAATGAAAAAAGACAAACAGAAAAACTATAGTACAAATGACACAACATAGAAAACTAAAGAATAAACAACACGAACCCCACCAAAAACTAGGGGTGATCTCAGATGCTCCAGAAGGGTAAGCAGATCCTGCTCCACATGTGGCACCCGTCGTGTTGCTTATGTGATTACAAATCCGGTAAATAGTCTAATTCGGTAGGTCACATTCATGAAAGGGAAGGGGATTGTAGTTACGACGTAAGGAACATATCCGATATCATTTGTGAAACGGTTATTCCATAACGGTCAACCAACTCGTGATGGCGTCCGTAAAATTTACGAAGGGATTATTTCAACTTCACCATTTGGAACTCTTGGTTTAATAGCTTCCTTGTGAGCAGTAACCCTCTATCAAGAAAATCATGATAGGAAATGCAAGCACGGGAATATCGTATCAATTGGGAGATATATACCCCGTATGCAGGTGCTGCTGGAATGTTGCTACTTAGAAATGGAAAGTTCACCATTGGCTGAAAATCATCTCTTTTGTCGTACAGTTTTGTTTTCAACCGACCCTCATTGTCAATTTCTAGATGTAAGTCAAGATATGAAGCCGACCTAACTGTATCTGTAGTATTCTAAATATCGCCTGTGTGTTTCGTAATTTCACTTTCAATCTTGAATTATAAATTAGTCATCAATACTAATAAAATATTGACACTGACATTTATTTTATTCAAACACCAAGTATAACAAGAATACTGGAATATGACGTATTTCAAGATGAAAGGTAGTCGGTTCGAGAAAAAAAAAAAAAAACACACACAAAAAAAATCCCAACGTCGAACATTCAGATTAATATTATGATAACAAAATGCAGTAATATATTTATTTGTTATGCATTCAATTTGCTTTAAACATACTTCAAATAAAAAAGGGAAACACATCTTTTGAAATGTATACTCTAAAAATAAAATAAAATATACAGAGATAGATTAAGAATAAAATGACTTAAAGAGTATCATCAAGACTTAGTTTAGTATGGTTTAAACTTCGTTCTAGTCTGGTTAATAGTTTAACGTCCTTTAGTCGAGTATTTATATGACATTGAGAAGAACATTTAAGATACATTGATGACGTCCAACTGAATTGTGTTTTTTTTTATTTTTGATCAATCAGAAATATATGCGAGGGTCTATAACCCTTTCACATTTTCACGGCGTAATCATCAGGCCAGAAGTCCAGAACCCTGTCGGTTATTGTTGCTTGTCATTTAAAAAAATTGCGTAGTAATATTAGTTACATAGTGTGCTAGTGACCTAATACGGTATATATGGGGTCAGTAAATTCCATATGGGGTGAGAGCGAAGCTCGAATCCCCATACGGAATTTACTTACCCCATATATACCGTATTACGTCACTAGCACACTATGTAACGAATTTATCTTACCGACTATCTTACCGCGTGAAATTAAGACTAGTGATCCTCAAAATGATCAAGTCTTTAATACTGTTAGCATTAAGAAAATACTTCCATTGATCGTACAAAAACAGATGCCAACAATAACGACTTGTAAGGTTTAAATGTGTTTTATGAATTTATTTCAATCTTAATCATCAATTTCGTCGTCTGTTGGAACATTTAAGTTTTTTCTCAGTACCGTTTTGTTTTTATAAAGGGACATAACCTCATTATTAACCGTGTATGAAATAAGCGCGCCCCCTTCTTACCTAATATGGAATATAAAAGGACGTAACTCCACTACTAACCGTGTATGAGATAAACCCCGCCCCCCTACTGACCTAATATCAAATATACACGGTTTGCACGCGGACGCTTTTAACCAATCATATTCCTGGAAATGTATAGGAGGTAAGATAATACCATATCTTTCTTAAATCATCGGTTCTATTAAAACCTTGATATAATATTATAGACACCTATTTATTATTGAAGACAGTTTGTTAACCTCTTTATTTTGTTAAACTTTGTTATCTATTCTTACATCTTAGGGAGGTTGCCCCCTTATTGTTTACAACACATCATCCTTTAGGCATTCGAAGGTCCATGTATTTTTAATGTGCACCATACTGTTGTTGGACCCTCTTGGAAATATTGTTAGTTATAAGTTCGTATCCATTTCATTATGAGCTGCAGATGTCTATAAAAATATGTCTGTGACAAGACACTTTGAATTGTTTGGACATACTACAGAATACAATTTAATGTACTTGAATACTCTGTTCTAAGAAATATACATGTTAAAATACAGGAAATATAAACAGAATTCATCAGATATCATAATTCATTGTAAGACACACTATTTGCAATGCTATGTGATAACGTTATAAAAAATCATATCATTTCATTTTCACCCAGAAACTAATTTAAGTACGCATATATTGTAACATAAGTATTTGATTAACTTACATGTGAACAATGATGGACGTATCTCAAGCCGAGACCTAGATCGTATTTATCGCCAAATTTTGTATTTGTTTTTTTTTTATCTTGCTAATGTAATTTGTATTGTTACTCCTTTGTTTGAGATATGAATAGAAATAATAGTGCTGTTTTGTTGTTGATAATTCAGACAGCAGCCCAAAGACATATAGACATGTGTCTTTTCATTATTAACCTGATACACTTTAAAACTTTTTCATCCTACGTTGACTACCTATGAGAAAATTTAATGTTTTTTTTTTTAACACAGAGACATCAATACACATTCCGCATTGTTCCGATTGAAATATTATATGATGATTTACTTAATATGGTACAGTGAATGATATCTAGATATTTTAATTGTTTTCTTTGAAATCAAACACAAAAAAATATTTTTTAGATGAAACCTGCACACGCAATGATATGAAAACATGTAATTTGACTATTGCGTTTTGTTCTCCTTGTTCTGTTTCCTCCAAAGGTGAACACGATAAGAGATAATATGATAATTATGCATTCAATGACTCTGTGTGAAATACGTTCTATGCAATGTTTTTATTTATCTGACTACAATTTGATTGGATGATATCATATAGTTTAAAAAATGCGATTCAAAACAATGAAAAAGTACAACCCTTATAATCTTTAGTTGATTAGCCTAAGTAGGGACGTGAACCTCCACTGCCTCCCTACAACCGACATAAAATCGATTGATGATTGGTTTTTAATGTTATGTTGTCTTTGTGATCCGTATGTCTGAAAGATCATTCTGTATGTTAAACATACATTCGTCAATATATGTACATTGTCGGAATATATATACATGTGTACGGTTTTACCCTGAATATACAGCCTGTATTTAAGTGTTTATTGTTTTAATCCAAATTATTGACTCATTAATGTTTATACAAACCGACAAAGATGAAACATGGACACAACAATTAACAACTGTTACATAGAAAGAAATGTCAATTTAACTGGCTGCACAACATAGAAAAGTGTACAAATAAAGCAAAAATATATGTGTGTACTTTGTATTTTTTTGATTAATAACTAAATTTGCAGGATAAATTGTTATTCTGCGATCATTCAAGTTATATTTTTACCAGTAGTGTACGGACAGAACCATCGCCTCTGTATATATTTGACATTCCAGTCTTCATTAAATGATCAAAATTAGGACAATCTACAGAAACCGTACGATATGTATTGGACATCAAAGGTATTTCACGAATTCAACTACAAATTAGCATCTAACATGTCTATGTCATATACATTGATCTGAAAGGTTTACATATATAATGAAACGCATGTTCCTTCAGTCATGGGATTCCCCGAAACGACTTTACTATGTACCAAAGTCATTTTACTTTCCGATATATTGATGATGTTCTTTCATTGAACAACCCATATTTCAGACAATACTTACAGGTAATATACCCCAGGGAACTTGAAATTAAGGATACTACTGATACTAGAAGGACTGCTTCATACCTTGTTCTTTTCCTCAATATTGACGCAGATGGACGACTTCACACGAAAATATATGATAATTGGGACGATTTCAACTTCCCAATTATCAATTTCCCATTTCGCAGCAGTAACATACCCTCTGCCCCTTCGTATGGTGTTTACATATCACAATTTATATGTTATTCTCGTGCTTGTTCACACTATACAGACTTCATATACAGGAGTGTGCTCCTTACGCAGAAACTGCTTTTACAAAGTTATGAGGAGGACAGATTAAAATTGACACTCCGTAAATTTAATGGACACCATCACGAATTGGATCCATACTATGTGTCTTTGACCAAACTAGCTAAGGACATTTTTACCACATGGTAGATTGTGGTTTGTCATTTCGTAGTCTAATCTTTTAATTACCAAACGTGACTTATTCCGGATTGTGACTGTTTTGCTGAGTGTGACATCATTGTGCAGTTCTTGAAACATATTTGGATCTATTCGTACGAATTTCTCAAATCGAACTAGATTTTCCGTACATAATTTTACAATGAGAGTCTCATTCTGGCAATTGATAGGTTAACGGATAGGTCAGTCCCTGATCAACAAATCTTTTCTTGTTTGATTGGTTTTATACTAGTCTTTTTGGGGATTTTTAAATAATGTAGCTTGCTGTTTGGTTTGAGCCAAGGCTCCGTGTTGCAGGACATGCTTTGACCTTTAATAGTTTAATTTTATAAATTTGGATGGACAGTTGTCTCATTGACATTCATACCACCTCTCCTTGTAACTATATAGACAAAATAAAAGAAATAATTCAAAATACAGCAGTCTATTTTTGGAATAATTTTATTCCCAATTGCAACACATTATAATTTCAATTAAGAAAACCAAACACAATGTTCCTTCTATTGATATTAAATAATCTTGATCTTGAATAGTAAAAAAATAGGAGGTATGTCGGTGTTCACATGGTGTACGTGATTATAAAGTTTTCATTTTCAATTTTCTGTCAAGGTTTTTGTTTCTTACGTTTCTGTTGTACCTGTTTTAATAAGTATGCGTATGTTTCATTAATTTGAAATGAAAAGAAATACACAAATGTACCGCATTGATTTAACTATGAAGAGACATTTGAACATTGTTAACCTATTTCTTCAGTTAACTAAACACGGAAGGTATTAATTCCCCCATTAAATTGAATTTTAGTACAAAACAACAAACGGATGTTTACGAACTTATTTACCTTGTATAAGTCGTACACGCCAACATTTATGACTCTTTACATTTTTGTACATTATATAGTAAGTTATAAACTACTTTTAATTTCTTTTGAAGCATTCAACATAAACATTTGATATACCCAATGCAAAATTTTAAATGTACTTTTTCATTTTGTTTTCAAATAGACATATCTGAATTAAAATATAATTTCCAATACATTTTTAAAAAATTGCCGAGTTTACATCAACTTAGTAGCCAGTATAACTTCATTTACCATAGTTTGTTGATATACATATCTCAAATTTTGGGGTTATAAAGTCCATAGTCATTATTATGTAGCCCATACTGTTTGTTCCCTTTTAACTATGGCGCTCTTCATACATATATCTGACACATTATTTAAACTTGATAATGTTAAGGTAGATTAATTGTATATCACCATCTTAGGTGGTAAAATATCAGTTTACAAGACGCTTAGTTCTTTCCAAAACTAAATCTGCAAATTTGGTGACAAATGTTCAATGTTTTGGTATTAATTTTGTTTGTATAAAAAAATAAGTCGTTTATTTCATTATCTAAAATTTCAAAACAAATACCAATTGTATATGTATTCAAGATGATTTTTTCAACTTGATCATTTAAGGGGAGATAACTCATATAGTAAAAAAGTATACTTGAAAGCTTCAGACATTTTTCATTTTGTACATTTAGCCACAAAAGCAAGTGCGATGACTCCATCTTTTTGATTTGATAAGGCATACTATAAAATCATTTTCTCATATTTTCATATAGTATTTTTATTGTAAAAGACGATCAGGTTGTCCACATTAGCATCCTCTTGTCTCTGGTGGAGAATTCTCTCATTGTCGATCAGACTAAATTGCGTATAAACGTAAAAGTTGAAAACAAGAACACAAAACTAGGATACCAAATTTTCTTGATGATATATAATTATTAAATCATTCTGTAGATTAGAAACATACATTTTATACGATAATTTGTAAACAACAAGATTTATGATTGTAAAAGTATCACACATCCGCATTGCATTGTATGCACCGCTAAGAAACGATAATCTTTTATTTTTTCTTTGTTCAATTTGCTAGTAAAATAGACAAAAAGATAATTAATGGAATGAATAACCTTAATTTTTTTTGTAACAACACATATTTTTGTTCAATTATTTCAGTCAATTCCTGACTAAGTAAACATGAAATTTCAATTTTCCAATTTTAATCCATGAGTTTCTTTTTTCTACGAAAGCTGCAAATGGTAAGACAACAATTTGCCCAGGATATATGACAATAAGCATTGTACCTGTTGAAAATATAAACACTTGTTAAAATGTACATATTTTGATATTAGTAATAAACAAAAATCATCAAAGCAGGTAAACGACCATAAGAATAATATATATAAAGTATAAAAATAGACATAATTGTATTTTTGTCCATCTGACATATCTGATGAGTTAACCCTTTTTCAACTTATTTGTATAATTCGTCCTTTTTTGTACTGTTATACCACTGTCCCAGGTTAGGGGAGGGTTGGGATCCCACTCACATGCTTAACCCCGCCACATTATGTATATATGTGCCTGTCCAAAGTCAGGAGGCTGTAATTCAGTGGTTGTTGTTTGTCGAGCTGTTACATATTTGTTTTGTTCATTTTTTGTACATAAATAATGCCGTTAGTTTTCTTGTTTGAATTGTTTTACATTGTCATTTCGGGGTCGTTTATAGCTGACTATGCGTTGTGGGCTTTGCTCATTGTTTAAGGCCGTACGGTGACCTACATTTGTTAATTTCTGTGTCATTTTGGTCTCTTGTGGAGAGTTGTCTCATTGGCAATCATACCACATCTTCTTTTTTAATATCATACCACATCTTTTTTTTTTTTTTTTTTTTTTTATATGAGACACATTTATGTTTTTGATTTATCAGTATCCACGATCAGTACTTTTCAACAAAAAGAAGAACATGTCTGTAAGTGTACTGATGATAAGATTTGTTTTCATTTTAATAAAAGGAACAGAAATAGAATATTTTTCAGAATATTTGTGTTTGTACTGGAATAAAAAAAACAAAAAAAAACCAACGAATGTGGGCTAACCATGCATCCATGACACGAAAATACGTATATGCACAACAACAAGCGCTTACACACAAAGGATCAACGCTTTTTGCTGTTCTATATCATCAAAGTCACAACGACAACATATCAAAATTGACGAAAGTAACAAAAATGTAAACACTCGCCAAAGGTTCTTTCTATACAATTGAATATTTAATCTTTATCACTACATTAGTAGATGGTTCCTGTCCGATACTGATATGTTTCATAAAACTTAAAAGATATTTTAAATCAAGTTACATAAGAGATAGGAGATAAGAAACGAGATAATCTTATTAAATAACAAAAAATATAAAATTAACTCATGTTAGCATAAAACAAATAGCTACAAAAAAAAACAAATCTAGAACGTGAAAAATTTGTTTAATTCAATTTATTACCGGTACAAATACAATGTTTCTGGAACGATTATAGTGTAAAACTGAGTGGGATACAGTAATTACCTCAGTAGTGGATAAGCTGTTTTCCCCTTGAGTTCATGCACTCTGTCTTCTACGTAGGCTTCTGTTTAGGCTTACTTAATGCTAAACAAAATATATTCGTAGCCATGCAAAAGCAACAACAACTAAACGTTACTGTCTTTAGTTTATGATATCAAATTGTATACTACATTCCATTTGACCACGCTACTTGCTTATAATCTTTTAAAAAAAGTACCACTATGATTTGTTAACGCTAAATGTTCTGCCTATATTTTTTTCATATTGTTTTTTTGCCAATTTTTATAAACACAGTGTTTATAACCTATAACACATACAAACACATGACGAATGCAATTAGAGATTGTAAATACGTGATTAAGTAACCCATTCACTGTAACAGAATACAATACGACAGGGATATGGGGATATTGTTTTGGGTCAATTTGTTGTTCGCATTGTTTTGTCCCAAAACCAAAAGTAATGCACTCTAAAGGTTAAATAACAAAAAAAGTTTAAACTCCTAGGAATATTCAAAACGGAAAGTCCCTAGTCAAATGGCATTTCAATTCGTGATTTCTTCAATTTTTATATTTTTTATTTTCTGTAAATTATCCTTTAAACGTATTTTCACCTTCAATAATATAAACACGGAAGGTATTCGCCAATAAAACTTATTTTTAGTACGAAACTACAAACGAATGTTTACGAACTAATTCACCTTTTAGTAGTCATTCATCACTTAAGACAGAAAATAATATCATTAACTGTATTCATTGAGTAAGTAATAATTAAAAACTACGTATTATATATTGATGTTGAAGTGTTGAACATTTGCATTTAAAACATTTAATGAAAAATTACACATTTCTTTTTAATTTTGTTTAACAAAAAGTATAATTAAGAAGCTCCTGAATTTTTCGTTGGCAGTTAATGTTCTGTATGCATGTTGTCAATAACTTGTTTATTACGATCGTATGTCATGAAGACGTTAAAAGGTTAAGAGACACAGCACAGAATACAAACTAATAATACAGTATATCCATACAGGAGGCAAAATCACTTCGCGCAAATATAAACACAAGGCAAATAATATTTCAATGCCTAATGCAATTTCAAAACGTTACCTATCGTAATATACAAGATATAGATTACACTAAGGTATTACATTATAGGCAGTACCATAACTATTACAAAGACAATGAGACACAATTGCATGTGTACAACAAGTGTTTTTAAAACAAGATTATGTTTCCTTGTTTCTTTTTTATTTGTTAAACCGACAAACATGATTGGTATAACACTGACAAAGACATTTAAATATTTATTATTATCCCTGTTATAATACATGTTTATAAATAACTTCCCTTTTCAGTGAAAAACCTGACTCGACAGGATAGGTAAACATGAGATTTGAATATTTCATTTTGAGTTCTTTGTTGTGCATTTCTGCGAAGAAAGATAAAAAAGGTAAGAAAAATTTACACTTGTCGGGTAATACTTTTATTATTTTCGTTGAACCTAATGGCTATTTATTGTCGTGGTAACTTAATGTCATCAATTGTATTTATTTTTAATCAGTTTTAATGGCACAGCAAATTGATAAGGCCATAGTTAAATTATTCTAGTGGTTAGTTTATTTGTTAAACCGTCTTAATTTAATGAATGATGCAGCTGTGTTTTTATTTAAGTTACATCTTTTTACAAGCCGAATGTTTCATAACTTTATCTGTTTATATTAATTTCATAAAGTTAAGTGGTCAAGAATGATGTCGGTGAGAAAGTCTTGAACGCGTCCGTAGAGAGTTAATAAAAGTTTGAGAATGTTGATACGCGAAAACAGCATAAATTGCTGTAGAAACTAGAGGTGTTTCTGCATAAACGTGTTGTAATATAACATTTATATAATGAATTGGTATCGTAATTACTTTATATATACAACATTGGTTTTTATAGAGCCAGTGTCTGGGAATAACTTCGTCACGCATTCAAATGTTTGAATCTTTTTTTTTAAATTGCTTATTCTAGCATACCCAACAAAACATAAACGGAGAAAAACCGACATGACTTTGACCCGTTGATACTATTTGTAATGTTGGGTTTTTTTTGTTATTTATGTTAACATGGGTTTTGTCTATATACCAGCATTGATTTTTTGAACTACTACATATTTTTACTTCTTCGTACTATAAACATCAAAATTATTTCATTTCTACTCAAATACTGTTACGCCACCTGTACATAAAGAACACGAAGTTTTATCGAGTACCAATTGTATAGTGTTATTGTTGATATTCACCCCATATGTACCAAGTTTTAGATCAGTTTTATTGATAACAAAAAATTTCTGCCAATCCATAAACGGAAGATTATACACTCAGAAGAAGAACTATACTTAACAACAAAAATATTTTCTCTTTCCTGTGTATGATTTGACGAAATTTGTTTTTCAAAGTTGATGTTTTTTCTACATATTGTTTAACTTTTCACAGCGGTTTTATAATTTAATCTTACTTTAGACCTATTCATTTACTTTTTACCTTAATTTTCATTGTCCTTGCATTGTATCACAGAGCAAATTTATTCGTGTATGTGAAGTTAGCAGCCGGTTCGTTATTCGATATTCAATATTAAAAATTCAGTTGAAAATCATGAAAAAAATTTAAATACCTGATAACACTAAAAGCACGATTTTCATAGTAAAAACGACTAATAAGATATGTAGGAAACATATAATGACCTAAGCTGTCGTAAATTTTAGATATGATATTTCTTAAAACAAAAAGAAAAACCTATAAATCTAGATATAGAAACAGTTAGAAATATTAATATAAATATTTATGGAAAGCCCAAAATATGAAATATATTGTGCAATCCTACCTGAGATGACCTAAATGAGGGTGAGACCCCCCTGGTCTTTCAATGTCAATAAAGTTCAACTTAATCATAGACTTTGTGTATATAAAGGTTGTATTAGAAGGATTACCCAGAATAATGTCATCTTCGATATTCGCAAACTTGCATAAGCAGTGATGAGGGTTTATATTTGAGGATAACGAGAGTTAAGGACAAATTGAAGGGGTCATAAAACGATTTTCTACGTATCTTCACTCCTTTCAACTATAAAAATTATGCTTATAATCCCGCTAGAAAACGTTTGCATCGTTTATAAATCAGGAAACTGATGTTCAGTGGTTGCCGTCTGTTTATGTGGTTTATAAGAAAGGGACAAAATATACCAGAGGACAGTCAAACTCATAAATCGAAAATAAACTGACAACGCCTGGCTACAAATGAAAAAGACAAACAGACAAACAATAGAACACATGCCATTACCTAAAGAATAAGCAACAGGAAACCCACCAACAATTAGGGATGATATCAGGTGCTCCAGAAGGATAAGCAGATCCTGCTCCACATGTGGCACCCGTCCTGTTGGTGTTTTTCGTTTTTATATAGCTTAAACCGTTAGTTTTTCCGTTTGAATGGTTTTACACTAGTAATTGTTGGGGTCTATTATTGCTGGCTGTTTGGTGTGAGCCAAGGCTCCGTGTTGAAAGCCGTACCATGACCTATAATTGTATACTTTTATAAATTGCTACTTGGTAGCAGTGTTGTCTCATTGGCCCTCATACCACATCTTCCTATATATATGAAACAATACGAACAATCTTACAATTGCCATAATTACATTTTTTGTACATGCTTTACCAAAAAAACCACTTTCAAGTTCAAAGTAAAAATAAAGCATTTACCAAATTAAAGAGTTACGAGAACCTGAAAATATCAATGCCCGCACACAACTGTTTGTGAGTCCAATTAATTAATACAACTATTTATGCGATTAATTATGAGTCAAATCCTTATATGAGCCCTAAAAATTGGAAAAGGTGTTTAATTTCCATATTTGTTACTTCTATTCTATCACACCTAAATTGTATATCAGTCTCATTGATTTGGTCTGAGCATGAACTCATTTTCTGTTAGCATCGAAAATATACTCAATGGAATTTGCAATCTGATGAAGAAGATTAAACCAATAAACTATATTCATACCACTCATTTAAATGTTTTGTCATTATTGTTTAATTTAACGATGAACGCAAATTGAAAATAAATATTCTAACATTGAGTCGGTTTGGGTTATTAACGCTGCAAAATCGTTTACATTGGTTAACTAATATAATTATGTAAACGTCGCTATCGACAAAATTATATTACTTTTAGAGCCAATGGTGAAGCCTTCTCGACCAATCAGGTAAACATATTCCCTGAGATTCAAACCATATAGTAATTATAGAACTACATGTATGAAGTGTAGGCATCTAAATTATAGATAACATTCTCATCTTTTACAGCAAAGGTTATATACCTGATCTGAAAGGGAAAACCATATTTTCCAAATAAAGCTGTAGACTCCCCTACCCCGTAAATACCAGGATGAAGACTGTTTACTGTTTACGCAAGATGCGCGTTTGGTTGATGAATTACTAATCACGCTTGAATCATAAAAGTTATAAAAAAAAAAAAGGACGAACAAAGTACGAAGAAAGAGAGCACTGACGATCTAAACTGATATTTTTATTTCTGTATGAGCACGATTCATCTGTTGAAGAACGTCAGTCGTAGATTTGTTAACATGTATATAATATTATCTTACCTCCTATACATTTCTAGGAATGTGATTGGTTAAAAGCGACCTCGTGGAAACCGTGTATATTTGATATTCGGTTAGTAGGGAGGCGGGGCTTATTTAATACACGGTTAGTAGTGGAGTTACGTCCCTTTATATTCCATATAAGGTAGTAGGGAGGCGGGGCTTATTTCAAACACGGTTAGTAGTGGTGTTACGTCCCTTTAGAAAAACAAAACAGTACTGAGAAAAAGTCTTAAAGGTTTCAACAGACGAAGAAATTGAAGATTGAAATAAATTCATAAAACACATTTTAATCTAACAAGTTGTCATTGTTGGCATCTGTTTTTGTAGGATCAATGGAGTTAATCATGTTAATGCTAACTGTATTGAAGACTTGCTTATTTTGATAGGTCAATGGTCTAAATTTTACACGTAAAGATAGTCGGTAAGATAAATTCGTTACATAGTGTGCTAGTGAGGTAATACGGTATATATGGGGTCAGTAAATTCCATATGGGGATTCGAGCTTCGCTCTCACCCCATATGGAATTTACTGACCCCATATATACCGTATTTGGTCACTAGCACACTATGTAACTAATAATATGTTAACATATAATTACATAATTTAAAATTTTTTTGTGGTTTACCAACTATTTGAAACAAAAATTTCCCTACCTCTAAACGCCGTTTTTAATCATTTATTTTCGAGACATAGCTATTATTTTGTAATTGTTCTGGTTTCAACTATTTTCTTTTATTTTAGGATCATGTTCAGATAGGTGTGGACAAGTCTATGACAGCGCACTCCCTTGTCAGTGTAACACAGCTTGTGCAAGGTACAACAACTGTTGTAGTGATTATGAATTATCATGTCCAAAAGGTGTGTTTAAGTTTATTTTAATTTTTATATTTCAGGTTTACACCTCGCTGAAAAGTTAATAGTATAAACGATGAAATTTTTTAATTGCTTATTTTTAAAAACAGATGATTTCAACCTAATAATTCTCTATATTAAATCAAAATGTGTACATCATTACGCTGTATCGTATAAGGAGCTATAAGAAGTTTAGAAACAACAATACCAATGTGCTGAACTAGTATTTGCATGTTCCAACAAAGATCTTTGTACCCCGTTTTGACTTAAGGTTTTTTATTTGCTAAGCAGTACAAATTCAATACCATATATGTTTTGTATATTATAGACTCTCCAAATATTTATTGCTATTGTAGAATTATGCATCGATAGTTGTGGCCAACCGTATAACAAAAACACCGATGTCATTGTAACAAAGCCTGTAAAACACACAAGACCTGTTGTGTTGACTATGATGATTTCTGTTTATTAAGGGGTTAGTTTTATCAATATGATATTAATATAAAAGAAATATGTCTAACCCTTTGTTGTATGAAATCGACTAAAGGTCTCATCTGCCACTCAATGTAAGCTGTTCACCGTCACATCTCGTTATGAGGTAAAATTAAATACCAGTCGTTCCATATAAGGTCTTGCAAGTGCCTTCACGCCTACAAATCTAACAACATATTCATGAAATCTATATAATTTATCGTGCAGCCAAACAACGTCTCAAAAAATTAAAAACTAACCAACAAAAAGTGTCTGCCCATATTATGTATACGTAATGTCTGAAATCGTTACATAGTATAATACGATATTGAACTTTGCTGACTGGACGCCATTAAATAAACGTGCGACAAGACCCAAGAAAACAACGTCACTAGGAATCCGACAACGTAATACATATATTGCCAATGTAAATTGTAATTATTATATATTTCATTTTGAATCTGAGGTTTACAAGTTGAAAAACTAAACACAAAGCATTTTGTAGTGAGTCTGACGCGCTTTTCAGCATGTTCCGATGTAAGGAACATTCTAGCAAAACAATGTTGACAGCAAACCCAAATATATATCTAATTATGTATAGGTGAGTAGACATAAGAACAAAAGAGATCTCCAGCAAATGTAAAGTTTCCCCGATGGATCATAAACTTTAATTTCTTAAAATGAGAATGTTTTTGCGCAATCTTTATACAAAAGAATACAAACTCATTTACTATAATCATGTTTTGTTTTACCTTACAGTTGATGAATCAAGCACTACAGAATATACTAAATCTGAAACAACTTTTATCACTTTAGATAAACGCATTTTATTTGATGACGCAGCATACATCCAATGCATATTTGAAAAGCAAAATTGTGAAATAACACATTTTCGAATCCTACCTTATTCGTACATTGTGGCTTAAAACTGCAAAATAAAAAAAGAAACATATGGTTTAATTGTTCATACAAAGTCAACGGCTCAAACATATGAAACTAATGGCAAACAAATGTGATTGTTCTTAAATGATTGATATAACCCTGTTTGTGTTTTGGATTCAAAGATAAGAAGAGAGGGACGAAAGCTACCAGAGGGACATTCAAACTCATAGATCGAAAAAAAAACTGACAACGCGTTGGTTAAAATAGAAAAATAGAAACAGACAAATAATAGTACAAAAGACACAACATAGAAAACTAAAGACTAAGCAACACGAACTCTAAAAAACATGGGGTAATATCAGGTGTTCCGGAAGGTTAAGCAGATCCTGCTCCACATGTGGCACCCGTCGTGTTTATCATGTTCTTACTAATCCGGTGAAACTGGTTTTTTTGCAAGATAGACTAAAACTTTTGGTTTAAAAGCAAGATATAATTTTTATAAAGATAATTAGCTATCAGCTTTTCAAGATAAAGAGCAATAAGTCATGCATTAATTCTAGTCTCTTTATACATTAAGAGTGACGTGTTCATTATTCATGTTACTGCAGACGCAAACATCCTTTGGAAGGCGACACAGGCTCTTCGAGGACTTTAATTTGTTATGTGTATTTGTAGAAAACCCTTATTTTGTTATTACAATGTATCATTTGATGAAGGACTAAAATCTGTGGATACAGATAACGATTTCTATACAGTCGTTATAAATTTGAATATATTATATATTTTCTGGCAGAATTTTTTGAAGAGTCAACAAGTGGACTAACTACATCACTTAGCAAAGATACAGGTAAGGAATATGGACAAACAAATGAACACAATACATTTCGGGTTTGCATACCATGATGTGTCTAACATATATCGTTTGTGATGAATATAATTGCGTTGCATATGATACAGGTAGCTACATACAAAAATAATTATATTTGACAAAATACCTTCCGTTAAATTTCAAGTAACAGTATGCATAATTTTATTTTCTGTGAAAAATAAATCATAGCTAGCCATCTATACATTGATATTTTGACATTGATTCCGTTCACTTAAGCGTAAAATCTCATCTACTGCATGAACTTTTTTTTTTAGCATGTAAAAGGGAGAGGAAAGATACAATTATGATGTTCAAACTCATTAATCAAACATAAACTAACAACAACATTACATGACAAAAGAAACAAAGACCAAAATACAAACAACAGAAAACTAAAGACTGATCGATATAGTCCCCATCAAAAATCGGGCCTGATCGCGGGTGCTCAGAAGGGTTAGCTGATTATGTTCCCTACGAAGCATCCGATGTTCTCTTCGTGTAATAATAAACCTGGTCACAGGTCATATTCTGTTAGATCCCATTCCAGTGGATAGACATATGAATACAACAAGTTTAAAACCTGTTTAACAATTTCGTTTGTGAGCAGCTACCCGCCTTTCACGAAACTCGTGTAGGCAATACAAGTCCTGGAAAATCTTTCAATTTGGAGATAAAATGTCTGTTTGCCATTTTTGTATATGTATAGTCACATACTGCCTTTTTTACACTGTCTATACGGTTGCACCATTGTACACATTAATGGTTACATATACGTTTTTATTACATTCAATTGTTGATAGGTATATTTTGTAGTTAATGATGTGGCTGGCATAGATAAAAGGACCTCTGGTATGTAATTATAAGACGTAATATGTAAAATATAATTCAATTACCATTTAAAAACTATATCATTTGAATCAAATTTATGTGTTAATGTTGCGAAAAAGCATTGGGTAACAACATACGCAGGCATAAATTGTAATGTTCCTTCAGCACCTTCTTCAATGAAATTGTATTTAACGATATGCACAGACAAGTTTACGAGTAATACATTCTTTAAGGGACCGAATAACAAAGTAAAACAGTGGTTTAGTTGGAAATTCTGTTTAAGCCTTTTTTCTAGGGGGAATTGATTTTTTTCGTATTTTGATTTTCTTTATATTGACACGGTTTTTTGTCAGCTAAACATCGTGTTTAAGAATATCTAGGTGAAGTAAATACATATTTTGATCGCACGATTTAAAAATGATATTGAGATAACTAATAAATAACTTAAACTTATTATCTTATAGAAAACAGGTATATCTAAACTAAGTGCAAAACACATGTATTCATGTTCACAGTAACTGATCAGTGGATCAGTAATGTATATCAGTTAGGAGTATTAATCCAATGAATTATTTTTTTTTTTCATTTCAGGTATAATTGCTGGAGTTACTGTTTCACTAACGGTGGTCATGCTGATAGCTGTTGTCATACTAGCACTTGTTTACAGGAAGTAAGCATTCCTTGGTTCTGATAAGATATGGAGTCAACAGACTGATTAATCGTATAGTTATTAAAATAGACATAAAACGGCATGACGCATGAAAGTGGGAAATTATAATTATAGATTATCGTTGATCATCTCAACGAGCCGGTACGGCAAAGTGAGAAAAGCCGTCGAGTTGAGATGACCATTGATAATCTGTTTATCTCTTTTTTACCTATGACGATGTTGTCATTTTCATTGACAACGTCACGTACGTGTCCCCTTAGTTTCTATCGATACTTTCTTAATTATTTGAATCCGCTGAGAAACGCTGAGAAATGACATTATCAGTCAGAAAGATCAAAGGTAAATATCGTGAAATAGCCATAATATAACGTATGTCTGTATTCATGACATTGAAATAACATAAAAAAAACTTTAAAAACACAAAATAAATTTAAATATCAAACGTGTTGGAGCATACACACGTTTAATGGTATTTTTTTCTTATTTTTATTTCATTTATATAGACAAAGATATCAGTTGTCTGGAGCAAAATTAGCAAAAGATTTGAAATTCCTTTAAATATCATCACATATTGATCCATCCTGTTTTAAATATATGACCCTTTTATACTACCAAACGTTTTTTTTTTACTGCGTATAATGAAAGGTATTCTTCAAAACGTGTCTAGTACACATAAACTAGTGTCACCGTGATTCGTGTCAATCCTACTGATCCTGTGTTGATACATATTTTATTTCATTGCAGGAAACATCTAAGAAAACAATTACTATCCGAGACAGTGGGTAAAGGAAAACGTACATCTAATATGAACTATTATACAACAGAAAATGATCAAGAAGATCAATATCATGACATTAATATATCAGATGGGGATTATTGTTTAGCAGCCGCTGTATCTGATGACACGGGTAATATTGAGAGGGCCGAAGATGGTGACACAACATATGTTAGGGCAATATCGGGTGTTTACGATGAATTAAACGGAAAAGATGAGAGAAAAATTCCGACAAAATATCAAAATGAAAACGCATCGAAAGTTGATGGAAGCAAATCAGAAATTTATACTTTGACCTCTAATCCAACAGTTAATCAACAAACAAAGGATAACAACTCAAGTGCTAAATGGCAAACACCAGGTGCAGAGGACTTTGATCCTACTTATAATCATTCTACTAACGTAATTGTGAGAGGGGACCTTAACAATTATGATCATTTTAGCAACCAATAGTAATCTTTAGGTTACAATATTTGGAAATTATGTTTTATTCCTACTATTCATGAAACGCAAGATGTCAAACAAGACTAAACAGAAATTTGAACAATTATATGTTATTATTTTTATTGTACCTCAAGTTGTTTTTTGGTTTAAAAAGTCGGAAATATTTATACTATTTCATTCCATAGACTGTTTGCCAGTCACACTTTTGCATACTTACTTTTCATTGGAAAACAGTTTCAAACAATGTCATCATTGAGTATATTTATTATTCTGCTTGCCTGGCCATGGCTATACTCTTAATACTGTAAATAGTTTCATCAGTATATGCCTTTCATCAAAATCTAAAATTTATGTTTAGAAACAATTATAATAGAAAATAATTCTGAGCGACATCTTCTAAGAAACATAACAAATGTATGATATAGGTCTATCGTCGTCTTCATAATCTGTTATTGCTTTATTGTCTGGAAATGTATCAAGATTACTTGTATCATTCTATGTATTGATTACTGTAAATACATATTTTCAAATGCCACATCGACAAGTCTAGCTTGTGTATTTTTTTTGACTTTTTTCACCAGATAGCGTACGTAGACTTTATTAGAGTTTAAAGTAGTTTTGTTTGGTACAATCAAACACTTGACTGGTTAGGGTTAAGAGTAACACATTGGAGAATGGGGAATGTGTCAAAGAGACAATAACGCACCTCAACAGCGAAAATTAAAAAAAAAACCCAAGGCCACTAATGGGGTTTTTAATACAGTCAGAAATACCCGCACCAAAAGGCGTGCTTCAGCTGGCGCCTATACAAAAGTGTGTCTTAGTTCAGGGACAATATAGGCCATACTAAACTCCAACATAAATAAATGAACTTAAATTGAAAATCATACAAGACTAAAAAGGTAAAATCCCTTGGATACTCACTGTTTTATTCAGCTTCGCCGCAAACAAACGTTGGTATCTTAAGGAAAACAAAACTGTTATTGCCATCTCAACAAGTCAAACAGTGTAAAGTAATGGATTAGTGCATATACAGTTACAAATGATCGACGTCATCAGTTGCAAAAAATATATTTTCAAACAGTACTCAAACTGAGTTGAACTGTACGTATCGTTATGCGTTTGTTTTTTTCTACGTTGGCTAGAGGTAAAGGGGAATGGTCGAGATATCAAAAAACATGTTAAACCCCGCCGCATTTTTGTGCGTTCCAAGTTAGGAGCCTCTGTCTTGGCTTTTGTTCTTGTATGAATTTTAATTTTAGTTTTTTGTGTATAATTCGGAGTTTAGTATTGCGTCCATTATCAGTGAATTAGTAAACATATTTGTTTAGGGGTCAGCTGAAGGACGCCTCCGGGTGCGGTAGTTTCGCTGCATTGAAGACCCATTAGTGGCCTTCGGCTGTTGTCTCCTCTATGATGGGTTGTTGTCTCTTTGACACATTCCCCATTTACATTCTTAATTTCATTTCATTCTTTGCCATATAATATAAGGATTAGTGCATGAATATCGGTTAACATAATCCTTCATAGAAGTAAATGTGCATTACATGGCTCATACTATACCTAAATTCACCAATAGTCATGTAATAACCCTTCGATATTTCCTATGATTAAAATTCTATTCATAACTGTTTTTTTTTTCTTTCTTGAAATATTTATTGGAAAGTTGTTATTTGTTCTGTGTAACAGCTTCAGTTGTGTTAATTTAGTGAGAAACAAGGTGGTCTACTAATACTTTGACTTATACATGTTATATCCTTAGCTTGGTTTTGAGATAGAAAATCACGATTAAACATGAGTGTCCAAAGTATGTTTGACAGTTTTGTATATTCTGGTATATTCAATAGCTTTTGAGCCAACTAGTGTTACTTTTACCCGTTGGTGTTTTAAATGTAGTTTTTATGTTTTATTGTTTAGTAGATAAGCCTTTGTCAAATATTTCAACTTCTTTTCACTTAATAATATGTTATTGCTCTTATCACACAATTTTACAATATCTGTATTTTCTATAAGATGTCCCTCTATTGCTATTTTTCGCAAAGAAGGATTTTTTTTATACTGGTACATATGTTTGCCCCCACACGTTGAATGCTCCATATTTTCAAATACAATGTAGCATTTGTTGTTCTGTTTGTTATGTTTTTAGTCAATTACATCCCCTAGAAAATTTACTATAGTAAAATCTGTTACTAATAATGGAAATATGTTTCAAAGAAATCCACCGAATGACCTTAACGGTATTGATTGAATCATCAGTTCAACATGTTCAAAACAGAAAATAAATAATGAAATGGGTATTCGTTTTTTGAGCTTCTTTGGGATAAATGAAACCAATCAATTGAATCAAATGTTTGAAGGTTTTCTTTTTAACATTAACTTTTATTTAAGTATGAATGTTCTATTTCTAAGTGTATGACTTTCACAATACATAATGTGTGCATTGAAATTAATGCGTACAGGCATTTTATGAAAATACAAAAAAAGCTTTTAAAAAGAATGTTAAACCTTGATAGTAAAATAATGAAAGGAACTAAAAAAACAGACTTGTTTTTTAGATATAGAAAAGGGACGAAATATACCAGAGGGACAGTCAAACTCATTAATTAAAAATAAAATGACAACGCCATGGCTAAAAATGAAGAAGACAAACAAAAAACTATAGTACACATGGCACAAAATAAAAAACTAAAGAATAAACAACACGAACCCCACCAAAAACTAGGGCCGATCTCAGGTATTCCGGAAGGGTCAGCAGATTCTTCTCCACATGTGGCACCCGTCCTGTTGCTTATGTGATAAAAAGAATCCGGTAAGTAGTCTACTTCGGTAGGTCACATTCATGAAAGGGAAGGGGATTGAAGTTACGACATAAGGAACATTTCAATATCATTTGTGAAACGGTTAATCCATAATGGTCAACCAACTCGTGATGGCGTCCGTAAAATTTACGCAGTAATGATTTCAACTTCACCAATTGGGACTCCTGATTAAATAGCTTCCTTGTGAGCAACAAACCTCTGTCAAGGATATCATGATAGGAAATGCAAGCATGGGAATATCGTATCAATTGGGATATATATATAGTCTAAAGATTTGCACAACGGTACTGATATAAGATGTTATAATACGAAAATGTTGTTATTAAATCGTGCTGACAAATATTTCGGCTCAACAAATGGCCTTCTTCAAGTGTCACAAGTTTTAACAATACAGTATTGTTAAAACTTGTGACACTTGAAGAAGGCCATTTCTTGAGCCGAAATATGTGTCAGCACGATTTAATAACAACATTTTCGTATTATAACATCTTATATCAGTACCGTTGTGCAAATCTTTAGACTGATATAATTTTTTCCTTATCTGCATAGTATCGCCTATTCTAGACGATCCGGTACATAGTAAATTTGCTGGTTGGTCGTTTTTATAGACTTTTATATATATATATATATATATATATATATATATATATATATATATACCGTATGCAGGTGCTGCTGGAATGTTGCTACTTATAAATGGACAGTTCACAAACGGAAAGCTGAAATCATCTCTTTTGTCGTAAAGTTTTGTTTTCAACCGACCCCCATTGTAAATTTCTAGATGCAAGTCTAGATATAAGGCCGACGTAACTGTATCTGTAGTATTCTTTATATCTAGTTCAATGGGATAGATGCGTTCAACATAGTCACCAATTTTTGAATTATTTAGTGAAAGATATCATCTATATAGCGGAAAGTAGAGTTAACGGATATTGCTAACTTCTTGTCTTTCTTCCTAAGAAGTTCCTGTATGAAGTCAGCCTCATAATTATAAAGAAACAAGTCGGCAAGAAGATGGGCACAATTCGTTCCCATCGGAATGCCGATAGTCTGTTGAAAAATATGTCCTCTGAATGTACAGTAACACATATGTTGTCAATCAAAACATCAAGCATCTTGATAATGTTAGTTTCAGAGAATTGTTTGTTTGAATCAGAGTGATCCTTTACAAAGTAGGATTTATCCCTTCCTCATACAAGATACTTGTATCTAGGTTGGCCATTTTTTTTATGAAACAAAGCAATACCAACTCTTTCAATTTGTCTTTTAGTTTGGAATGTAGAATGTAGTTTTGGAATATAACCTATTCGTGGGAAATGGTTGTCTCTAGATTTTTCATACATCTACCATTGGCACCTTGTTTTCTTTCGAAAAATACCTAAAAGTAATTTTGTTTTATAAGTTTAAGTAACATTACAAAGTATATGTAATAAAGTCATGAAAAGAACTAATATGGGTTATCGGGCAAAATTTTCTAGTGGCACTTCATGAATATAAAACAAGAATTTTTCAGATATCTTGCAAAAATTCAAAAAAAAAAAAGCGGAGTGAACAGCCTCCGTTCAGTTTTCTGTGATGTATTAATGAAAATCCATCTGGATTTTCGGATATAATGCAACGTTACTGTTTAATCTGTTTCAACCAAACTCATGAGTTTAAAGTATTAATATACTTATCAAGTCACGATAAAATACCGGTTATAAACCAATGGTCAGTTTGTCTGCATATCTATACTACTATAATAATGAACACCAATGTATTTGCCGACATGATATTAAAAGCAAGAATCACAGAATCTGACGTTTTATATAACTTATATAAGACAATTGTGTTGTTAAAAATTACACCATCCTTAAACCCTTTTGGTGTCCACATAATTTAAAATTTCCATGTATAAACAAGTTCCGCTCGAATCCGGTACCGATTCAAACGGATGTTACCAGTTACCTTATTAGTATGTTCCTCCTCGGTTATTTGCAAAACCAAACGTTATTTGATGTTATTGTGATAGACACATTTTAAAGGGTCTTGTAAGCGTAGGTCATAATTGATAAGCACATATCAATGGCATTAGGCCATACATGAAAACATGTTTGTCGTTACATAGTACGCTACGTGAATTGAAGCACAAAAAGAACAATACTTGCTTTTTTACTATTTCGTCTACGGAAAAATAAACAAAAGATGCAAGAACTATATTTGTTAAGAAGAGGGGAGTCATAACAAACTCGAGTAAAAAAAATTAAATGGTCAAATAAATTACTAAGTAGAAGACCTGTGGACCCACGGCGATTTATGAACCGATATCACCTTAAGTCATCCATCTATAAACGTAAAGTTCAGTTACTTTAACATGAAAAATAGGGAGAATGCAGATATAAAGATATGCATTAAGATTACCAGTTGCATTCAATATTTAACGCAAATAGATAGTAACGGATTTTAAATATTCTGATTTATAAAACGTTGCAATAAAATTACCAGCCATCAACCTTTTATTGATCAATTACGCCTAGTGTAGTTGCATTTGGTGAAATTTAGTGTGCAAATACCTTAATTTTATTACATCATTGATGTATAATTATGGTATACATTTCTTCTATATTTTTATTTTTGTATGCATTTGTTACAAAGAACGTGAGAATTGGAAAACATCAGTGTCATATTACGATAGTATTTGAATAAGATAGTAGGCAGAAGTATGCCAACTCATACGTTGAGGACAAGCTGACAATACCATGGTATAAAAGAAGATAGTGGTTTGCAACACAACGCAAAAAAAAACTAGTTAAAGTCTGAGCAACAAAAACACATTTGAAAATTTAGATTTGTTTCTAATTTTCTTTTTTTCTTTTAACGTCCTTGATATATCTTCTTTTCTTTCTCATATCTGTAAATATGAATCAGATAAAAAAAAAAAGTTTAGACACGGACAGAATAGCTTAAACTTCTAACCCTCGACAACCTTGATATCGCCCATACAATTATATAAGCTATGTACATGGTGAACACAATCAAAGGTAATTAGTACGGTGACCAGACCCAATATTTTTTAGATTTAATCGTCAAACATACTATATGGTTATATTATATATCATTGGATTCGGAAAAATGAGTACTATTGAAATACCGATGTCGTCAAAAAAGAAATGTGGTAACAGTTTTGCATAAAATGAGATCAAAGATCAAATTCTGTTTTTATTTTTTTCTTCCATACTTTCAAAATTTGAAGGAATATACAACAATTTTGGTTAAATTCTTGATACAGAAATTTTTTTTATATCAATTTTCAATGAATTATCTCGAAAATGTTAAAAAAAAATGAATAAGAAATCGATTTATTCTGGAAATTGGCGTTTTTCAAATATTTGTTCTATTACTCAAGATAAACACATATTCTGTTAAAATTACAGTAGTTACCTTGCCAGCTGACATCCAACCTCATCAATCAATGATGAATATTATTTTTACCTGCATCCTTCTGTCATGAAGGCATATTTTGCATAAGATCATTCATGAAATTCATTAAAACTAAAAAACACTCAATAATTCGAAAATAGTTACAATTCAACATTCCAATCAAAGAAATCCACACAACAAAATTATATCTTCTGGTTAATTGTCAAGGAACATGATTTGAAATTTCTACATAAATCTGACCCTTTACAGGATCAAAGCCCCGGACATGTAAGGTTTTGTAGTGAACAAACACATGACTCTTTCACATGCAGATTTCCTTCAATGAAGACACCAGATCCTGCAAGAATTCTGCTGAAATATGCCTTTTAAAATACACGGGGTGTAATGCATCATTTTACTCTCGCCAACCGTATTCTAAAGGTGACCGGATAGGGGTTTAGCGATGTGTAATGTGGTCCAAATTTTTAGTTTGAAATGAAGTACGTAAAACATACTGTTTCAGTGCCGTCTCACAGGAAGGTAACCTGACTAAACTTACATCTTTACTTGTGGCAAACTTATAATTATTATGATGGAGTGGTTTTAAAGAGATAGTTCTGATCATGAACCTTTGAATTTATCTTTCATGCCAAAACAAGGACTTCATCATTGTCAATATTACCGAAACTCTTAACACAACTGAAATAGTCGTGCGTGTCCTCCGAAGTCTTGTGGACAGTTTGTATACCTACTCCAAACAGAGACGAAGTTGCGTCGTATCCAACATGTGCAACAGGCAATAATTTACAAATTGTTGGAGAAAGACAGACACATAGTTATTGAATGATTGAAAACTCCGCACATCATTTACACTGCTAATGTTCCACATCTGCAACCATAAATCGCTTGTATGTGTCCTATTTTTATAGTAGCGAACACACAAAACAATTACAATTGTATAAGAGGTCCGTATGATTGTTCTTCCACTCTTTCACATTTCCCTAAACTCCGTGTCAAAGTTTAAGGCATTGTGTATAGGCCTTCTCTTGAGTGCTGAACAAGTTACGACAGCCATGAACAGTGTTGGTATAAATAACTAAGTTTCAAACGTTCTGACTATATAAAGCTCACATCAGGTGGAATCTTATGGGATTTGTCAAAGTTTTCCAGTCAGGAATACTTCTCCGCTCTATAATCTGATACACTTTCATGGAAGCTGTAGTCTCTGTGCGGCGTTCCCTTTCGGCAGACTTTATAGAGTTGTTCGTGTCGAAGCGGTCAAAAACATATGCTACTATGTGCTCCATATAAATTCATTGGGACATATTTTTTTAATAGTAAGCTGCAAGGTCGCCGCATGTTTTACCTTTCTTAGCATTAATAAATTGAACCAATGCCATACCATCTCTTATGTAAGTTGTGAGTGATGATATAAAGGAAGGTAGGAAAAGTGCACAAGAGACTTAAGATTCGAATTGCTTCACAAAATCCGACTTGCATGATTTTCTCATGGTGCCGTCATTTTGAAAAGAGGATAATGGAATGGGTGCGACAACACATGTTCTATGATAACATCATCTCTACATTTTGACGAAATCAGTGCACGTCTAATTACAAGTTATGGATTTATGCGACCTGAAAGTATTTCCTCCGATTTATTTTTCAGGTTTGTGTTTGACTTTGATATTGGACTATAAAAACTCCTTGTGATCTTAAGAAAGAGCACTAATGATAAAATGTTAAGACATTGTCAAGCAAAGAACCTCGAATATGTCTTAAAACATGCATTTAAGAAGAGATATTGATAAGACATTGAGGTGGGATTCCACACCAAAGGGATCAGTCATGGATCATTTATATGGTTCACAATGGCAATAACATGTTCTTCATCTCTTTTCGTTGCTGTTGGCTTTGTTTCTCACTGTGAATTTGCATAATTTGCAGCATTTCCATCCCTTTTCAGTATTACACGACTAATGGATTCTATGAAATGTCTAGTAAGGGTCCATCTAACAAGCGCAGACTTTTGATTTGTTATGCCTACAGTGCCACCTAATCTCCTTGAGGCTTTTATAACGGTCTTTTCTGTTGCCATGTAATGTTAAAATGTCCAGGGATCTGTCTAAAAAGCAAAGTAGCCATCTATAAAAGGTGATCAAATGTTCACAGAACAAATTGAAGCATATCGAGTATGTAAAATGGCATCCACCTTCGTGGAGTACGGTTGGTTACAAAAATATAATTTTACATTTGAGCTGACGATCTCAAGGAAGAGACCAATTTCCCTTTCGTTCTGCTCTAACATTTGACAGCTAAATGTCTACTGCTACAGGGAACATATCTCAGTATGTAAATGTAAGTAATACATCACATTCCAATAGCGTATATGTATCTATAAGAGGCTGTATATGAGCTTCGAATAGCTCCGTCATATTAGGAGCGTTATGAATTATGTCTGGCTTGAATTGCTGAAATAGTGCTTCTGAGACAAATGAATTTGATATTATTGATTAATAAAGGTACAAATGTATGAAATAACATATAAATGTTAATTATTTTACATTTTGCGTTAAAAAAAATTATGAAATTAAATTAGAACGTACTCTATTAAATGCAAAGTATTCGTAGTGTTAAACTTTTACAAAAACTCTTTAATAACGAATTAATTTTGCTAAAATTTCTTTGAAATAGTTAAAATAACATGAATAAGGTGTAACAACAATGTATATAATAACAAAAATCACATCACGGATATTATTTTACAATGTTGACCTCAAAACTTTTCTTAGTCGATTTTTCGTTTAAGTTAACTAACGTACTTCAAAGCCCATTTTACGAAAATTGCACCGTACGATTTTTTGACGACAAGTCAAAATGTTAAGTTTAACCTTTGAACTACCAATACTGTAATTTATAGCCGTATAGTCCGAATGACAATTAAACTCCTTAAATAAGCGACTTTTCCTTACTCGGTCACCGTACTAAATGATTTGATTAAATAAGACTTACTTCTTATATTTTACTGCCTTAATGACATGTTTATTAATATGGTTCGACTTGTTTGAATATATAGCATTTGACTTTTTAGTACAAGATACGGTTTGATGAACATGTATGTAGTACTACGTATATTTGATATTTACGTTCAATCTTTATCATAAATGCATCAACTATCGACAATCACTTGTTTAAAGGGAAAATATGTATGTTTACAAGTAATGGACACCGTTAACAAGTAAGTATACATTTCATACGCTTACATTTTATGTACATACACGCATTGAAATAAATTCTGTTCTATTTTATAATTTTTATTTTAAATATACGATCTTAATATCAATTATATGTAACTGAGGATTCTTCTAATTTACCTTCATCAGGAACATTCAAATGTCCAAAGACGGTTGGATAAATACGGAACAACACAACTAAAGTAATGTGTTATACGACCAAATATACTAACTGTACGTAAAAAGCTTAAACTTATTCCATCTATTATTAGCAATTATTTCGTTTTCATTTTTATTTTTAAATTTCTGAGTAGTCAACTTTTCGATATTTGCAATTGTTTTCGTGTATTGACTTTTGTATTATTTATTAGTACATGTACATATATATAATAAAAAAAAATAAAAAATTATTTAATTTTTATTTATATTTTTACCTGAGTTTACCTGTAAAATGAATGCGCGCAAATGTAATCAAAAGCTGCGCGCAAACGTAAAACATTTTAATCCCCAAACGCCCGCAAACGTAATGCGCCCATATATACAATGTGTGCACATGTTTTATCAAGCTTTAAGATGAAAAAAAATAATCTGCAAACGAAATGAAAAACATATAAATTGAATACTTATTTAAGGAGGCTCGCGGGTATAAGATTTTTAGAAAAAAATTAAACATTTATTTTTTATTACAAATTTTATTAATTACCTTTAGTAGTTGTTACTTTATCATATGGTACAAAAATCATTCCAAAAAAATAATTCGTGTTGACCCCAGGTGACTTTTAAAATGTAGATATCATTGAAAAAGCTCTAAATTATCTCCCTTTGGTGCAAAAATGCCATTTTTTGGCATTAAAATTGAAATATCTTTTTTAAATCATCGGTGACCTATATTTTTTATTGTTGTTTTCGAATAAGCTGTACACAAACTAAATTATTGTTAAATTTAAGCGATTTTTGTAATTTAGTTCTTTTTTTATTTTGATATTACCGTTATTTCTCCTATTAGATCAACAGAAAAAAAGGACATTGACCAAAATGTATGCTTCTTTTGAAGGCAGATTGTGAGCGTAAATGAACGGTGACCCCATTTTTTTATTTCATTTTTCCATTAAGTATAAGATAAAGTTCATTTATAGAAAAATATAGCGAAATCCTATATTAAATAAAAAAAATCATTTAGACCCGCAAGCCCCCTTAAGGTGGTTGATTAACGCCAAATTAGGAAAACAAACATATATATTTCTTCATATGTTCAATGCGTGATATCTTATTTCAGCTAGAATTATATAAGTTCAGTGGTTGTCGTTTGTTGCTATCTATCCTATTTGTTTCTTGTTCGCTATTCTATTTATAGATAAGGCTGATGATTTTCTCGCTCGGATTTCTTAACTATGCATTTCACTAGCTAACTATGCATTTCGCTAGCTAACTATGCGGTAGGTGTTTTTATTCATTTTTTGAAGGCTAGTGTAAACCATTTCACATTCTTTTTTTTTTTTTGTAATCATATACAGCTAAGAAATTAATTATATTTAATCTTTTGTAGAAATCCAGTATAATATCTGAACTTGAGCATATAAATAATACCCGTCAAATCATTTGAATGTCAAGACTTATAATCTTTACAAAAATTAAGGTTTCTGATTTGTATACTTAATTTAATAAAGAAAAAAAACTAAACTATAAAATCACAATAATCTTAACACCTTTTTCTTTTAAATGAACATCTTTCGTATGTTGAAATATAAAACATTACAATCATGTTGTAAAATTCCTTTTTTAGAGTTTACTGAGACAGAACACATCGATAATATGAAAATCTTCCGGGTTTGGGTTACTGCATATCTTGTGTTTTGGTCATGTGATCAAGGTAAGCCAAACTATGAAGAAGAAAAAAAGATAAAGTTTATAATATAGACATGTGTTTATCGAAAGAGAAAAACAATATACATGTTTGAAACGCCGTAGCTGCCTGATGTGTACATGTACATATGTGTATACATGCTCATACTTTTCTATATATTTATGTATACATACTTTGATTTTCTATATATGCACATACTTTTCCTATACATGTACAAATGTACATCGTTTCTTTGTATGCACATCATTTTTACTATATCCGTGAAATATGCACAAAAAGTCATACTTTTCTTATATATGCACGAAGTTTACTATATATTTAAACCCCTTTTTTTCTATAAATGCACATAATTTACTTTTACTAGATATGAATATAATTTTTTCTTTCATATGGACATACTTTCCATTATACGCACCGAGTTGAGTAATTCCATCGTAATTTCAATAATATTTTTCGTTATTTTAAAGAATTAGTTTTTAATCGAAGATTTTTTTTATGAATTCTGTTAAATGTGTAGCACTCGTTATGTCGTTTCGATTTTTTACGCAGTAAGGTTACTGCCTCAATGATGTATACATGTAGCCCACACATCCATTTCTTCATACACTGCTCACGAATTAAACTTTGAAATTGTTAATTTTAGTAAAGTGGAAACGACGTTTTGTAAAACTTCAAGGGTGAAATTCATTTCAGGGAGGAATTGATCGTTCTTTTCTGCAAGTTTACAAAATAAATATAGACAGGTGTGACATGAGTGCCAATGAGACAACTCTCCATCCAAGTAACAATTTATAAAAGTAAATCCTTAATTTGGGCCAAGGTACGACCTTCAACAAAAGTATGAATTATATCTACATGAAAATAAAAGAAATACAAATTTGTAAGTATGCTGATATATTGGTTTGTCCTCTAGAATAGTACAATATACTGTTCTACTACTTGTTAGGACTGTGAGGTTGAACATTTACTCACAGTATTACATTTGAGACAGGGTGATTAGATATTTTAATGTACGTCCCTTTTTTCACCGTTTTGATTTGCTCCTATGACAACTGGTCTTTGACCCGTGTTGACGGCCGTACATTGATCTATAATGGTTTACTTTTATAAATTTTTATTTGGATGGAGAGTTGTCTCATTGGCACTCATACCACATCTTCCTATATATATATTTGCATTTCGGAGTCGAATGTGATAAACGCCTGGTCACACAAAATCTTGATAATTAATTTATGTTATACAGTGGCGGATCCAGGGGGAGGGTTATGGGGGTTGAAACCCCCCTTTTGTTGGACGATCAATGCATTTGAATGGGGACATATAGTTGGAACCCCTCTCCTTTGTACTGGTTTGGGACCCCCCTTTAAATGGCTGGATCCGCCACTGTTATACGTTTAGTAACTAAAAGTACATGCATATTATGACATACCTTACGTTGTACAATAACTTCTTGTTTAGAAAAAATTATAACGTGCTAGTTGATAAACTGAGCAACTGTTAATCACTCTTATTATTTAATCCCACCACATTCTTTGGTTGTCGTGGCTCCATGAGTTCCATACTTTGTTGTGTCGTAAATCATATTGTTGTTATAAATATAGCTGGTAGTTTTCTCTATCGCATTAATGCAGATTATGCATGTCGGGCCTTTATTAAGCCAGCTATACGGTATTTACTTTTCTCACTGTTGAAGTCAGTACGATTTCACATACGTGCTTTTCTTCATTTTATTTTAACTCTTGTTGATAGTTGTATAATTGGCATCATACCACATCTGCTTATTTTTATTTTGACAATCAATGTACATTACAAATCACATGGACGGTTTTTGATCTTGTATTTATATATGTAAATTCCATAGACGTTACGCGCGATGTTCCTACCTCATTGGAAAATCGGTGTAGTTGGCAAGATGCAAGTCCAAAATATATATAATGTTGTGATATCATATTCATTGCAATTGTACGTACATGTATTTAAAAAAATAATGTTTTTTTTAAATAAAAACGGAAACATAACTGTTGAAACTATGTTTTATGCTGCATGCGGCAAGCTTTATTTTAAAAACAAAACGGTTATTTTTAGGCTGTCCCGCGTAACATATTTCATTTATTGTCACCACTAAACTATACTTTTTGTCTAAACTATTTAATATTTTGAAAAACATTTTTTTCCATTATTTAACAGAAAGGTTCCTTCAGTCTTTTATGCATTTTTCTTATGACGTTATGATGACGTCATAGAAAAAAGTGTTCCATACTACAAGGGTAAATCTGTCCCACCGGGAAAAAAATTGGGATTCCAGATTTGAGAATCAAAAAACATTTATCTAAAATGGAAAAAAGATTAGTATTTGTATTTACTACATCAATGTTAATTTGCTTAATTTTATGAATTTAAAGACAAATATCCTGAAAAATGATATACAGTGGAGATCACTTCTAACCTCTCATTAATTCTGTCAGGAGAACTGTTCTAGAACAGTACGTAGAACTGTCAGCCTGACACCTTTTAGTCAGTTCTAGGTTAGAACTGTTCTAGCTAGAACTGATTTGGTCAGTTCTACCTAGAACTGATCTGGACAGTTCTACCTAGAACTAATCCTGACAGTTCTACCCTAGAACAGTTTTAGACAGTTCTAGCTAGAACTGACCAAATATTTGGTCAGTTCTAGCTACATGTAGAACTGACCAAATATTTGGTCAGTTCTACTTCTAGAACAGTTCTACGGTTAGAATTGATTTCTAATTCTACGGCTATAATTGATTTTTATAAATTCTACGGCCAGAGTTGATTTATAAGTTCTACGGCTAAAATTGATTTATAAATTCTACGGCTAAAATTGATTATTGATTGGTAATTTTCAAAGGCTTACAAGGTTGTCGCACCGCCATTTTTTGACGTAAAAACGAATTCAACTCAAATTTACGTCAATTGTTTGCTTATCAGAGCTCTTATAATGGAAAAATTTTATTAAAAATTTTTCAAAAATCTAAAATACAACAATTTTCAATAAGTAGTTTTAAAAAAAGCACCGTCGATTTCGCGGAGTCTTACACGAATGTCGCACTTGCTTAAAAACAACGTTTCAGTCGAAGTTTTGGTTTGAACGTTATGAAATATTCGCGACGTTGTGTAACGCTTACATGTACGAACATCGCGCGTAACGTCATAGCTTCATTTGTTTCGTGCATACTTGCCACTGGACATTTAACTCTTCGCATTAGGTTACTCCCTTATCGCAATATTCCGAACATCTCCTTTTAATCCAATAAAAACTGTTTATGATAGTCTGACTCTTTTCATTTTTGAAGGTCGTAGCTGTTAATTTCTGTGTCATTCGGTCTCTGGTGAATATATGTCTTATTGGCAATCATATCACATTTCCTTTTTATATGTATGAATAAAATCATATATTGGGTCAACATTAATGAGGCAGCAACTCAACGACACAAAATATCCAAATCAACACTAAACGAGCATCATACACTAGCAATACAGAGGTTTTCGTATACTAGATGTACGCAAAGCTCTTTTAAAACAAGTCTATACATTTGTACAGGTTTTGTAAAAAGGTATATACAGGTATATGATTGAATGGGGTGCGAGTTGAGGTAACACAACGGACATAGTGACAAAAATAACCAACTTAATATGGGATAACACGTTTTTCATCAACAGGCACTTATCTGTAAACACACTTTATTTATGCAAGTTAATAGGAAATGCCGCTGGAATAGGTCACATTTCCCAGCTTGAAATTATGTGAATAGGTTGGGAAATCTATCAGCAATATATGATAGGTCAATAAAGTTTACATTATTTACATTATGAAAAGCTTTGTCATTTAAGGAGATAATCGTGTTGCAAACATTATCTGCTGCTTACCTCCCCTGTGATACTAAAAAAATATTTTGACGGATGTAACCTTAGGCATGCGTACTTTAAATTTGAGTTGAAATAATTATAGCTTTTATTTCAAAAAGGCTTTGCTTTTTACTTATTTTACCAAAAACTTACAAGGGTTACGGGAAAAACAAAGTCTGCAAAATTAGCGATTTCTCCAACAAAAATGATACCAAGTATATCAAATCATTTACAGCAAATAAAACATATTGATTATGTTAGGTATTATGGACTTTCGTTTTGAATTTCCTTGGAGTTCGGTATTTACTTTCTTTATCCACCCAACGGTGGAAAATTCGTAAAAATATGACTTGGATAAGACACATGTCCCGATTCTGTTGTAATAGATATGGAATGTTAACATAAAGAGTGGCAATAGATATCAGAGGGACATTCAAACTAACTCACTGTCGGATATAAACTGGATAGCACATCCTCATTTTTACGGAAATGTTGTTAACAGTGCCCGGAAATTTAGAAATGATCCGTGTACTAGTATAAAAAAAAAGATGTAGTACAATTGCCAAAGAAACAGCTCTTCACAGAACACCAAATGACATAGAAATGATTAATAACATATAGGTCACATAACTGTTTTCATTCGGACTTTTTTACGTAATTTCACACAAAAAGGAGACGAAAGACAAATATTTTTTTTTATTTGGAACGAATTTCGTTCTTACACTAGCGATACAAAGAGTTCAGCGTGCACATGTTTTGATCATTTGTTTCAAACATACTTTTGCAAAGATTGCATAAACCTATTTCCCGCGTAATAAGTTCAAATAACAACAAACTGTGCATGCGTTTTTGACAGTGCAAACAGGGTCAGCAAACTCCGATTAAACGATGCATTTGATAGATATATGTAAAGTTGTAAACAGTTTCAGAAAAGGTATCACTCCAGGGGATTGAAATTCTATTTTGGGTAAAATTTTGGTGTAGTATGTGACATCTTTGCCCTCTTTTTGCAATATGTTTTAGCAAATACTTGCAGGTTGTTGCCATACAGAAAAAAGAAAATAAGTATATTTAACCATTCAAAAACTGGATATCAAATCTATGAAAAAATACTGATTACATACTTATGCACATATATTACACAAACAGTATGCTTTATTAGTAAGAAAGCAAGGAAAAGGGGATGGTAAAGTTTATGTATATTGCTATCTAACATAAGACAAATCTTATTTTGTGGTGTCATTTCCAAAAAAGAGCAATACAACTATCATTACATATCAGTGTCCACTACGAGGAAGTTTTTATAAGCATTGGGTTCCTCTTTGTTAAGTACAATGTAAGTGCAAGTCTCTCGTACTGCCCACATGTGGTCGGCGTGTCAGCCACTGCCTCACATAGATTTCTCGGCGCCCGTCGCTGTCTACACCTTCTTGTTCGTCTTCTTTCCACTCTCCAAGCTCCGTTACAGCTATTAATCTTTCTCTGAGCTCTTACCACCTTGCCCACAAATCCAATTGCTTTAATTCTATATAGATATTTTAAATGTATGATTTTACTCGGACCTTCTTCTGAATATAACCAATGCTGAGTTCACACGTAATTCGAATTCGATAATACCCCAGCTATCATATATAACATTATAAAGGATAATTACTCAAGAATGGCCACCCAAATTTGCTTTTGATCTGTGTTTTATGGTAATACAGCATTATGTATACTGCGTTTCATAAAATTTGGTTGAGGCAAAATAAAATTAGAGAACGGAAAATAATATTTTTGGGACGTACGCACATACGTACGGACGGACAAGGGTAACACGTAATGCTCACTCGAAGCGGCGGAGAATAAAAGTTTCAGACATTTTTATACTAAAATTGTGACTACCCGATTATCCCTACGACCCATATACGATCAGGTCGATCTGGTCTGGTCAAGATCAGACTGAGATCGTGAAAACGTTGATTTGGTCTAGCTAGTCGAGTAAAGATTGTGTAAAGATCGTGAATGGATCGGAATTATCGAATAAATATTCATTTTGTTGTCAGGATGGAGTCCTGATGGGGTCGTGAATTGTCGAGTAAAGGTCGTGTACAGTCGGATGGCGGTCGGGTAAAAGTCATGAACAGGCCCAATCAAGATTTTGGTTGAGCTTGTTCGTGGATATTTGGACAATCGGGTTCATCGAGTTGATCTGATCGGCAGTGTGAACCTAGCTTTAATGAGATAGCAACTATAACACAACCGTACCATACGAGCTATAATTGGAATCGAGTCATCAAAACCATTACAAATATAAATAGATTAAAACAAAGCATTTGAAACACATTGTGATGAAAAATCAATGGAATGTTACAAATCTTTGATATATATCCATTAATTAAAACAAATGCGCCTTTGATAAAACGGAACGTCTTCACAACTACATGTAACATCTTCATAGTATTATCAACACTTCTACAGGCATAAGTGAAATCAAAGATACTGCAAGCTGGACAGATGCTGTTTCGCTGTGTATTGACAGAGGTAATGTTTTGGAAAGTAATAAAACAGTTTTGTCGGAATACCTTGAACAAAATAACAACATACAAAGTCTCTGGAGTGGAAGCTACATCGCAATGTTACCATGGATGGAAATCTTAGGTTTGTATCAATTGATAAAATACAAAATGTTCTTTCTATGCTGGAATGATTACAAGATAACAAGTCAATTAAGCACTAAATGATAGTGCTGTCTTTCATATCAAAGTTAAAGTTACCTATATTTTGACCGCTCTGTTACAAATTCGAAATGTTTAATACAATTTAACAAAGACTTGGTACGGGTCGAACTTACAGTAAAGTTTTTTTTAATTCATGAACCATACGCGTTGTCTTCTTATGGAAATCAAACATTCATTGCAAACTATCATTGGTATGCATGATCCCATTTTATTGTATAGCATTGACTTGCAAAATATGTAAACAATTGAATGATGGCGAATAAAAAAATCAGTGTTTGGCGTTCAACAAAAGACCAATGTGTATGTTGATAGGACGTCAGCTTAGTAGATCTTCGTACAATTGAAAGACAGTCAATTGCATAATCATGTCAGGAGCCTCTGGCCTTGGTTAGTCATGTATTATTTTAATTTTAGTTTCTTGTGTACAATTTGGAAATTAGTATGGCGTTCATTATCACTGAACTAGTATATAATTGTTTAGGGGCCAGTTGAAGGACGCCTCCGGGTGCGGGAATTTCTCGCTACATTGAAGACCTGTTGGTGACCTTCTGCTGTTGTTTTTTTCTATGGTCGGGTTGTTGTCTCTTTGGCACATTCCCCGTTTCCATTCTCAATTTTATTGCAAAGTACTATTTTAGCGACAACTCTTATCATTTCTGAAAGTTTTGTATGCTGGTGCTTGTTAAAAAACATTTGAATTTCATGACAACATACATGTATGTGGAGAAATACGCATACAGACAATCCATAGTATCACTTGCTCAAAATATAAGCGGGGTAACAGGAGATTTAATTGGTACAAGTACAAATAATACAAACAAATTATTATTTGTGCAATTGTGAACATGTTATTTGTATAATAGTTGGCTGATTTTAGGATTAAGGTTTGTATTGTCATGTGAAGTACTCACTTATCACGAGTTATAGAATTACTGCATTTTGTATAATGGATCCTATAATCTACATGTTCGTCAGAGAGGATTCACCTGACCTCGACTTTGTCTCATTTCATGGATGAAGGTTTAGTTTTGTGGTCAAGTCCGTATCGCGGATTCGTTAATCTATAGAATAACTGACGTTGTTATGATTGTAAGGTGTACATTTTCGACTTCTGCAAGGTTTCAAATAAAATTCACCTCATTATCATGCATATGCATTATTCGGCAATGTTCGGTTTATTTTGTTCGGACTTTTGCTTATATAGCGCCCCGATATTTGGTGTATGGTGTATATGTCTGTTTCATAATGACATCAATTGTATTTGATATATTGAATAATAGTAAGATGTCTATGTCTAGTTGTCGGTAAGGGTTCAAATACTTTCGGCCTTATGTTCCGAATTAATTGGCTAAACATAACTTTTACATTTGTCAGTTTTAAAGTACTGTAAGGATCGGAACACCTATAGTTGGTGTACGGGATGTTTGTAGAGATCTGAATGGCATGGTTCATCTGCCTTTGACCACTGTTTATGTAATATTGACAATCTAAAGTGTATTGGACACTTCTAGTAAAACCCTTAATATTACAGACGTTCAGTAAATATACTATCATAGTAAAGCAGAAGAGACATTTCAGTATTTGCGCTCTGGTATTCTTTAGTCTTTAGTATATAGTTATCTCATTTGAAACCCATCCACATCTGCTACGTTGTATATAAAGATATATAGAACTTAAGAAAGTTCTGTTGCACAAAATATTGGTAATCGTTCAATTTCAAACTGTTCATGATAGAAGCCGTTAACATTTTGGTTTAAACGTATATGCATACCCATATCCTTGGCTAAATAGTCACGGTCTGCCTGAACTGTTCTAGACCAATTCATAGAGCTGAGTTTTTCACAATGATTTAGACACGTTTTTAGTTGAGTTTTTTTTTATCTTTCGAGGTAAAGTGTTGAGTTTAAAAAAAAAATGATAGCGTTAATGTCCATTCTTATCTAGATAGTTACAGGCTTCAACTAGTTGCAGGTAAATCACGTGGTAAAAGAAACAGTTCTGATTACAAGTATTTAAAAGTCTGGTCACGCATTATCTTTCACGATCAAAATAATGCGTTGCCTGATCTTTCACGATCAAGTTTGATGAAAACTCAATAAAATGCAAGGTTTTCATAAGCAAATTAACGGTTTTAAGGAAGATTTTAATTTTATTTTACTGTACTATTAGATAGACAAACGATTAAATTATATCATTATATATTGAAACTAAAACACACCCGTGATATCACGGGTCCGTGATTAAATTAAAGTATATAACTATGCGCAAGCCTTATTTTAGTATTAGTATTGTCATCTGTTAAAATCATGCCGATTATAAGATACACAGTTTTTTTCTGCTTTCAAGTCTTTCCGTTTGAACCCGTCGAACTGGAACTTATCAATTATTGTTAATATTAATTATTTGGAAAACAAAAGGTCCTGGAATGGAGTATTTTTTAATCAACAGCATTGTCCTATATAAGTTATAAGTAAAGTTGAATTCTTTGCCTCGCTGTGTTACGTCATACCCACTAACAAACTGAAAACTGTACCTAAACGCCTTATTTTTAGTCCAGATTTTTAGTATCATCGTATTGTTATCTTAGAAAGTCTAACTGATTAAAATACTACAATAGGTAACAATTTGACAGTTTAGAAGTGTCAACCCTGTGGTTATGACCCGTGTATAAGCATATTAATCCTGAATACAACGTTTGGTGGTGCGCCTGCCAGATGCGGAACGTACAGATAAGGTAATAGGTAACAGGTGAATATACTATTGGTATCGGTAGCGGACTCGACCCGGAACTTCTTCATTATTGGCAATATTAATTACGTGGAAAACAAAAGGACATGGAGTGGTGTAATTTTTAATCTACACCTTTGTACTATATTAGTTATATAGAAAGTTGAATTCTGTGATTCGTCGTTTTTACGTGATGACGGCTGACAAATTGGACCTCGTAATTTTAGTATTATAGATATGACCATTGTATATAGGTACAAATAGTGTGATTTTTAGACATGCATTGCACCCTTTTGTGTGTGGTTTTTTTTTTTTTTTTTATAAAGAACTGCATATTTTCCTTATTTCATTGCACAGTAATGTTGAGGAAGTTGAACCATTTTGACAGACATATCGTTTTGTTCGGATTTGTTCCGCGTTTTGAAAATTAAGCGATTTTTTTCCACAGATTCTGAACTAGAATTTACATTAATTTCTTTCACGATCCGGTACCAGAGCTTTAACGATCGTCTCGCAATACTTGACCACCGTTAGATATTCTTTCACGATCATTTCTCTCGTTAAACCGAATGACACCCGTGAGTATGGATGTGCACTATTGATTTCTATATTAATGTGATGTATTATACATATCTAACCACCACTGGTAAATATTTCGATTTTGTTAATTACAGAAGTTGTATTGCAATAAATGGTTGCGACCATATACCAAGTACATTGTATCATTCAATGTTATTTACAGGTTGTTTCAGAATACAAAAGATGAACGATGTGGAAGAGATAGTGTTTTCAAAAAGCACAACTGGAGTAAATTCAGCTGTTTGTCAAGTGAAATGTTCGCATGCAAAGTATTTTGCCGTTAACTCAGACGTAAGAATAGCTATTTATATATTAGTAGATATCATTATAATTTTCTATAACTCTGTAATTTTAATTCACATGAATACTACACATACCATATATATCTATACTTGCATGTACCTTTTTTTTATTTGAAGATGAAAAGTAACAATTAGTTTTTAGAAAATTTCATGTTATATTACCTTATGGACATGGTCATTCACAAGAATATCTAAAATCGAAAAGCGTAGTATGTATTAACTTATCATACAGCACGTTAAAATACCAGGGTTTTACAGACGCTTGATCGGTCTATTGACTATTAATTGTTGTTATGTACTGTTTAACTGTTTCAGTTTCAGATATTTAAACAAGAACAACAAAACATGTAGTGTACTTAGTTAAATAACGCCTACATTAGAGGGTGAAAGTATAAGAACAGAATTCTAATCAGGGCGTTAATGTCCTCTATTAGCCACTCAGCCATGTGTTATTATATAGTGATGTCTGTACTTCGAAGACGTGAGACATATTGCCTGGTTGTGATTTTTCTGTCAATCTTTTTTCGTTCTTTTAGTTTTTCTTTCAGTTCCTCTTTTGATTTCGAGATACAATCTTGTCAGGGCTATATATTTTGTTTAACGTGATTGGTTAAGTTCCCATGAAGATGTAAAGCAAACATTTAGTGTGTTTACCTTCGTGTGTATTTTTACATTGACCTCAAAATCAAGCTATTATCCTTCGATAAATTCTTTGCCGATTGAGCACTAGATAGACAAAATATAAAATTATCAGTTTGAAATTGGAACATTAAACAGAGAGCATGATCACCTAGAAAGAATAAGTTAATAAGTACCATATATAGTCTTTATGGTCATGACATGACCTTTGTGTACGTCTGTTCAGTTCGTTTGATTGGGTCATATCCAAACCCCTTACGTGTTTGCTTGATACAACCCGAAACATTTGTTTGCTATCTCACATACAAATGTAAGAGCAAGGTTCTATCGGTTTAGTACGTAGTAGTCTTCATCGAGGGGATCACACACGCTCCCTTATATGCTCAATTCTAAAATGTAAGGAAACATTTGTTGATTCTAATCCATTACCCTTATATACATTTGTACGTACAATTGAAAATGAAATGGGAAATGTTACTGTAATGGCAAAGAGACAAAACCCCGACCAAAGAGCAAATACAGCCGAAGACCACCAATAGGTCTTTAACACAGGGAGAAAATCCTGCACCCGTATGCATGTTTCAGCTGTCCCCTTAACATGCTGAACGAAAGTGAGCACTAGTTCAGTGAACATGGACATTGCACTGAAAAATCGTTCGCAACTAACAAAGGCCAGAGGCTCCTGGCATGGGACAGGCGCAAACATGTAGTTGGGTTAAACATGTTTAGTGAGATACTTATAGTTTTTTTGTGTATTATAATATACTTGCTGGGGTTTTTCTTTACTGTAGTGACTTCTAAAACTAGAGGGAAACGTCGACATTAGTTTAACCTTGTAATACTTAATTTATTACCGATAGTGTTGTCTTTTTTGTGTGCTACCTTCATCTGTCAAATTTGTTTTTAAAGACAAGTCGATGTGCGTGTTTCGATGACCATCGACTGATAGACTTACCAAGCCTTAAAGCTGCAAAATGCTTACAAAGTTGTGTGATGAATGATACAGACTGTTTTGAACTGTTATTCACGTATAAAGGTATTTTATATATATATTTTTTTATCAACACTTTCATATTAAAGAGCTTTGAAATCGGCTGTATATATACAACTTTTTTTTATGTGTATGTCATCTAATATTCGTAATAAACAAATATACATATATACATGCATGTGCGTTGGTATGATATCAAATGTAAACAAATGTGTATTCACATGCTATTTACAGTCAATTGCATTGAGTGTGTAGGCAAAGGTTATTTCTTTGGTTAGCTTTCTTGCTAGCTGAACCGTAAAGTTATCATAAGGCAATGAATACTACCCTCCTTTTGAAGAAGACTAGTTCAACATACAGATTGTTAATCTGTCGGAATAGTCTACTTTAAACATGCTAAATATAAAAAAGAAGATGTGGTATGATTGCCTATCAGACAACTGTCCACAAGAGACAAAAATGCCACAGACATTAACAACTATAGGTCACCGCCCGGCCTTCAACAATGAGCAAAGCCAATACCGCATAGTCAGCTTTTAAAGGCCCCGATATGACGATGTTAAACAATTCAAACGAGAAAACTAATTATATAACGGTCTTATTTATATAAAAAGAATGAACGAAAACAAAGTATGTCACACATAAACAAACGACAACCATTGAATAACAGGCTCCTGACATAAATAGTGTGGCGGGGATAAACATGTTAGCGGGATCCCAACCCTCCTCCCCCTAACCTGGGACAGTGGTATAACAGTACAACATAAGGACGAACTATAAAAATCAGTTGAAATAGGCTTAACTCATCAGATGGACAAACATACAAGTAGGTGTGTGTAAAGAAGACTAGAATTCCAAATCTAATAATGACTTCAGGTTCAGCTAGAAAGCACGCTAACCAAATATATTACGGTTGTCTATTCATACGCAATGTAATCGGCTATAATTTTATACAACATATGGGGCTCTTCAAATTTTAACAATAAAATGCATGCTGTGACAAACGATCATGTTTTGGATGTTAATACACAAATAGATGGTGGTAAATTACATTTCAACCTGATCTGTAAAATCATTTAAAAAATATTTAAAAGGGAAGCAATATATGGTCAGTTATGAACATATTGAATTACCTAAAAACTTTGTAACAAATATAACTATCACAATTTCACTTGTGTTTGTTATACACAATAATCAATACTATATATCAGACCATATACTTCATTGTGGTGTTTTAACATTTACACATACGAAAATTAAAATCAAGAAATAGATTCATCCAAACAAGGATTTTTTTTATCAAGACTTGAATACTATTTTTCAGTATTGAATGACACTGATATCCATCTTGATAATCCAACCGATACTCTCAAATCTTGTGTTTATTCAGACTGCATTTCGTCCCAACAGCATTATGAAAAAGACGATTGCAATCAACGATATATTGCACAGTGTCGTAAGTATACATTTAGACTGCATTTCTTTCTAACCAAAATTTTGTAAACGTTGTGTGGCGTTTTTTGTTGTTTTCTAAACGCTACGAAAGTAGAAACAAATACAAAGTCTTTACGGACCCTGTTTGAACTTTCAATTTGCATGCACATGTTGTTGGTAAACATATTTTTTACAAACGTAGAACAAAATATTGTTTAATCAAGTTCAAGTTAGAAACAAATGTAGCGTTTGTACTAACAAACGACGAACGACAAACTGTAGACGCATCTTTAGCAATTGCATAGTTTATCAAAGTTTATGTAAACTTTGCAAACGTATGTTAGAATGATCAAAACATGTACGCGCTTAGTCGTTTGCATCGTTTGTGTTAGAAAAAAATGCACCCTTAGATAGTACATTTCAATGTTCTACTTTGATTGTAAGTCGTATAATTACATGTACAAGCTGAATGTGTATCGACTCGGGTGTCATTCGGTGTATCGAGAGAATTGATCTTCTATTGTTAACCTTACTCTTGTTAACCACTTGAAAAAATATTTTATTCTTTTATTTCTAAAAAAACATCAGTCTATACTGGTACATGTACGTAGTAAGTTACACATGCATCATGTAACGATATGTTTTACATGTCTAAGAAGATGCGCATAATGTTTCTGTCTACAAATGTAATGTTCTTTTAACATACAAATGTATCGTTCTTTTAACATACACATGTATCGTTCTTTTAACATACAAATGTATCAGTCTTTTAACATACAAATGTATCAGTCTTTTAACATACAAATGTTTCGTTCTTTTGACATAGGAAACGGCCAGTATGCTAACTATCCCACTGAATATGCAACATACGATGCTTTACTATGGGGTTGTGTGTTTCAACAAGATACATTTCCTCTGTTGCTTTCTACAAACAGCTGTGAATTAGACCAGCGAAACGCACAGCACTGGGTTGGCGTGAGAAGCCAGAAGTTAGATATCCATCATATGGGTCAATATGGTACTGTTATGATAGAACATAATATGATCAAGTAAACTAATGATTTAGTCAGATTGTTCTATATTTGAACATGTTTCATTGATGTTTAGCTGATCACCGTAACTGCAGTTACGGTGATTCCTACATGGCTGAGTAATTCTTTAAAACAATGCGTGTACATGTAGAAGATACAATGCACAAAAAGACGATTTTACCTGTTTTGGGTTCCGCCATGTTGGGATCACCGTAACTGCATTTACTGTTATCAGTTTAATACCAGTGATGTTAAACGTTAAGCGGTTATAGATTGACAATAAACGAATGATGTTTGCAATAAATTGTAACGTTTTATTTAGTATCGTATTAATGAAACCTGTTTGAAAATCATACATTTTGAAGAAAAATTAGCGAATTGGTGAATGTGTATTGATTAAAGTTAAGATTTGCACAAAAATATCAACATATAGTTGGGTCTTATACATATTATATTTACTTGATCAATAAACAATGAGTATACATGTATGTAATAGTGATTAATACTAAACAGCTTCTGTGAAAACAATATGTGGTTATGAGAGCTATGGATGCCTCATGCAGCCAATCAAAGCACAAATATATGTTTGGGTTTATTGAATATGTCCGGCTATTTTTGGAATAAACACAAATGTTAAACGGATACTGTATTGAATCTTTCAGAAATAGGCTTTGAGACAGTTATAAACAGGATTGTTACATGTGGCCACTACGACAGAAGTGGTTTAACTTTTGGTAATTGCAGTAACAAAAACCACTTCATTTGTAAAACAGGTAATAAAATTGAGAATGGAAATGGGGAATGTGTCAATGAGACAACAACCCGACCAAATAAAAAACAACAGCAGAGGGTCACCAACAGGTCTTCAATGTAGCGAGAAATTCCCGCACCCGGAGGCGTCCTTCAGCTGGCCCCTAAACAAATATATACTAGTCCAGTGATAATGAACGCCATACTAATTTCCAAATTGTACACAAGAAACTAAAATTAAAATAATACAAGACTAAAACAGGTAAGTATGTATATACATGTAAAAGCAATGTATATTTGCACCTTTCCCAAGTCAGGAGCGTCTGGTCTTTGTTAGTCTTGTATTCATTTCAATTTTAGTTCATTTATACGTTTTGGAGTTTAGTATGGCCTTTATCAACACTGCTCTAGTGCACATTGTTGTTTTAGGGCAAGCTGAAGCACGCCTGCGGGTACGGGTTGTTCTTGCTGACTCATTGGTGGCCTTCGGGTGTTGTTTGGCCCTTAAGTCGTGTGTCTTCTCTTTAAAACATTTCCAATACCATTCCCAGTTTTATATTGTGTTGCACATAAAAGACATGTGAGATTAAACTCACTAACACACAACAAAATACGAACAAAAGAAGTCGTGCGTAAAGAGTCAATATCGAATAAACTTATCATGTGTAAGCAGCTTTAAATAACACTTTGACAAAAATAAACTAAAGAATAATATTTTCCCCGTAAAGCTGCCAAATCTGTGGCCAGAAGAACTCAGATTATCCCATTATTATGTTGATTAAATGAGGATCTAAATATGCCATTTTTCTCAATGTTAGAGCAAGTACATTACATTTTCATACGATATACATTACATTTGAACAACACGTTTCAGGTTCATCCGGAACTATTGAAGGTTCCTATGCTTTAACATCTGCTGTAACGACAAGTCTACAAAACGGTAAGTCTATATTAGATAGAAGTTGGACTTGGATGGAGAGCTGTGTAATTGGCACTCATACCTCATCTTCTCATATGTAAAAATAACAACGAAGTTTAAAGTTATTATGAATTCAAATAAAGTGCCACTTATTTTGCCATTTGATAATATCACTTTTCGATCCTTTATAGTAGTATTGTAAATGGAAAACTCATACACACTTAATGATTATGATCAAATGCAGGACATTGATTTTTTTTTATCTTTTATTGTCCCCTGTATGAATGATATCGCATAAAAAATATGATAGCGAGTCATTCCTGTGTTTGCGTTAACTGTGGTGTTTCCTCCACAAAAGAAATGTTTTAAACAGTATTTTCTTCTACTTACAGTTTTAATTGAAAGTTTTAACTATCCCTTTCAAAAATCACGGACTCCGGATTCATGTCAAAAATGACATTGCAAATATTCAAAACCGTGTTAACTTTGTAGTTGACATGGTAAACATAATTGGCGCTACTCGGTGTCAAGAAACAGTAAACCCTCATAAAACATCTGATAAAACGTATATCACGAAATATTTACACTTTTGAAGGGTGAGGTGAAATTAAAGTAAAGACTGACCATACATTAGTGGGTAACGGCTGTTGACCTGATGGATGTTTTCTCCTGAAATATTACTCATATATTTCCATATTTGAAAATAATGTAGAACAAAGGCATGCAAATAAAATTCAAAAGTCAAATAACGGAAGACAGTCAGCACAGTTGCGAGTCTATATTTTCGAACCGACAAAACAATTATTCAAAACTGTATTATCTTGAAAGTTCACTTTGATTTCAGATTCAAATGATAAAACAGAATGCTCGAATACGACAGATTATACAGAAGCAGAAGTTTTTCAAAACGGTACACTTTTGTCAGCTTAAAGATAAGACATGTAGACAACAAATAATAATTGATCACATAACAAAGCTTTCCAATCCAACTTCCGCCAATTACTGCATTGCACATTTGTTTGTACATAGATAAAACACGTCACGTGTCTACGTTCTGTAGAGAAAAAAAAAACGATGGGTCAAACCTGGTTCTTTAGCTAGCCAAACTTCTGACTTGTATATTATTTCATAATATTGACCCTAGAGTGTAAATAAAACAAACTGACAAAATTAGTTAAAATGTTAAAAAAGTATATCATTCATTATTGTGCAAAACACTAGAATTCTGTTTATTGATGAGAAGGTATTATACCTGATTGCTTTTGAATTTTAAATAAAAAATAGTAATTAAACAATGTAATAACATAAACGGTACTAAACTTTCTGCACCAGATGTGCATTTCGACAATCATTGTCCCTTCAGTGACATAAGATAGAAATCGAGAGCGCGACAGATACCTTAATAATCCAGAGAACAACAATTGAAGCTCTTGAAACGTTTTTGATTTATCAGTTAAAAGATAACAAGTTCAATGTGTAATGCAAAATTGTAAGAGAATTTTATCTCATACATTTCAGTGAATTTAAAATAAAGGTAACTACCGAAGGAGGTGGTTGGTTTCATATCTAGAATTTGTTTTCGCAATTTTTACACAGATGGAAGACTTCAAACTAAAACGTTCTAACTACAAACTATTTATTTTAACTTTTTAAGCAACACTTGAAATGCAAACGGAAGAAGACAGTAGCAGCATAAATGCATGTAAGAAAAATGTTATTTTCTTGGGTAATTATGTAAATAACACATAGCTGTGAAGTTGATAGAGCAGATTGTTACCCGGAAAATTGTTGTCAACCGATGGACTTTCCAGGGGTACCATGTGTGTTATCAGTTATGTGTTATTTAATTATGTATACTGAATGTCGTACCATTATTGTTTTTATGGTTCAATTTTAAATTTAAAGTATTTTACGATGACGTCACGTACATAACAACTCTACTCTAAAAAACTCAACAGAAACTATCAGAAGGGAAGAAACTTGCTTCATTCTTTCCATTTTGACAGTCACTAAAAAAGCTCTGCGCCAAAACGTAGAACTTATGCGTTGTCTGTAATTACTTGATGTAAACACATTTTTTCCCTTGAAGTATCACTTTTGATTGGTCTACATGAGGGTGACACAAACAAATGTCTCCCGGTCTGCAAAAAGAAAAATCACAAAAATACTGAACTAAGAGGAAGATCAATTGGGAAAGTCCATAATCACATGGCAAAATCAATTGTCTCCCTCTAACTGGCCTATCAAAATCTGACATTTAAACGTGAAGTATAATAACCCAGTCATTATGTCTACATTGTGTAACATGCAAAGAAGAATATAAAAAATCCTAGAAGAAACAACAATGCTTTACATATAATACAACTATGAAATCAAATGAAAACAAGGTCTTAATTTTTTTGGGCAAAATATACTGAACATTTAAAAAGTAATTGACCACTAAAATATATTGTATGTTCAATACACATGTTGGTTTATAATTTGTTTACAGTTAAAGACAAAATAAAACTTTCAATATAAGCCATTACCCAATTTATTGATGTAAGTTATACATGCAATCATCAGATATATCAACTCTGTAACCATATACAGAAATATAACTTACAATATTTGAAAGCACAACGTCTGTTTTTGGAAGGTGAATGATTTAATGATTTGAATTTGATGGTACAGAATATTTATTGCTAACTTTGTCTAAGTGATGTCTAGTGCACAATCACAAGAATGAGACCACACTTTATTTGTCCTATTTAGTGAAGAAGAGTAAAAGTTAAGTCCAACTTATATTACCTGAACTGAGCAAATAGAAATCACTCAAAGTACACACTAGCAGTCTGGAGGAGTCATTATGAAAAATTCATTGGGATATTGATAAAGAGGCAATGTTTTATCATTCTTTAAGAATTGGAGTGTTTTACATTAAAAAATTTCGTAGTTAAGAAGCTGTAATGTTTCTTTTTCTCCCATTGTAGTTATTTTTATTACGAAAGCACTAAAACTATTGTCTTTCCTAATTACATTATGTATATTCAATATTTTAGATATTGTGGTATTAGCAGCTGTGATGGCCACTTTAGTCATTGGAATAAGTGTGACAACAGTTTTTGTTCTAAAGAGAAAGTAAATATATCTTCTAGTACCTTTCAAGTTTTATGTTGCACAACACACCCGTTATAAAAAAAACGCATTTGACTATCTTCGACCTTAATTTAAAAGAAATATTTTGATCATTGATTGTACTGTGTAAACATGAACTCTTTACAAAATAGCAAAACAAAACAAAAACCTTAATATTTCACATATCTTAATATAAATACTGCAAAAGAGAAAATAACTTGAATGATTTTTTGGTATATATATTCATGTTATTCCTCAATAACAGTTTAATATTAAAACTTATTTGAAGTTAGTTATAAGACAAAAATGGGATCAAACAATTATAAATCAATTCGAATGCCGGATGAAAGGATTTTTCCTAATGTATCAAAACAGTATGATCTGGAACACTAATTTTACATTATTGTTTCCTAGTACAGTATAAAAAAACCACCAACACAACAATGTTGAAATATATGAAAACCCAACATTCTGATGCTGTTCACTTTTTTTCAGATTTCATACAAATAAAGGAAGCGAGAACTGTGAAAGACATATATCAAATCTTAGGCACAACTCCACACATATTTCAATGCATGACAATTCTAATTACACTGATATTGATATCAATCGGGAAGATTCTTTCAAAAAGGAAGTTGCGAACACAAGTTATAATGATTCAACAAATACAACTAATGGTTACAGCAAATTCCCTCCAGAAATTTCTGAAACAGATGACATGCCTAATCGAGGTAATCAGATAGTACGAAAACACTTCAATAATATGGAAAATATTACAAATACAGTCTTCCCCGTGAAAAGGAGTTTACCATCATCAATGGATACAGTTTCAACAATACAATCAAGTGGATACTCGTTAGTTACACCAAGAAAAGGCGTAACGGACGTTAATATATTAACTAACAACTCAGATTATGATCATTTAAACGATTTTACAAAGGATACAATGAGTGAAGGGACACTATATGATCATGTAATTACTGTGCGTGATTCTGATCCAACTTACGATCATTTTCAAATTAATAATACCAAAACAAAAGACAAAAACTATGATCATGTCAGTGTTAATTAATAGATGTATAATAGTAGCATATATAAAGATTAACCGTACATTGTCTCAAAAATAAATGTTATTCCTAAAAGGTTTAGAAACAGGTAGAGAGCGAGGCTGTGCCGAACATTTCTATCTTGTTTTCGGCCGTATACAATTAAATGTTTAATAGCATGGTTATTTATTTCTTTTTGAAATTTCTAGTTTGAAACACATCATTGAAGAAAAAAAAACGACTCCAGTTGACATGTGCGGTTTACAACGGATCTATTTTGATTCTTTTGATAATAATCATAGTAATTTTGTTCTTATTATATGATTATTATTAAGAGATATCTCAAATTTTTACAACACAAAACATTCTTCAGATCAGTTTGTATCTGGAAATGACTGGTTGGATTATTTCAAAGTTTTAAATTATAAATGCATTTCAAAATATAAAAGACTCTTTAACAAAAAATCTTCACAGAACTTGATAATAAGATTACTGATAAAGAAATATGCGAAGCGATTTATTTATTAAAAAGCAAAAAATCATCAAGTTTTGATTTAATTTTGAATGAAATGATAAAATCAAGTCATTTTTTTTTACTTCAAAGTATTTAATACTGTGCTCTTGTCTTGAAATTTTCTTTAAAACATGAGCAAAAGGCTTTATGGTCTCATTATTAAAAAGTTGTAATAGAGAGGACCCATCAAATTATAGAGGAATATCTATATCCAATTGTTTGGGTACGCTATATACAAAGTTATTGAATTTCAGATTAATAAAAATTTTGATAAAAGAAATTTAATATGGAAAGAACAAATTGGCTTCTGTGCAGGAAAGCGAACACGCGATCACCTGGTTGTTTTAAAAACTTTAATAGAAAAATATGCCCAAAAGGGTTCAAAACAGTTAATTCATGTTTTATAGTTTTAAACGGGTTTTTGATAATGTGCGTCTTGGAAGCCTTTTATATAAACTAAGAACATATGGCATAAGTGATCTTTTTTATAGTAATATTAGACACATGAATAGTAAAACAGAAATATGTTATTAAAAGGTTAATAATGATACTGTAACAAACTCCTTTTCTTCAAAAGTTGTTGTTCGTCAAGGTGAGAACATACGCCTTTTAATATGTTGAAATTATCTCCAAAATATTTTTGATGATGACTGTCAACCAGTAAAACTCAATTCTACATATTTGAACTGGCTCCTAATACATATACTGTTTTTAACATCAGAAACTGCTACAGGGTTCTTTATACATAAAGCCTCACTGTGTGTAATTATGTGGTCGATATTCACACACATAGGTACACTCCTCCTCTGGTCGAGGATTTAGCATTTTCCTTGTGTCTTTTTACCTTGTATGCATATTTACATAGAGTACACTCTCCCGGTGTCAGCTGAAATAGATGTATGTTATAAATATCGATTACAGATATAAATCATTAAGTAGTTACATGTATTGATTGATCCCTGCAGGACTTAATTTAGTTAATGAACGTACGAAAATATGTTCACGGCGAGTTTCCCCGTCAAAGTAATGTTAATCCCTTGCTTGAACACGGACGCCTGCTTACTTACGTGTTGATGGAAATTTGTTTTCTCTGATTTGTTAAATACTCCAAACAAGTGATAGATATAATTACCAAAATTGTATTAACACAGATCATGGTTACATATTCAGATTAATGATTCCTGAATTTAAAAAAAAAACGTAATTTGTTAAAGTTTTACTTTAAGAATTACTTTTGCGATCTTGACCTTTGAAAGAATAGAAGTTTTCCTAAGGAATTGTACCAAAGTAAAGCGATGTTAAGACACATGGTTCAAAGGTTTTAATTCGAAAACAGTTGATGAATCTGAAAACTTAACACTCACTTTCGAGCTTTGGACTTCAGTTTAGATTTTTTTTTTATTTATGCGCGAATCATCCAACAAATATTTCTTGAGATCTCGACGGTGCCAAATATGGAGCAGGAAATGCGTACCCTTCAGGAGCATCTGAAATCACCCCAGTTTTTGGTGAGGTTCGTGTTGCTTAGTTTTTATTTTTCTATGTTGTGTATAGTGTACTATTATTTTTGTCTCTATATTTTTTAGCCCTGGCATTGTCGGTTTATTTTTAATCTATGAGTTTGACTGTCCCTCTTGTGTCTTTTCCCCCTTTTCCATTCACATCAATATAAATAGAAACAGCCATGTTATTGCATTTTTCATAACTATAACATTTGATATGAGCAGAATTAAACCAAAAATATATTAACACATATTAAGCAACTCTTCTGTATTGATCAACCTTGGCTTTCAAATATTTGGCTCTGAGCGTTTCTGATGAAGGTAAATGAAAATTGATAAAATGTAGTTTCATATGTTTTATTTGGCCGTTTCAGAATCTAAAGAATCATGGGCAATTTCATTGTTCGTACCCCAATATTAAAATAACGTCACGTCATTGGTTGAATTTCCACCATTGATGACATTTTGAACCAATCACGACGTTTTGGTGTACACTTTTAAAAATATTACTCAGAATGCATTAGATTCTGACACGGCGAATTTTTATCACCTGTAACAAGCTTGATATAATCCTGTCTTTCATCAGAATCGATACGCATGACCTCACTTCCTGGACACACGAAATTATGAAAAAGATCGGATGATTAAATTGGCGGTTCAAATTTATAACACAAGTCCAGTTCTCTGTAGTACAAAAAGTTCACCAAACAGCGACCAGCACCTGGAAAATGGTAATAAAAAGTTATCTTACTATTGCACAACATATTGGTAGCTAAATAAGTTTCGTAACTAAAACAAATGTTTAATCAAATAACAAGAATATGCGGGATGTTCGTCGATCAAAAAAGCAACAAGCACCACAAATGTCCAAAAGTGTCAAAAGACAATTGTTTGTCTCCATTTGAATGAACAATTACTCAGCATTCTTTAAAAGTAAGACTTGTCTAAACATTCATTGACAAATTCTATATATTTGAAAACTGTCTTGAAATTTCTCGCCAAATTTTCGACATTCTTCTTTTTTTGTCTCATAATGGCTTGACATATTCTGAACATTTGAAATTGTGTCTTACATTTTTTTTAAAACTCGAGTTTAAAAATCCTGACCATATAATATAGTAGTATTGAAGATGAACGAAGTTAACGATGATGTTACGTATTCATATGACTAGTTTCAAGTTATAGATAGAAGTACACATATTAAATGGGAAGATTAGCTATTGTTCTTATAAGATTATGAAAGCATTTAATAAAGCAGAGGAAATATAAATGAAACAGCAACACAGTTGTATAATTTATTTACGAAGGATTTTTTTTAATCTTTCCGGGGACTGACACTTATGGTATAATTTCAGTGACAATATTTTCTTCTACAAATCATATATTTGTTGCAGTTTTTCTACAATACAGTCAAACCTGCTATAAAGGCAACATCTTTAAAGAAAGAATTGCACTGTAATGTCATACTGTGCTTGTCCAGTTGTAGTAGTGACATATTTTGCCCTTAAAAACTTAGTTACCGAGACTAAAATCCATATACACTTTTGCTGTCTTATGGAGTATTCAAAGCATATCCTTACTGTTTTCCTTTTATCCCCTCGACATCATTGCGTGTAAAATACTACAAATTCAAAGCGTTGAACGGGAAAAGATAATTTATTTTGTGGCGTGCTTACGCTTTCTAGGTGTAGCATGAACGTTCAAATTCAAATCACACTATCAAAAGTCAGGGTGTATGTAGAAATGTTACAAATTGTTCCTCAACATAGGCTGGAAATCAAAAACTGTTTTCTTGATTGACACATGATGTCTTCTTTTTTTCAAAACAAAAATGTCGAAATGAATTTGAAGAACTAAAATCATTAACGCTTCATATGAGTAATTTATTTAATATCATGGTTGTTCTGGATCAATTTTTTACAACTGGATTGTTACTAAAAAATATTAAAAAAAGTTTTTTTGGAAGTTTTTTTTAGGGAATATCAGGTACATGTACATGATGTAGATGTTTTGTCTTAATAAATTTTGCACCCGGAATACAGCCGTATTTGTCAAACAGTCTGTACTTGTTTACATAAACAAACTGTTTACCTGGAAACCAAGTCTTATTTAAAATGAATCTGTCCGAACGTCCATTTGGTCGAATGTGTTCAGTAAACACTTAAGTGTTCGGAATATTGTTCTTTACAAAATGAATGATTTAAGACAAGCTCAAATATAATGAGACGGGGTTAAGATTGTTAGCCTACGCCAACATATAGTTTATGCCTACAAAACTAATATATTGTGAGCTCGATACTAAACATGTTGTGAGCTTACATATATTGTTGTGGCAAATTTCAATATGTTGTGAAAACGAATTTATATTGAGTATACATGTACATTTTGTAGTAGTTCTGTCTACCGTCTATATTTCATAGATTTATCAGACATTTTATTTATTAACGGTCGTATTTTGAATCGAAGTAAGTTTACCGGAAAATGTGCTCACTTTTGCAAATTATTCATAGTTTTCACATTGACATATGAAACAATGTTTTTTTTGTTTTGACATGGGGTTATATTACTAGAAAAACATCTAACTTATTGCAAAATAGCATTAATTATGAACAGGGTCTAAACGGCATCTGAAACAATATTCCGGAAACTTTGTTTTAATATTCTTTTAACAGCTTTGGCTCCATATGACAATTTTGTAACATTCATCAAAGACGAAACATTTGGATTCCAATCATTAATAGCTGCCTTATGGAAAATACATATTAACATGATAATAGCTGAATTAAGTTGTGTTTTTTTAGGGGAAAAAATGTATAACTGGACGAAAATCTCATTTTCTGCACTTAAATGCTTAGTTATTATGGTTGTATCATTGATATACAGATCAAAATTGAGTTTCTTCTGGACAAAACATTTTTCCTGGTGTTTTGACTTCTTTTCATGAGTTTTAATTCAAGTGATTCGTAATTAGAAACGTTTGTCAAATTAAATTTCGTAACAGAATACTGTTTTATTTTAAAAAAAATGCCTCTTCGATCGGGTATGGTCAGCAGTTCTTAGTGTTAAATATCCATATTAATATCAACATGCTGCGATATACAGTCAAACCTGATTAAACCGGACCCTGAATAAACCGGTTTCCTGTCCATTCCGGCCTAAAATGAAAGTCCCTTATTTTTCCATTCAAAGTCTTTGTTAAAATACCCTTTGTAAACCGGACCCTGTGTATTCCGAATTCCGGTCTAATTATGAAGTCCCAATACTCTTAATTACATTAATTATTACCTGTCAAAACCGGTTTGTCTCATTAATTTCAATGATCGATATGCAATCAAAACATATTTGTTTATACAACATGGCTTTTCGTGATAATCAATTAGTCAGGTGTCAAACTGTGAACCTACAATCGTACAGTAGTGAGCTGTATTATTTATTTAAACATTATAAACGGGTCAATTAAACAAAAATACACACCTAATATATCTCGGATTGAACTTACGTTTTAACTTGGATAAACAAATTAAGTCGCGGAGTAAGAAATTCACATCGTGATTTCGAAATCCTGGGTTCCCTGTTGTGAACCCCTAAACAAATGACCTTGATAATAAAAAACACCCGGATGACAACAATCAATGGATATTGTACACTACGACAACGTTTCGAAAGTGATGAAATTACTTTTGATAATATTCTGGCTTTTTAATCGGCCATTCCAACATTTCAAATTATTGACCATGGGAGTAAATCGAAACTCTCGTCTTACAATTTAAACAACGCGAGCATTATGAAGCAAATGCAAACAATGAAAAACGAAGTGAAAGTATTTTAATTTATAGGATATAATTTACAATCAGAGAGAACTTTTACATACAAAATGTCGGACGTCACAAGTCATTAACTTCCGGTCAAAACGGAAACCTGAGATAAACCGGCTCACTGTCCAAACCGGCCCTTTTTCATAGTCCCGTAGCCGGCCGGTTTATACAGGTTTTACTGTATTAGGAATTCTTATTCCATTAGTTTGTAACGATAATTTTCATTGGACGTTGACACATATTTTGAGGGGTAAGATTCCACGTTCTACCAGTCCTTAACTAAGAAAGCCACTATTTTGAGTTCGAATTTGTTTGGGGATAGGTAATTTGTCAAAAAATAAACAAGATAGTCATATTTTGAGCCTCAAAATCTTCTTTTTGTTTATATCTAAACCATTCTGAAGCGTACGAAAAGTAAAAGTACATTTAGTATTAATGTTTGACATCCAGAGTATACACATGACTTCACATTGTTTAAATGCTAAAGACGATGCAACAGTTTCGCGGACTTTTTCATTTATGCCAGTTTAAGCCTTAATATTTATTAAATGAGATTTATTTTCATATGTGGTATTATAATGGAGATAAATGTATTGTATTTTAAGCTTGGCCTTCGTAAAACTTGATTTTACTGTCGCAAATATTCGTTTGCCTATCTCCGCTCCTCGTCGCTAGGTAAGCTCAATTTGCGACAGTGAAATCTTTGTTTTACGAAGGTCAATCTTAAAATACAATACATGTATCTCCTAAGTGTGACATTCAAGAAAACGCAATACCATACCAAAACTTGGAAAAATGAATTATCCATCTTTTAAATTTCATTTATTTAAAGTAAGGTAGAATATCGGCAGTTTCATTAGAAATATCTTTATTATTTAACGCAAAAACATCATCAATATAACGGTAGGTGCTACTTATTTATCGATCAACTACAGTATAGATGAATCTTTACGGAGTATGGCTATACACTGTAAATCTTCATAACAGAATATAAAAAATTTCGCTATTAAAGGGTCACAGTTTATGACATTGGGAATACATACAACCTGTAGATCAACTTAATTGACGAACTATACATGAAAGTTATCTAGAACCAAATGTATATCTCTGATCATGTCAAAACACCTCCAGTAAGTTTACCTAGCATATAAAACTTTCTCATTAGAGAAGAAAGCTTTACATAAATTGCGGTAAATACATATTTTCTAATCAGATCTTTAAAACGACCATTCAGTAGATATGAAATTGTTTGTTTGATAAAATTTTGTGAAAGTTTAGTGTATAGAGTTGAAACACCATAACTGCCAAACGAATCGAAAGGATAATCAAAAGCACATAATGTAACTAAATAACAAAATTTTACAATATCTTTAAATGTTTATGTTCTTATAGATATTCAATATATGTTGAAGGTTCGCATTGATTAATATGAGAAGCATAAACTCGAATGAATTCATATGTATATTATTGATTAAGACAGTGCTACTGAATTTTACATGAAGATTTTTAATGAGATAGTCTGAATGGCGGACATTATAACAAACATTGCTTTTATTTCTGGTTTTAAATATTGAAAGAATTTAGAAAATAAGTTTCTTTTTTCCTCAGAAAAAAATAACTTTTAACAAGTAAGGGGGATGTGTTATGATTACCAATGAGAAAACCATCAACCAGATGCCAAAGAACATTGTTATGATCAAAGATAGGTCACCAGATCTCCGGATTTACCAGAGGGTATTTCATTTGAAAGACAAACGTACCATAAACGTATTGCTGTAGGTAATAACATAAATAACTCTACATTCCGCCATGTAAATGCTGCCTAGCTCTGAAGTTTCAAGCAATAAAATATTAAATTACTTCCTTTTATACAAGGTTGAAATTATTCCAATTTAATTTGGTTAGGATCTGCTGATATTGTTTAGCAAGATACAAATTTGAAAAAAATACGACAAACATTGTGTTGTATGGGTCAATATTGATTGCAATTGTTAATATTAATTAGATATTTATGACTTCAATACAAATTGTTTTGTTGGAGTTATATATAGTCTTTATATATTCTTATTACTATAACATTTTCACTTATTTCCTACATCTAAAAAGAAAATACGATGAAAAGGTATGAATGCCAATGGAACAACTTACCACCAGAGTTCAATCGAAACAGACGAAAGAAACATTACCAATACTTTATAGTGAGCATGATCCTGACATAATAAACATGAAGTCATAAAACGTGAAAAACAACGAAGGAGTTCAGTATCTTTTATCTATTGATTTTACCATTTGAGATGGGTCTTTTTGTTGTGAATTTTTCTCGGAGTGCTGTATTTTTATGATTTTACTTTTAATGACATGGTCAAAACACTTTCTTGCTAGGCGAGTTTCGGTCTTTAAGGAAAAGAGCAATATTTCGTTAAATTTTCAGTTTAATAAATATTGTTGTTGGTCTCGTAGGAGTAACTGAGCTGACGTTGTTTAAACAATACACATGATATAGTAATTTGATGTTAAAGGGAAGTAAAGTGTTTTTTAATACTACATTCGGCAATCCTCGGTAGAATCGGCTACTCTACTGCTATCCATCGGCTGTAATACGATATGCGATATGCGTCTACGCCTTACATTTCTTCGCCGGAAGATGAACGGTTTACTGCTATGTTCTGTATTTTTAATACTTTATTTCCCTCCTGTACACATTGTGTTACATGAGATCAGTAATGGAAACCTACGTATCACGGGCGAGGTTAGATGAGGGTACGGAATCGGCCGGGTTTTGACGAATGATTCAAACTAGTGACCTGATCCTTGTGTACATTATTGTCATCTTTTCACAACTTGTACGGAAAGCAGGGTAATGCGAGTCAAATTATAAAATAAATGAACTATAAAGGAATAATTTAAAAAACAAATTAAAACCACATAATTGTATTTAGAGATAAGAGATACTAGATAATATTAACACTCAAGTGACAGAAAAATCCACGTTTTTCAATAATGAAAAATAAAGCATTTTCCTGTTTTAAAAAGGATTACTGTATTGTTTTTTTTTTATCATATTTCAAACTTATCAAATGAATCAACATTACGTTACTTTATTCATTTCAGCAGGCAATTTCAACAAAACATTTACAATTGACAACTTATAGAATACAGTATACAAAAATTAAAAACAAGGAAAATATTTTTTGATGTCTATCTGTAATACACAAAATAAAAACCGACCAAGCTTGAACAAATAATTGGCACTCCTGTCTACATATTTGTACACGTAACATTACTTTTAGATTGATCTTTTTCCTCGAAGTTTAATGTTTTAGTTTCCTCATTCAATGTAACTGTTTAAAAATAGAACTAATATATCATTGCATTAGAAATATGCAATTGTATACCCGATATTTCTACTTAAAAGGTAATGTTTAGTTGTGATATCGAATGACCGATGAGGTTGCATTCGTACGTCATTAAACTTCCTCATTTTAATAGTTATTCGAGTTTTTAAATGAATTTTAATGTTGAAATGAAGACCCGGTATATTCATGATATAACAGCTATAAGTCTGTTATTATCATTTTGTAGTTGTGAACAAGGTAAGCTGATAGTACATTTTGGAGCAATGTTAATGTTATATTGTAGAGGATAATTCAATATTAAATCTCCTCTTTTTCTGTGTTTTTATTTCGCGTTTCTGTTGTCGTGCAGCACCATTCGTCAACTAAGATCTCAGACAAATTCAATAAAAGTTTCATGTTTGAAAATCTAATTCGGTATTCCTTGAATAACTTAATTTCTGTGTCATTTTGGTCTCTTGCGAGACATACCACATGTTCTTTTTTATAATCAATACAGAAGTAACATTTTCTGTTGTAAATTGTATAACGTACGTTGTTGTTTTAATCAGTTTAACAAATAAAAAGATATGGCACATTCTTTAATGAAATATGTGACATTTTTCAAGATATAAGTTTATACCAAATACGTTAAACCTCTTTCCTAGAAAAGGGTCATCAAAATATCAAGGTAAAAAGTTAATGTAAATGATCTCTGTCATAGTTGGGTCTCACGCAAACGTCAATGGTGGATTTACACCTATTTCTAAATATCTTCTTGTGCATTTGCAGCAGTTTCTTTTTTATTATTTTAACTCAAAAATTTAAGATAAAAAGTAAACAAAACGAGAAGTTTATAGTACAATCGTAGACATTAGTTTTCTGAGCAAATGAACTAAGTTATTATAAATGCAACAAATAACTGAAAAGACATCTAGAGTTAATAATAATTATTCCTTACTAACAAAAATATGTAAGAATTCATCCCGATTTGTCAAAATGTGAAAAAATATTAAATAGAGAGAGATAGGGAAACTGCATTCAACTTTGTATTTTTTTTGATCGAGCATCACTGATGAGTCCTCTATGGACAACACGAGCGTCTGGTGTAGGAAACGTTATTCCTGTAATTTATGCTGAGTTTTATGCTGAGTTTCTTTCCTTATAATATTTAAAGGATCCCATTTTGATAATGAGATTAATGAGACATAAATACTATGTTGCAAAAATCAATGTCCCGACGCTGCTCTCATGTGGAATGTTGACGTTATTTACGCAACATAGTATTCCAAATTATTTCTAATAAAAAAAAAGAACAATAACTTGCTCAATCTTAAATTTGCATATCATAATACAAAAATCATCACTTCAACTATCTATATATTTGAAACAATAGTATATAAACGAGATTTGAAAAAACAATCATCTTTTTCAAGGAATAAAGTGCATGATGATGGTCTTTTTAACACATGTAAGCTCAATCATCTACGGTACATGAACATACGAGCTATTTCAAAAGAGGGATGAATAATACCAGAGGGACAGTCAAACTCATAAATGGAAAATAAACTGACAACATCAGGGCTAAAAATTAAAAAGATTAACAGACAAACAATAGTGCACATGACACAACATAGAAAATTAAAGAACAAACAACACGAACCCCACCAACACTAGAGGTGATATCAGGTGCTTCAGAAGGGTAAGCAGATCCTGCTTCACATGTTGCACCCGTCGTGTTGCTTATGTGATTACAAATCCGGTAAATAGTCAAAATTCGGTATGTCACATTCATAAAAAGGGAAGGGGATTGTAGTTACGAAGTAAGGAACATATCCGATATCATTTGTGAAACGGTTATTCAATAACGGTCAACCAACTCGTGATGGCGTCCGTACAATTTACGAATTGTTGATTCTAACTTCACCATTTGGAACTCTTGGTTTAATGGCTTCCTTGTGAGCAGCAGCTCTCTATCAAGAAAATCATGATAGGAAATGCAAGCACGGGAATATCGTAACAATTGGGAGATATATACACCATATGCAGGTGCTGCTGGAATGTTGCTACTTAGAAATTGGAAAGTTGAAATCATCCCTCCCTTTTGTCGTAAAGTTTTGTTTTCAACCGACCCTAATTGTCAATTTCTAGATGTAAGTCAAGATATGATGCCGACTTAATTGTGTTTGTGTATCCTTAATCTCTAGATTGATTGGATAAATGCGTTCAACATAGTCACCAAATTTTGAATTATTTAGTGAAAGAACATCATCTATATAGCGGAAAGTAGAGTTAAAGAATTTAATTAAACGTCTTATCTTTCTTCCTAAGAAGTTCCTGTATGACGCAGCCTCATAATTATAAAGAAACAAGTCGGCAACAAGAGGGGCGCACTTTGTTCCCATTTGAATGCCGACAGTCTGTTGAAAAACTCGTCTTTCGAACGTAACATATAACAATATAACAACATTTAACGTCCGTCGTCCGTAGTTTTCGTTGTCGGTCGTCATCTGTAAATATTTACCATACTATCTCCTCTCCGACTGATTTGTAAAGTTTTTTTTCAAATTATGTCGAAACAATCGTTTGGGTATCTATTTAAAAGAATTTTGGTTACCCCGTCTGCCAAACATAATGATCGCAAGGCTTAGAATATACCAAGGTGGTAAAATGCATGTTTATTTATAAACTGCTATAAATAGAGAAAATCGAACGGGAAAGAAATGTTCAAATGTTGATATCTACATATTGTCTATATGATCGTAACTGTCAGACGACTTATATCGCAGTTATTGCCCATAAATGACTTGTCAAATCATTTGTTTTCGTCTTATCTTTAGAAATACTGCCGTTAAAATGCAACTCTTACAAGCGTCTGCATTAATGCTTAAACGGCATGTTATTGTCGATTGATCTTTTTTTTTTAATTTTCTGTATATTTTTAGAATATAATGTTACTTTCCATGAGGGCAAGACAACCTGGATAGATGCAGTCAAACACTGTTATGCTAATGACGGGGTTCTCTACAACAACAAAGATGATATTAGAAAACGGTTGAATAATATTTCAATCGATAGTGGGGTTTGGGCTGGACAATATAATGCATTCTCACCATGGACAGTTACTTGGGGTAAACCTTGTAAAATCGACGAAATAAAACATTTGTGTAATAATGCTCAGATCAATGTTTACATTTAAAAAGTTGTTTTATTTATAATCCTTTAACAACGAAAAACAATTGAGGTTATCTTCGATTCAGTTTGCCAATGAGCCATATAAGGGATAAATAACTCGTCATTAAGTTCAAATGATATGTATAATTATTTCGTTACCCGTAGCTAAAAAACAAGTTTGGTGACATTTGTTTTTTTTTAAATATATTATAAAGCTATTTTTTCATATTTATATATCAAAATTATGTCTCATTATTACTCATAGCTTTCCTTTTATTCACCTATTTGATAAACGAAAACATTGCAAATTATAAGAAAATTCAATCAGATGAAAGAGATATTGTTGATCCATCTTTATTTAATTTATTTAGGTTGTCATAAGATACAGGACATTACAAGGAAAACTAAATTTAAAGTTCCCCGCATCAATCAAACAGAATGCCAATTTTTATGCAATGGAACGGAGTATTTCACTATCAAGGTCAGTGTATCTGTTAAATAGAAAAAAGAACAAACCCTATGATGATTCTTAAGATATTAAAAATTTGCTCAGGTTTGTGTTCTATTTATAAACTGCTAGTCAATTGTTATATCAATTTTCTTATAATTTAAAATGATGTATCAGTTATTTGTTTACATTCTTTAATAGAAGTTGTTGTAAATAAACTCATCATAGATAACAGGATTAAATTTTGCATTTACTCCAGTGGTGCGTTTCGTCTACAATAGACTCATCAGTGACGTTCGAATCCAAAAAAGTTTAAAAGGCCAAAAAAGGTATATATTTATTTTGTATATTTTAAAAACAGAAATTATCAATAACTGTAAGAAGTAGGTGCTTTATAATCACTTTCCTGAATTAACCTTTATCAGGAATGCACAACATTTGAAATTATACAACCATCAATGTATGAGTATTTCAATGCACGAAGAGTTAAACAATCAAGAAGACATGAAAGAAAGTCAAACTATTTTATTTTCAACTACATCTACACTATATATAGTTTTATTCTTTTGTTTTATATTAATGATAGGATGATACATGTGTATGTTTGCTGCTGGGCGACTTGAAAGACAAGTTATCTTACAATCCATGTTCTTGTGATGAATGTTATAGAGTTATGAGACGTAAGTACTTTTACACTTTGATTTGTTTAATAGTTCATGTAGTTAGAGTACATTCAATACTACTAACAACAAAAATGCTAATCAGTTTGTCTTTGAAAAAAATAAAACAATGGTCGGATACGTTTAAGCATAATAAAAATTGACTCTACATATTAACAGAACTGTTTTCATCAACCACAAAAAAAGTAAAAGCATCGTCAAATGACATTAAAATTATTTCCGGTTGTTTCAAGACGTGGTTGGATTTATAAGCATGTTGGTGTCAAAATCTAGTTTTTAGAAGTGTAAGGAAGAAATGGTTAAGCATCGTTGAAACATCGTACTTTTTTAAAAACTATGTCGACCGAATGTTTTAAATTGTATTGATAGGGCCTGTTGACCTATAAACAGTCATGTGCTTTTGTAACATTAGACCTTATAAAACTGTAATTTCGAAAAATAAATGTACATGTATATTATTAAAACGAACAGATATATTTAACCACACACACCAAAATTAAAAAGATGTAGTATTCAAGAATTTGAGTTGGTTCACAGATTTGGTTGTTTAACTATTTACTTGGAAAGCAATATTTTTTTTAATATTTTTTCATACTTATTTGATATAATTTGTACAAATGTGCAATATCTTTGACACATATTTTTGCTCTATTTGAAAAATAAAACATGCAGACAAATGATCAAGATTTGATATTTTGTGTCCCGAAACATACACGTTGAGTTTAACTCAATTATAAATGCTTTAAATATACGGTGACGTGTCTTATTGGCAATTAAGCCACATTGTTCCTTATATTACTACTATAGAACATGAATGACACATACATAAACATAAACTGGCAGTTGCTTTGATTGACATGATATGTTTTTGATGATTTATTATTTCAAAGTTGACAAGTTGTTGTCAATACATTTCAGTCCATTTTTCACCCGGATTTGACCTACCCAGCTAGACTTATCAGGTGCAATATCTGCTTATTTTCTGAATCACTTAGATTACCAATTATGTTTGGTTCGTGTTGCGTGGTCTGTAGGTTTTTGTGTTGTGTTTTGCATATTAGTGTGTGTCTGTTTGTCTTTCTTACTTAGTCATGGCGTTGTCACTGTGTTATCGACTGATAAATTTGTATGGCCCTCAACAATCTTTTTCATTTCTTTTGAATTCGTAGTATGTTGATTGAAAATTGCAGTAAAGATAATAATTATTTAATGAGAGCTCGAATTTTAATTATATTCTACCATTAGTTGACCCTTTATACTTAATGTGTCATACTAAGATAGGTTTTAAATGTAGTAACATCATTTCTTTAATGTAAATATTGTGTGTAATGCAGTCGGAAAACAAACAATTGAACTTTTCGACACGGTTTAGTGATCTTGTTGTTTGTGTATTGCTTCCAATATGCATTTGCATACTATAGGTGATCCACAAATTACTTTCAATTTTATTGTTTTGTCCATTTCATGAATACATTAAAGATTTTTTTTTCAAAACAGGTTTAAATGAATTGTGTTTTGATGCTTTCACGACTGCAATATTCGTGTAAATTCCGGTAGAATGCCTTATTTCTTACGTCACAGTTAAATTTAAAAATTCCACGAGGTGATTTGTAGCGAATAAATTCATCAAAAGCATCTTACATGAAACAACCTTTAGATCATTCCAGACATATGGAGGGTTGTCTCATTGGCACTCACACCACATCTTCATATATCTATATATGATGACGTGTGTGATCAGTTGACATATACTGTTATTGTACTTTATCACTGGTTAGTACCCAAGAAATCATACTAGCACTTCAACTTTTTTTTTAAGTTTCTTGCAACATAAAATTTAGTTGTCATACATAAATTATATACCTATGTATCATCTTTTGTATCGTTTTGCATACATTTGTCAGAGTAGCTTGTCTTTTGTGTCTATATGTTTAACCTTTGTTATTTTCTAAACAGATAATATACCAAATGTAAAAGATTCCTTCAAAGATGATTCAGAACGATTATGCATGGAATCAGCTTGCACTGATAAAGGTATCAGCTTATCATCAGGGATTTGTGCATCATTCTTTATTGTTAAATGTGGTAAGTACTTTTATTTGTAGTCATTGAGCATAAGATGTTTAAAAAGCTTATTTTGCTTGTTAACAATATCTTTATGTTTGCATTGTGCTAGGTATTTATTTTAAGTATTCAAATGTGTCAATTAATGGTAACAAAATGTTAAAATAGTCAAATGAGGTTACGGAATGAGCAAAATATTCACTTTTAAAACAAATATTGCTTGAAATTGTCTGATATTAAGTACATCACGTTGGTTAGTAAAAAACGAATCATAAATATACAAGCATTGCAAAATAACGGAAAAAACGAATATTATGTTTAAAATGTTCTTTACTCGGAAAATTTATGAAACAAGATAATTACAATAATTGCTGTTATCCAATTTAACTTTTTTTAATTGAAAAAAAAAGTAATATTTTACAGACGGCCTAAAAAATATGAAACCCGTATATAAAATGCATGCTGATGCAGTTAGTTTTTGCAATGAAAAATCCGCGATTTTACAATGGTATACAAACGATAGTTGCTCGTTATCCGAGGGAACTGCACAACACTGGACAGGCGGTACACGCATGAATTATACATATCAAGTGAAACGTCAAGGTAAGTTCTGATTTAAAAGTACATGTAAATGCTTTATTATTCGCGGGATTTACATGGTTGTGTATTACATTGTACAATTGAACAATAATTTCAATGTTCAAAGATTTCTTTACAACCTTGTTTACAAAATTTGGCATATCAATGAATTCAAATGTCCACTAAAGTTTAGTTTTCCCAGATCAGCAAAAAATGGAACCAACGACAATTAACATGATTAATGAATCTTCAGAATACGAAAAGTACAATAGCGAAATGTAACAAATATGTATGTCTCAACAACAGAAATAAATGATGTGTAGATATTAAAACTACTGTAAGTTACAGTGTTTCATTTTAATGATTGTAAAACGGTTGTTTCATTAAAAAAGTTATTTTATATGTGTTTCTATTTAAAAACCATACGACGTCCCATCCAGGTGCAAACAAAATACTCCCTTATATATAATATAATAATAACAATATAAAAACAAATGTATATCATATTCAATCAAATTGTTTTCAGAATTGCCAAATTTGCAACCGTCATTTCGTTGTTTGAAACTGACCAAAACAGCTGATACCGAGGTATATGATGCATGTGATCAAGATAATGTTGTTTTGACATATTTTTGTAAGATTGGTAAGTGTGTCAGTATTGAACACTCTATAAACAAATGAACAAATAATCCAATTACATGAGATTGTCATCAAAGTGAGAAGTTTAGCGCTAAAAAAAAGCTTTAATACACCATTTTCTACATTTAAAAATGCATGTGCCAAGTTAGGAATGTGACAGTTCTTGTCAATTCGTTTTTGATGTGTTTTGTCATTTGAATTTTCCATGTGATTATGGACTTTCCGATTGGATTCTCTTCTGCGTTCAGTATTTTTGTGATTTTACTTTTTATATACATACTGACACTACTTTCTACAATTTTGTAAAATTTCAAATGAAATCAATTGATTTGAGTATTAATTATGTAAATGCCAAAACATGGAAGACATTGTTAAATTTGATATTTTGTCAATATGTTATTTTTTCCCACTTATATGTAACTTAAATTTGATTTTCTACTGATCCATGATAACTAGTATATGCAAGATATTACACAAGTCATGTTTTTTTAACAGACAACAGGGAAAAAACAACAAACACAGTGATGAGTGAAAACAATAATACAGGTAAGATTTAATGTAATACATTGAATTTGTCAAAATTTAAGAAAATAAAAGCAAAATTTAATTTAAAAAAATGCATGTAACACGAATAAATGATATCGTACGAAGTCAGCACGCCTCCAGGTGAGTTTTTTCGCTGCATTGAAAACCAATTCATGGGCTTCGGCTGTTATCTGCTCTTTGGTTTGGTTGTTGCATCTTTGACACATTCCCAAATTTCCATTATTAATTGTATCTTACATTCGTAAGGAACTCTAGCAGCCAATACAATAATTTGGAGGCATTGGTCTTGCAAATATATGAATTTGTTTCGACATATATAACTGAAAAGAACCTTGAATGATCGCATATTCCTGAATAAGACAACTTCACCTTGGGGAGCATGAACCATACAATTTTCGTCATATCTTAACTTATAAACGGAATTGAAGATGATAAAAGAGGGACGAAATATACCAGAGGGACAGTCAAACTTAAAAGAGAAAATGAACTGACAACGCCTGGCTAAAAATAAAAGAAGACACACAGACACATTATAGAACACGTGACACAACATAGAAAACTAAACAATAAGCAACACGAACCCAACCAAAAACTAGGGGTGATCTCAGGTGCTCCGGAAGGGTAAGCAGATCCTGCTCAACATGTTTCCACCGATCGTGTTGCTTATGTAATAAATATCCGGTAACTGTGTTTTGTAATAGATTATCTTTTTTTTGTGTGAACATTAAGGTGTAATAGCTGGATCAGTAACAATGGTTTTGCTCGTAGTTGCAATATCTATATTAGGACTTTTCTTGTACAAACGAAGGTATGTGTATAAAAATGTGAATTTTTTTAACAATAATTCAGAACTTTAGCATCATAGAAATGAACAGTCAACTAATCTCATTGTGTTGCTGAAATATGAACACACAATTATTGTTAATAATACGAATTCGAACATTAAAATGCAATAAATATTTTCCCTATCAGCATATTTTATATATTATAATGGTATCATTATGTAAATGCAACCGCCATTCATATAACTAAGGTTTATAAATGTATCAAGCGGAAAGAATCAGTTTTACTGGTATGGGATTGCTCTGTCAAGATTATTTTTTTATAAATACTGTTGCTCTTTGACACATTCCCAATTTCGATTCTCAATTGTATTTCCTTATAGGTATGCAGTCCATGCATGTACACGTAATTGTTTTATGGTCAGTGTAAACATTTCCAAATAATACATTCTCTTATAAATATATTGCAGACTAGATGCAAAAGACTATCAGAGCAAAAGTCAAAATATTGATCAAAAAACAAATCAATTTACAACGGAAACTAATTCAGACGGCCCTGAAAGTAGACTAAGAAAAGGTAACAGGCCGTTACCGATACCTATCGCAGGGATTATGTCGCATGACAAACCAGATGAAGATGAAAATACCTATTGTAGAATAGCATCTGTATGCGTCGAGGAACAAACACACATTTTTTCGAATCAATGCTATAATGAAATTATTTTCAAAGGTGACACTAATTCATCAAAAATACACCACGAAGAAAATACGCTACCCGTTGATAACACAGAAGACGACGAACATGTCTACTCTAGGATAGTATCTGCAGTTTTTGATGAACAAAAACAGACCGTTGCAGATGCTGGAAATAATGATTTATAATCCTCTCTTTTAGTGGCTCTCTTTGTCTCTATCATTAAATGATAAATTAGTATGTTACAATTGCCTGTAAAATGTGTAACTTAGTAAAAAAAAAACAATAATTTCGTAGGGCCAGTCAAATTAAAAAAGATACACGGTCATGAAGTGTTAAGTTATTGTATATATTGATGTACAATACATTGTTTTCGGTTGACACATTTTATTCTTATGAATAAGAAAATACATACTGAAAAAATGCCTTCTTCGTAATGTTTTGTAATTGTATGTAGATTTGGGATTGTAATAAACATCCAATGCATCAATCAATATCGTTTTCTATGCCAAATGGCATGAGCATGAAAAAAATATCAAAATAAGATATAATTTGATATTGTCATAGAGACAACTATACCCCAGAGACAAAATGATGCGGATGAAATCAACTGTGGTTCATGGTACGGCCCTCAGCAATGGGCACCAACCATACCGTATAGTAAGCTTGAAAAAAACATTGAAAGGACGATAAATGGACTAACCAGATCGTAATGCTTAATGCTAAGTCAATGAACAAATCATTTCAAAATAACTTACAAAGCAATTGCAAACAAGACATACGACCAGAAGACAAACAAGACCACAAAACAATAAATGATAACACCGAATTCGAACCTTATACACATATAGGAGTGATCACAGATGATCCTGGTTTGAACATCAAATGTTGCTCCACTAGTTGAAACCGTTATGTTGTTCAAAGTAAGTACACATTTGATAAAATTTGCATTCGGTTATGACAAATACAATTGGTACTAACAATTGACAAAGACCTTCAGCAACGATGATGGAAAATATTTGAATTATGAAGGGCGAATTCTATTTTCAGATTTTTTGGGTTAGTAGTTATATGCAGCACCCCTCTATTATAGAAAAAAACTAACAATATATGAAAGTGTTTGATTAACTCAATATCTTGGAGATAAGTCCCCAAGGTTTAGGTGATGGTAAAATATATCTTAGGTTTGGTAATGACCATATTTGGCCTCGATTATCAAGTAGTTCAGAATAAAAGAGATTTGGCAAAATTGACAACATTGGCCGGATTTCTACCAAATTTAGGACACATTTTCAGTCATTGAAAAGTTAGATATCAGAGATGAAATATGTCTTTACAAACATTTTTTTAGAAGATCGTTTTTCTCGACGCATGCGCTTTATGTTTCCTGTCCAATCATTGGTGGAAATTTACCCATTTTTATTGTCTTTGTCATGAAAACAAAAATAAGTACACAATGTTTTTGTTACGTCATTAATAGAACGCAGGAACGTAAATATTAAAAAAAAAATGGCTAATCTAGTCACTGTTTAGCTATGATGCATTGTGATGGTTGTCAAAAAATCCTAACTTGAAATTTAATCTAAAAAGGGGGCATTTGAGGACCTGACCGCACCTACTCCTTTTAAAATGAGTCATCAGTCGCCTCACAAAATAAAAGAAGAAATGAATAAAAGGACACTTTAATCTAAAAAATATAAAGAAAGGACATATGTCAACTCTGAATATGACGAGTATGGCATTAACTGTGGAAACAAGAATAAGGAAAAAGAAATATATCACTCAATTCCAAAGCTAAACTAGATGAATCTATAAATAATTTTAAAAAGACAGACATTTTGTTTAAATTTCAAGTGTTTCGTGTAAACCAAACACTTGCGCATGACTGACAAAACAAATCAGGAATTATCTTAAGAAACATAACATCGCACTCAAGGACTCATTAAATGCTAAAACACGAGAGGAACATTTGTTTATTTAAAGAATATTAACGGTTTATATATTAAATTAGTAGTTTTTACATAACAAAACCCACACAGTGTTAGGATGTTAGTTAGTCATGCAGTTTAAAGTGCACAAAGTGAACAAACTAAAAATAAGGATGTGATAAATCAATATGTCACGAATTAGAATCTATAGAATAGTAGAAAATGTCAATATAAGGGAAATATTGCACAAAATTCAAAATATTTGAAAGATAAAGGTACAAACAAGAGACGGAATTAATCTTATTGTAAAATCATTCAAGTTTTACGAGACAGGAATTGAAGACTTGCATATGCGTGCGTGCTAAGTATAGCTTAATTACATAAGATTATTTGCATTTCTTGCTGAATAATTTACTTAAAATATCATTTCGTATACATACATTATATACTATAGAGAAACATCTTTGACTTTGTTTAAACCCAGGGAAACACTAATTCCGGTTTTCGAAAAATGTTGTGCACTTTGCATTTAAAGATTTCTTTCTAATGGAATCATAATAGGCTGCTGATGTCATTATTCCAGCCCATACAATGGCAATGTTTACAACAGAAAAATATCTGTTTACCTGTCAGTACTTCATTTTAACCGTTTTATTCAGGTACTGTTTATGTATTTTTGTTGCCGAATTCAACCACTTCCAATCAAACAGACCTAGATGCATAATTAAAAAAACAGTACATAATTGATGCTATTTTGCGATGATTTTACTGTAATCTAACCTCGTGTCAAAATAGAAAAGCATATTGATTCATGTGTCAGATTAAAAAATACAAATAATATGATCATGTTTTGCAGGAAGTGAAATAATTTGCTTGTAATCTAACCTCGTGTCAAAATTAAATCTTATACAATTATTATGACTGATGAATCTCGCTGAAATTGAGATGGAAGACAACACTTTATTATGTAAACTTTAAAAATAAAAAGTGGGCGAAAACATCTGCAAAAATATTTCGTTCAGAAGAAACTCAAATCTGGTTTGTAACTTTTATGGTTTAACGGAATATAAAAGTGCAAAAATTAGATTTTATTCCAGTTTTCCCTTTTTGAAAACTCCACAGCTGAATTCAGCAATGATTACAAAATAAAGAGGATGATTGCAAAAGAGAAAAAATGACGCAGAAAATAACAATTATAGGTCACAGGTCAGCCACCAACAATGACAAAAATCCATAACGCATAGTCAGATATAAAAAAACCCGAAAATCACAAAATAAATGTAAAATAATTCAATCGATAGACCTAACGGTCTTATTTATAAACCAAATAATAGAGGAAAATCTATATGAAACACAGACACAAACCACAACCACTGGCCACTAATCATTGAACATATTAGTGGACTCTCAACTGTCCCCCTAATCTGAGACAGTGATATGACAGTACAACATCAGAAATTCTGTAGAAAAAGGCTTAACTTATCAGATGGATACACATCGACATACATCCAACAAACACATAGTGGACGTACAATGGTAAGTATACCTAACAAAAAGACACTTAGTATAAATCTGAGAGTACTCGATCGAAACGAATTAAAAAGTCACGCATCCAAGACTAAAATGATGTATATTTGTCTTAAGGCGGAAATGTGTCATTGGAACCAACGTGTATTTTCTTTGTTGAATGCAGCGAAATTTCTTATCCGACATCATGTCAAAATAGAACTTTTTAAAATCAATTTTGACTGATGATTCTCTCATAACTTGAGACAGCAGATAGTACTACCACATGCACACTCTTATTATTCATGTATTCAGCACATTTTCCAAAAGACCCAAAGAAGTGAAACATGTGCACACCAGATCCAGATTTCGACAATGAATGTCTCTACTGTGATGTTAGAGATCAAAACGGTATTTGGAAGACTATATAATTTACCTCAATTTAGATAAACTCATCAATTTTAAAGAGTCGAACTATGATGAACGGAGCATATAAACCCGAAGGAAAATATAATACAAGCCAAAACGAAAACATATATACAAGTCTTAGAATACAACGTTGAAACCTAGATATAAACCGCTAGATAAATATCGCAATTTGTTTACGTGTGCATATAAGAAAAATGTCTTGTGGTCTAAATAAAGCACAATAACATTTTCCAAAAGACAAAAAAAGTGAAAAGTATATTTTAACAAAAAATATTTGACTAACAGGTCGAACAATCGATGTTCTTAAAACCGGATGTTTATCAAATGAGTTTAGTTAAGATGTAACGCTTAAAAATTCAAACGTAAATAAAATTTAAATTATAAAAGTTTTGGAAACTATTTGAGACAAGTATTAACTGACAACAAATAGTTATTCACTACTATACTACTACGAGATGCAAAGTAGATCAAACTGTTGCAACTTATTACAATTGTAGAGTTGAACTTTTTACAATATGGCAGAGCGTTCACTAAAGGTAAAACGTATGCCGTAATATAATAACATTTAATTATGATTGAATTTATAAGTTTTAAAAGCTATAAGCCCTCTTTCTCTCTTTTTTATCAACGGTATACGAATGCCAAAATTAAAACATCATGCCTTTACAATCAATAAATGCTCCTATACGTACATGATTAATGGATTGTATGGGTAAATAAATTCATACTGCAGCAAAAATTTCCCGGTTAGTATTTTCAAACATTTCATTCGAATATTGACTGGAGATATAAAAACAACCAAAAGCACTTCGAATCAAAGATTTTCCAAGAAAATGTAAATAAGATTACTCGCTGTGTTCTAATTAAGACCCCCTTGATTTTAAGAGAGCGTATCTAATTAGTCAAGTCATTTGAATATTGACTGGAAATATTAAAACAACCAAAAGCACTTCGAATGAAAGATTTTCAAAAAAACAGACAATTACGATTATTCACCGTGTTTTAATTTAAACCACCTGATTTTAAGAGGGCGTATCTCATTAGTCAAGTACAATTGTCTTTAAGAAAATTGATCCTCAAGTTTAAGACCTACACCGGGGAACTAAGTACGAGGTACAATAAGCAAACAAAAGAATTTCTTTGTAAAAAGATCGTTCCAGGTATCTTAGTGGGTGCAAGATTAAATTAAGACAACACATCTAGACTAACTTCATTATGTATTACCTGATATTTCCTTCACAAAGAAACGTTCCCAGAAATTGTGTAAATATATTCCAGTTAACAATCCAGTTTAAAAAAAAGATCCAGAACAATCCTATTGAATAAATTAATCAAACACTGTCAATAAATTGACGCGTTAGTGAGTTGAGCTCTTCAAATACTTTCGACATATGTTCCTTGTGTCTTGGCCTTCAATTCTGGCAAAAGCAGACATCCTTTGTGAATGAAACTTTTTTTTATTGGCTTCCCGTCAATGTCTAGGAAAAGCTTGTAACATTTCTACTTACACCCTGAATTTTTTAATAGTGTGATGTGGATTTGAACGTTCAAGATGAATGTAAATATATAAAGCGAAGCACGCCAAAAAAATGTCTATTCATTTTCCTTCAACGCTTTGTATTTGTAATATTTTACACCCAATGGGTTCGTGTGGAATAGAAAAATGAAAATGAGGACATGCCTTAAATTCTCTATCCGACAGTAAAAGTGTTTATGAATTTCAGTCTCTGGATTTGAGAAAACTTACCTTAAAAGAGAATGAAAACCTCAGATGAAAAGACGTAACAACAACTAGACAGACAGGGTATGACATTACAAGGCAGATTTTTGTTTAACAGAGATAGCCTTTTTAGCAGGTTTGATAATATTTTAGAATAATTGCGACAATTATATGATTTGCAGCAGACAATAATGTCACTGAAATTAATATAGGCGAGTGACTTATTTCAAAAAGACGCTTAGTTAACGACTTTAATGCACCCACCTAACACACGGCGGTATTATATATCATTCGAAAGCTGTTTATCTGTACTTTCTGTTTTGCCCGGTCGTAAAAAAATCGTACGGTGCAATTTTTGTTAAATCAAGGTCAAAGGTCATGACAAAACATTCCAATTTTTGCGATTACTAAATAAAACGCCATTTTCTTATTCTTGTACCATAAAATTTTCCAAAAGATCATATGAACTTTATCGAACATGATACATAATTTCCAAATCAAACAAAAAATAAGAGATTCGATGCGCAATATTTCCCGAAAATTGAAATTTATCACAAATCCTAAAAAAAATGAAAAAGTATTCAAAAAGCAAAATAGATCTTGGGGAATCGATATTTGCATGTTAAAACAATAGACAAATGTATGTGTTTTCGGTCAAGGAATATTTGTTTTGTAATTTTAAGATGCAATTATTAATTATTGTTCATGGAACAGCCTTCTATTGAAGGGTTTGCAGTTGCCCAAAAATCTGCCATCTGCAGATAGCGATCATGTTGTTAATCTATGTTAAAATAGCACATCGCTAATTATGAATATCAGGGAGGAGAATGATTTTCCATAATAAAAGAAGGGGTATTCAAAGTAAGAAAAGAACATATGCGAGGTAATTGAGGTTAAAATATGTTTTTTACGAAGTCAAACTTTTTTACTTTTTGTAATCATGTTTAAATGCAAACATTACTTTGCGACAAAATCGTAGGCAACATTGAAATAATTAACCTTGTTTAGAAACACTTGGTTGTCTAAAGCGGGATGTAAACGAACTAAATAAAATGCGGCTACTTCTTATTTAGTTTAAAATCGTGTTATAGTAAGTCATATTAAATGTGTTTAGAAGTTTAATCGCTTTAATTATTTGAATAAAGATGCTTTGAGTATTTTTTACATAAGCTTTAAAAATACAAATGCATGTCATTGTGTAGGTAAAACACTATAAGCAGTTTTGAAATAACAAAATGAAAAAGTTAAATACACTTCCTGACCTCCTAAGATCATTCGCTGTTTTAGGAGTGTTCGTTTTCATGGTATGCTGTGTTTTTTGGACTGTCCTTCGTCTCCTGGACTTTAATTTAATTTTGTTCATGGTTTTAATTAACTTTATTTGATTCATGGTTTGAGATGTTGATTGTCCCTTTGGTATTATTTTACTTTAAAGACATTAACTTGCAGTAATGAAAATCGTAAGTAAAGTGAAGAAGATTAACGCAATAAGACAAATATCCGCGAAAATAACTTAATTTGCTCACGGTGATATATATATATATATATAAAATAAATCGTTATCATGATACATTTAGCTATGCTAATCTATAATTTTAAACCTTTTACTACTTGAATAGTGACGAAATATATCAAAGGGACATCAAACTCATTATTAAAAAACGAACTGACAAAGCCGGGCAAAAAACGAACAAGACAAGCAACAGTATACAAAACACAACATATAAAACTACAGATTGAGTAACACAAACCCCAAAAAAAAAAATTTGAGTGAACTCAGGGGCTCCCAAAGGGTAGGCAGATCATGTTATACATGTGACACCCGTCTTAGTTTAAACATATTTATTTATAGTGGATTGGGAAACAAGCTTTTCAACTTAAATTAATCGCTTTCCACTTTGCGGGTGCGAGTGCTGCCTTGTAGCGGCATTAGCCTGCTCTTTTTCGAAATCTACAAAGGTGTGTTTAACGTGCAAGAGATATGGCTCTCTCTTAACACGGGTCAGCCATTTATCGTCCCCTTCCGACGGACTTTCATCGTTTCCTCAAGACCATACTCACAAATGGTGTCAAAGAAGAGCCGAAAATTCAGTCCCTGAATTTTCATCACGGAACGGGAATCGAACCAGGAACCTTTGTGTTAGTAGTCCGATGCACTAAACACTACACCACGGCTCTCTTTTACCCGTCTTGTGGCTCATGTATTTCCTAACTCGGTGCCAAGCCTTATTCGGTTGATGACATTCACGGCAGAAATGACGGCAATTTGGTTACGTCGATGGAACCTATCAGTCGTCATCTGGCGAAACAGATATCTCATAATTGTCAACCAACTCGTAGTGGCGCAATGAAATTTTCAAAGGGATGATTTCAACTTTGCATTTGAACTCTGGTTTAAAACATGTTTAAACCACCATTTTTCTTCAAATGTCTTGTACCAAGTCAGGCATATGGCAGTTGGTATCGAATGATCTGTTTTTTTTTGTATGTTGGCGTTTGTTTTTGTAGCAGTTATGTGTTTCTGTTATATCGTTGTGTTCCTCTTATAGTTGATGCGTTTTCCTAGTTTTTGCTTTGTGACCCGGATTTACTTCAGTTACTAGTAAATCGATTGATGACTATTGAATAGCGGTATACTATAGTTGCCTTTATTTCAGAGGAGTTGAGGCTCAATGAAATCGGTCTCCTCCTTTAGTAGTATAGATATGCAGGCGTTGCTATAATGTTGTTACATAGAAATAAAAATTGTATAGTAGTAAGCTAGTAAGGGGTGTTTTTACAGGTTGTTTTTTGCTCATCTCTTTTGTCCTAAAACTTGTTCTCAACCAACCCTCATCATTGATTTCAAGATACGTGATAGAGTAAACCATATATGTTGAGTCTTTTATTTTCAATTTCAATTGAAAATACGAGTCCAACATTGTCACAAATTTTGCACTATTCAGTGAGATGACATCATCTATATAATGGAAAGTGAAGTTTCAAGATAATGATAGCTTCTTTTCAGTCGTCATCAGAAACTTTTGCATGAAGTCATCCTCGTATGAAAAATGAACTAGTCATTCAAGCTATTCAGGAAGTTTAGTTGTAACTAGAATCGTTGTGTATTAATGGATATTTTTTCTTCAAAAGTCTTCTTATTTGATGAAATAATGCATGTAAACAATGAACAACGCAGTTTAAGCAATCAAGTAGTCTAGTTTTGTAATGTGTTTACTAGTTTTTGAAATTCTTTGAAATTTCAATTTTCATCAATTTATTTTCTATTTATTTTGGTCTAAATTTTCAATTCACATTAAATAAATAAAAGGTCTTTTCACTACATCAATATTTATAATGAAGTTACAAATCAAACAATTAGAAAAGTCGAAATATGTTTATTTCAGTCTGGTAGTTATAATGCAGATTGCAATCTCTTAGTTTCACCCCCTTTATTTCAAGCAATAAGATAATTCGCGCACATATTTTTTACTCTTAATTTTTCAGATTCTTAAGAATTTGTTTATTAAATCTTACATTGACCACATCCAATGTTTAAATAGGAAGAAATGCTTAAATGCTGTTTTTTCGCAGATGGCGGTATTTTGTGCAACTGTATGAGTTGTTATGATTTGCTGTTTGATTAAAAGTAAGCATAATTTTAGGAAATTTTATGATGTCAAAAACTTCTTTGATAGTCATTACAGGGTTTTATTCAGTTTTAATTGATTAGCATTGGCACCAGAAAGAAAAATGTGAGTTTTCACACATTTTGTTAACTTTTACTCGAATTTCAGGAAACATGTACTTTCTGTGAAAACACGCTTTAAATATTAAAAAAATGCATTTGAATAATGACTGTTAATCTCTCTGCTAAAAGTTTAAATTGTCTGCATATGTGAATTTAGTATATAAAAGTCATATTATGCAATCAGGCTGAAATCTTAGAAAATATGCACTTATTCGTCCTTGGCCTTTGATCTTGATTTGACGAAAATTGCACCGTACGATTTTTTTACGCCCGGGCAAAACAGATAGTACAGATGTGTAGCTTTCAAATAATATATAATTTAGCCGTGTGTTAGGTAGGTGCATTAAAAATTTAATTTTATGGTTAAAGTCACTCGCCTAATACCTCAACCGTCAGTCCACTAAAAGATTAAGATATATCAATTTGACTAGTATACTTCTGTCTGTGACTCAAATTACCAGTCATATGAATACGGAACATTATCGATAACTTCTTTCATGATGAATATTACTTTTTTTTAATCATAGCTTCGAATATTTTCAAGGTAGAACAGACCAATTAACACATATAACGCATCGTATAAACGTCAGCCTAGAGTAACCAGCTAAGTATTTAAAACACACACTTTTGAGGCAATCGTGTTGGATCTTTGCGTACTGACAAGAATGAATATATCTTTTATATGTATATGTATGACCACGATCTTCGTTGATGTCCTAAGTGATTCAAGAATTAGATTGATATAAGCACACCATAAACCTGAATATGACAAGAAGTATGAAGACGAGAACGCCATTGGAACCGATCATGTTAGATTTTGTGGCTATGTGGTATAAAATGTGTATCAAATGCGCGTTGTTTATCATTCTTCTACAACAATCTTAAAGGAATGTGTGTTTTACACTCGGATCCTTGATTATCCTGTTGATAGCTTTCATCTTTCTTTTAAAAATATTTGACATGCTAGTAACATATTATTATAATTCATTAAAGATTTTTAAAATCATATTGAACAGTCATGATGACGTTGGTCTCTCAGATTGAATGGATTTGTTCGTGGTACACAATTAAATCTTTTCCTGCGTAAAAAGTCAGGACAATTTTGCTTTTAATGTAGTCTGTAAGATCATATTTCATCTTGTTTTTAATATGAAACCTGTAAAAATTGTTCGTTTTCATATCCGTCAATAATTTTAAATTCTAAATTGTTTGTAATTAGCAAATAGCCACTAGCAAAATATTGTTCTGGAAAACAGTGTTTTGTTTTGTGTCTTTTTCGATGATTTTTTGTTATTACGGAACTATTCCGGCTACATGAATCAATAATGTGTTTTATAACATGTATAATAGGATAACGACAGTAAACTACTATTTTTACATGTTTTGGTTGCTGTTTGGTCAACTTCTTCTACTACAGAAAACTGAACTTGTGTTATAAATTTGTACCGCCAATTAAAGCATCAAAAGTTGATGAAGGTTCCGTGTGTCCAGGACGTGAGATTATGCGCATCGACTCTGATGAAAGACAAGATTATATCAAGCTTGTTACAGGTAATAACAAACTAAAAATATGAAACCTACACGCTATGAATTGCAATGCGTCTAAATTCCTATTCTGCATTTGCCTTCATCATGCAGGAACGCTCAACACTGAATATGTAAAAGCCAAATATTAACAGTACTAAATAGTTACTAAAGATGGCTTGATGGTCTTCCTCCATCTTCCATTGGAATTTAGCGTAACAGATAACCATTGGTCTATAACTCTATTAAAATCGCAAATTTTAAAAATAACTTGTAAGTCATGTATCTTGTTATATTTGTTATTCTCACCGGATTTTGTCTAATGCTTAGTTCGTTTCTGTGTGTGTTACATTTTAATGTTGTGTCGACATTCTCTTATATATAATGTGTTTCCCTCGGTTTTAGTTTGTAACCCGAATTTTTTTTTTCTATCGATTTATGAGTTTTGAACATCGGTATACTACTGTTGCCGTTATTTGTCATATTTATACAGAAACGTATGAATGTTATGTATTTTATCGTAATATAAGGCTTTTTTTTAAACAACAGCATGTTATTTGTAAGATTTTTTTACTTTGATAAAGTCAGATAACGTTAATTTTATGATATCATGTGAATTTACACATTTTATAATGTAGCAATAACACGAATCTAGTGACCCCATTTATTTTTTATTTTCTTATCTTTAAGCATATTATAAAAAAAAACTATTTTGTCATACATGTCATATTCTATCTTTCAATTTTATGGCATAGTTCTTCTTTTTATCACACAATATTGAGATTTCCTTGTATAATCTATGCAAAATCTGTCAATTTCCCACAACCTGTCGCTTGAATAATTACCCGGTGGTCCATAATTTTTATTATAATTTGAAAAACAACACTTTGACAAATTCTCGAAAAATTTATTAATGATAGTCATGTTTACAGACAACTTTGTAAAAGGTCAAGATGACAACAGTAATTATTCGACTGAAATAGTAAAAGATAACGGCTACGTCTTCAATTTGAAGACAGGATCATAGGATGTTGGCTTTTGTAACCATAGTGATTACGTTTGAAGGATTTCTATCCCATTCTATAATTGATAAAGACAAAGATTTATTTCAGCTTATATCGGAAAAGTGTACCCTAATGGAATCTGTATACAAGGCAAAAAGACACAAGTTAAATGGACGTACAACGATGGATCTTCGATGGAGTATTTCAGGTGGTTGCCAGATGAAGCGACTGGAATATCGGACTTTATCCGCATGGTTCGGTTTAAAAACTACGAGTGGGAAACTGCTTGTCTAGGACGAAAGTGTACCTATATGTGTGAATATCGATCATAGAATAACACACAGTGACTCTTTAATTATAATAAAGGGTAAACTTCTTTTTTGACGTTAATTTTCAACTTTTCTTTTTGATACTTGTAATGAAAATTGATTAAGAATATAATGATGTTTAAAGTCATAAGAAACGAGTGACCGGTGAAAAATAATGTACATCCAATTCTTGAACCAATGCATACAAACATCATAAACATAGTCTTCTGTGCACGAATTTATCATTTTTTTCGCATAAATTTTGTATAATCGTCAATTTTTTTTCAATCGGTCAGTGCTGTTGTGAAAATATGGCAGGTAATTAAAGTTCGTGTTTTGAAGCCGAAGTTTAACGATTGTCACCTGTTTGTCAACAATCAACAAAAAATCAACAAAAAAGCATTGGAATTGAGCACGTGTTTAACATGTAAATTCAGATAATAGTTTATTTTAAGGACATCCATGCGTATTGCGATCACCGGATTTTTACGAGATGTGTCACACTGAGGTCACTTTGCATACGGAAAATATGTCGGGCGAATTGCTTCCTGGAAGGAAGCAATTAAATAAAGTAAACTTCTTCTAAATATAAATATGTTAAAGAATTTTCTTCAGAGAAAAGTATATGTACATAAGATATATAATGAAAACTATCCATTGAGTTATAAAAAAAACATATGCATTATTTTCTTTAATTTAAGGTTTCTTATGACTTTAACATTTGTCTATAATTCCCTATTCATATGCTAAAATAATCCAAATGGTATCGTTGATAATTTTTTATTTTAATGGATGCACATGCCACCACAAGATTACCGAGACGATTAGATATGAATAATACTGCTACTCAGTAATTCATGCAAGCCATAAATTTGCTTGAGATTTTCACACTGGTCGAGATCATTTTCTATTTAACCTCCTGAGGAAAAATCTAATTGAAAGCTATAAAATACAAAGTATATTTAAACGTTTATGGTTTACACGAATTATATATATAAAAAAATCTAGAAAAAAATTGTATTGATTTCGTATTATTCTTACAAACTTTGCAATTTATAATTTATGGTTTATATTCACTGTGTTCAATTAACTGTCGAAGAGTTGACGTAACATAACTTAGGATTGAGCAATCATTTTTACTTGTTCATATCCATCATTGTGCGACTAACGCAATAGAACAAAATTTAAATAAAAAATATATCAAAATTTCATTTTAAAGATAAATTTTTCAAATATGCAGCATACAAGTATCTGGCCAACGTTCAGCTTGAGAGAATTTATTCGTAGGACATCATTTTTTGCAATGTAGTTAATACATACCAAACAATGTTAGACACCACGTGACTTTGATGACGTAGCACTCCGTCATCTTTAAAAAAAATTCTGATAACAATTGCATTGGCCCTTCAATAAACTCTATTTTTTTTTCCTTTTGCTAGCTTTTGCTGATCTTTTCTTTGGCTTCTTACATATATATTTCTTAACATATTGACTCTAAGAGTTTAATTCAGATGAAATTACGTCACTGATCATTTGTAAATAAGGCTTTTTTTTTCCACTTCTGCCTTCTGTCTTTGTTGTAAAACTATAACAAACTGTAGCCTTTTATTTCACAAACTACAACAATAAAAGTATAAATTTGCTGCTATATTGTAATATTTGAACTATTTGTTATGAACTATATTCTATTTTTGACAGTTTAATGCGTTGGTAATTGACGTATCTATACGATTTAAAACTATGAATGTTTAGACCATGTTTAAATTTTTATAATGGCGGCTTCGTCATTTAATGTGTTCATACTTAAAATAAATTTGCCTTTCTCGTTTTTTTTCCATATAGTTTAAATAGAAAATTGTCCGATGCAAGAAAATAAGTTTCTGATAATTCATGTATCATGTTTATGTTATGACATCTGCATATTCACCGTGTAGAACGCCACATGCGGGGTGTCGGCTATGTATGACATGGGGTGGCAATTTTGAAGCGACGAAAAAGTAACAAGATAAGTTCAAGCATAAAAATTTCTTATTTTTAGATCTTTCAGTACCATATAATGTATTGCACGGAAGGAACCGCAACATTATCTATTTCCTGAAAGCAGAAGCAGTCGTTTTCAGTGCTCAGTTTTCTCAAACACCTCGCCCTAGTTTTCCGTGTTGCCGATTTTGAGCCTTTATATGCAAATTTTGGTATAAAAAACTACTTTACACAGCTACCCTCCGTATCGTTTATATAGAATTGTATTCCTCTCATTGACCTATACCAAATACCAGTTTCTTAGTTAAAATCAATTGGTTTTAAAACTGTTATTCATCAAAATATAAAGTGTCGCTCGGGGTGTCAGATTTTGCATCGCAAGGGGTAGAGGCTTGTCATAAAAAAAATACGTATTTGCATGTAAATTAGTCTTCATGTGATACATTTTATTGCAAACACATCTTATAAAATTGAGAATGGAAAAGGGGAATGTGCCAAAGAGACAACAACCCGACCATAGAAAAATACAACAGCAGAAGGTCACCAACAGGTCTTCAATGTAGCGAGAAATTCCCGCACCTGGAGGCGTCATTCAACTGGCCCCTCAACAAATATATACTAGTTCAGTGATAATGAACGCCATACTAATTTCCAAATTGTACACAAGAAACTAAAATTAAAATAATACAAGACTAACAAAGGCCAGAGGCTCCTGACTTGGGACAGGCGCAAAAATGCGGCGGGGTTAAACATGTTTGTGAGACCTCAACCCTCCTCCTATACCAATGTAGAAAAGTAAACGCATAACAATACGCGTCGTTTACCATGTTTACCATGTTTACCATGACAAAATAAGGTTTTTTTTCATTTTGCCTGTTTTTGGTCTTATAAAACATGTGCTTTTGATTTCATTCATAGTAAAAACTGGCTCAAAATAGTTAGTTTTCAAGCTGGGAAACGATTTCTTTTCCTTTTCAGTCACTATATATATCATGGTAAAAAAAAGTCAAGGCTAATATGACTCAACCAAACCAAAACATGGTGGACAATCACAAAATACGTTTATGCATTTACATAATGTCTAAACAACAATTAATCTTTTTGGGCGTCGATCAGTTTGTGAAAATAAACTGATACAGTTACTAAATAAAAATTATATAAAATCATTTACGATCTCGAATATACATTTGCATTTACGAAATTGAAAACAATATCATGGAAAGATTATTAAAGATTTATATGTTCATAGCATTTAATTAAGTGTATTCCTATTCAACGCAATTTAAATCATTAATGATTTGATAATTAATCGGGTACACCCTTCCTTCATTCATACGTGTGATTTTCATATTCTTACGTCCATTTGTCAATATTTTTGTATTTCAAAGGTATAATATAAAGCAAACAACATTACGCTTCTATTCATATCCAATTATTTTTCTACTTTGAGGCTTTATTTGCTATGTTTATCAATAAAAATGCACCTTACTTAAAAGACTAAAATATGGACCAAATGACATACCTTAAGGTTTATGTACCCTTCTGTAGCCATTTTTGTACGAACTTTTCAAACTTCAATTGTATCAAAACTACAGATATAATGAATAATAGAGATAGGCTATTTTGTACATATTCCAAGGGGAAACTTGATGCAAAGCATTATTTTTTACTGTTCCATTGCATTTAATAGAAAAAGAGGACTTTGTGGCAAATAAATCAAGATTTTTATAGAAAATCCACAGCCTTTATCCTTGTACTCTCATATTTGGCAAATTTGATGATTGATAGATATAGGATTATTGCATGCAGTGCTAGCATTGATTTCCTTAAAACAAGTTTATAAATGGTTATTGGTTAAGACAAGTATAAATATGGCCAAAATCAAGTACACCTTTTAGGGTGCGCTCGACTTTAGTGACTCAGCACGAGGTGTTTTGGAATTTACAGGTTACTTAGAACTTTTTGTAAAAAATAAACACTAGCACATCATAGAAAATCAAGTGAGTAATTTATGTTTCAAATTTTATAACAAAAATCTCTGTATTAAATAGTTTAATTTTATACACCAGACGCGCGTGACGTCTACATAAGACTCATCAGTGACGCTCAGATCAAAATAGTTTAAAAGCCAAATAAATACAAAGTTGAAGAGCATTGAGGATCAAAAATTCCTAAAAGTTGTGCCAAATATGGCTAAGGTAATCTACTCCTGGGGTAAGAAAATCCTTAGTTTTTCGAAAAATTAAAGGTTTTGTAAACAGAAAATTTATAAAAATGACCACATAATTGATATTCATGTCAACACCGAAGTGCTGACTACTGGGCTGGTGATACCCTCGGGGACGAAACGTCCACCAGCAGTGGCATCGACCCAGTGGTGTAAATAGTTATCAAAAGTACCAGAATTATAATTTTTATATACGCCAGACGCGCGTGACGTCTGTGGATTTTCTATAAAAATCTTGATTTATTTGCCACAAAGTCCTCTTATTCTATCAAATGCAATGAAACAGTAAAAAATAATGCTTTGCATCAAGTTTCCACTTCGAACATGTACTAAATGGCCTATATCTATTATTTATTATATCTTTAGTTTTGATACAATTGAGGTTTGAAAAATTCGTACAAAAATGGCTACAGAAGGGTACATAAACCTTAAGTTTGTAATTTGTCATCATAACAGTGTAGGTGTGTTTGAATTAAAAAGTATCAGATAGAGATCGATTTATAAGAAAATTTGTTCTTATTTATGACAAGCCTCTACCCCTTGCGACGCAAAATCTGACACCCCGAGCGACACTTTATATTTTGATGAATAACAGTTTTAAGATCTTTTAAAACCAATTGATTTTAACTAAGAAACTGGTATTTGGTATAAGTCAATGAGAGGAATACAATTCTATATAAATGATACGGAGGGTAGCAGTGTAAAGTGGTTTTTATACCGAAATTTGCATATAAAGGCTCAAAATCGGCAACACGGAAAACTAGGGCGAGGTGTTTGAGAAAACTGAGCACTGAAAACGACTGCTTCTGCTTTCAGGAAATAGATTATGTTGCGGTTCCTTCCGTGCAATACATAATATGGTACTGAAAGATCTAAAAATAAGAAATTTTGATGCTTGAACTTACCTTGTTACTTTTTTGTCGCTTCAAAATTGCCACCCCATGTCAAACATAGCCGACACCCCGCATGTGGCGTTCTACACGGTGATATTTGACTATTTTATTTATCATATGTCTGTTTAAATCACACATCATTGTAAATATAACGTAAGTTGATGACACTGTCGTACAAAGTGAGAGGTTTATCGATATAAAACCTGGTTTAATCCACCATTTTCTACATTTGAAAATGCCTGTACCAAGTCAGGAATATGACAGTTGTTGTCCATTCGTTTTTGATGTGCTTTGTCATCTCATTTTGCCATGTGATTAGGGACTTTCCGATTTGATTTTACCTCAGTTCAGTATTTTTGTGAGTTTACTTTTTCTGCATTAAAATACACAAAGGCACATACATAAATATGTACAAGGGTGTATTTATTTTTTGTTAGAAAGGTAAAACACCAGGGAAGCCTCACAAGTTACAACCTGGTAAATAGAAGACTACATTACACAATTATTAAGGCATTACATAAGAAACATATCCAAATCAAATTATAAAAATTTGTTATAACCATCTATTGTATATATCAACTTACAATATTGTGATCAAAATTCGTTTTTTGAAATACACAAATAATTTTGAAGTTTTTCTTTGAAATTAAATTACATCATAATGTAATGTGTAAGGGGTAAGGTGCAAAGCCTTAACGTGTATAGTGTAAAAGGAAGTATGGTGTAATAGTGTATGCTGAATAGAATGTAATGGTGTATGGTGTAAATGGGAAGTTTGTACCAACCAAGGACTGTAGGGTTATGCTCGATTGAAAATGAACTAATGTCGGTTGGCCACTTAAACTCAGAAACTTTAAGTCGTAGCCAGCAAGGATCCTAACTAATGAAATCAATTTATGTGAAGGTGACAAATTATATTGTATGAACCAGAAATATCATTTTTTATTAACTATTATCAAAGTAGAAGTGGCAAGACATTCAATTGTCTGTAGAATTGTTTTATATATATATATATATATATATTGTATTTTGTAATTGATAAACCATAAGTGATAAAAACATAGGGCCTTTCAATTTGAGGTCCTTGGACCAAACAAACAATGAAGAAAATAAAGTCAAGGTTAAAGGTCCAGGTAAAATGTTTTGTTTTTATTTCGGAATACTTTCACTTCTTTTCGAAAACTATATCGACAAATTACGTTTTACTACATCATATGTGTACATTGTTAGTTTCGACGTGTCTTGATATGTTAATTTTAGTTGCAAGGGTATGTTGACTTTAAATTGAAGTTTTCTCCCTTTTTATATTTAAAGTAACATGTATGTAGATATATCTCATTGACCAAAAATAATAAAGACCTAGGATTATATTGCAATCGTAGGTTTGTATAGTAGTAGCTATCTTTTTTATATCTATATCTAAATCTTAATTTGAATTATTTGTTCTCTCTTAATTCCTTTTCATATATTTGTCATAAACATTACTGTGTTTGTTTTTCCCTAATAACATAGAGATTAAGAAATACAATTTACACTATACTTTAGAAACGTACATTAATAGCATCAAACAGTTCCATAAAATCTATGTTAAAAGTAAAAAAACAAAAATACCTGAAGCCGAGAAAAAATCAAAACAGAAAGTTCATAATCAAATGGCAAAATCTTAAGCTCAAACACACCAAACAAAAGGATACCAACTGTCATGTTCCTGACTTAGAACAGGTATTTTCGTTTGTAATTGCATTATATAGAAAACGATGTGTCAACAAAACAAACAGACATCATAGGTGAAATGATAAAAATTGGGGAACAGAAGTCAACATTGTTGTTCTCTTAATCACTGTAAAAACAAACCAATATTTAACGAAGAAAGACAACATGGAAAACAGACGAAACACAGTCAAGAATATAGAATTTACCATGGCACATTAACACAATGACGAAATGTATTAGTAAAAAGCCATGTCATATGTAAAATGAAACGACGAAACTCAAAAAGGCATATACATAGATCACATGAGAAAAATGAAAAATAAAAAATAAAGACAAGAATACAAACATTTGCCATAGCATGATAACACAATATTGGATGTACATGTATGAATACACAGCAACGTCGAAAAGATATAACCAAAACAGTCTTAAAAGTAAAAGTAATATTAGGATGATAAATAACGTCAGTACCCATAATCTATACTTTTAGACCATAGTGTATTATTTGCGAAGATGATACGGAATAGTTATTAACAAGGTCTTGGCTACCTTCCGATGAACCTTTTAGGAAAAAAGACAAGACGTTTTATAACATACCTCTGTCTCGACAACTTTCTACTCAGACACTGGGGACGTGATACTAAGTCTGAGTAGCATATGCAAGCTCTTGCATAGCGAATAAGTTTAGAAAAAGATATCCCACATGCAGGCAAAATTGATGTACTGGAACTAAGGTGGGGAAAATTGATGATTTAAATATCCAACTCGTCTCGTTTGTCATGGATTCTGGTACTGACAAGACCATGTTTGTCAAGTATTAGGTGTAAGTCTAAAGATAAGGCAGAGGAAGCCGTGTCTTTTTGTTCTGTAAAGTATCAAGAAGAACTCGAGAAAATGTCGGTGGATTTTTTTTGCAAAAGTCTTCTGACTTAATTTGATTTCAAGGAATGTATTATTATTAAGATGAAATTTAAAAAATCAATAATATTAAATTGATACCATTAGGCAGAGGAGCATGAGTTAAGAATTAAAATATTGATCGGTCATGGAGACTGATACCGTATATTTGCATTGACATTATTTAGGTCTTAAAAGAAAAGAAATAAAGAATCTACTTAAACTTTGGTAACCATACAATTCATTTTCAGAAATGTACAGTAGAAACCTTTAAAATCCAAAGTTGCAGGCTCGACAAAAACAAAAATCAGTATAATTGCACATGATACTAATCTCCACCGGAGACCAAATGACATAGAATTTATTAATTATAGGTCACTGCAAGGCCTTAAACAATGAACAAAACAGATACGTCATTGTAAGATCTTTTTTGTTTTGATTTTATATCTATTATGGTATGAGGTTTTTATAATTTAAATAAAGCTTTACAACCAAAAAAGCCAACAGTTCTAATCTACACTAGTCATTTTTTTTCTTATAAGCATTTACAATAATTTCAGTTTATTTGCAGGCAATAGACAAGTCAGCAAAACATGTAAAGTACATAGTTCGTGTTATAGAAGGAACTGAGTGTAGGAAAACCAAGTACACTGCTATACCTGCAACATCAAGTTATAGTAACTTCACATTTAGCGCACATGGCATCACTGCATGGAAGGCATACCAAGTTGGCACAGGTAAAAAGATATGTCAGATATGATAATAAATATTATTTTCATAATTCCCTACAACATGAATATGAAAATAGAAGATATGGTATGATAGCCAATGAGACAACTATCCAAAAAAAGATCAAATGACACATAAATTAACAGCTATTGGTCACTATATGGCCTTCAATGAAGAGCAAAGCCCATTGGAGTCTTTGCAATACTCTTAGAATGCTTGTTAATTTATTATTTTCTTATCCTTTCTTTTTATAATTTCCTAATCATGATTAAGATCTCAAAACACTGATTTTCTATTGTTATCTGTAAGCAGTCAATAGACCATAACTTGATATATATGATTCAAGTATTGTTTTTAGCGATTATGTTGAAAACAACCTCACATACTTTTTAGTTTGCTCCAAGTCAGAATATAGTGTCCAAATATTATTTATGTCTTCCTGCAAACCGTTTCCTTCATGTGGGTTAGCAGGTTTAAGATCCAAATAAACAAGTTTGCTGGCACTATTGAATTCACTCCCTAACATGGGACAGTGGTGTAACAGTTTAACATCAGAACAAACTATAAAAACAGTTCTTACTTGTCAGATTGATCAATACAAAGCAAAAAACAACTAACAATATAGACACAGACTAGATGTGACAGCCAGGGATTATATATATCCAGCACTAGACTCAAGGTTTAGTTATATTCATTTCACACATACATTTCATGTCAATAGCTACAATATATAGCCAATTCATGTTCACTTTGTGTAAAACAGCAACAATCAATCAAATGATCAATTATTGTTTAAACAGTATTCTCAAATTATAAGTTATAAAATTTTATTTTCTACATTTTAGGAAAGCTAATACCTTCATCTGATATTCCAACTGTTGAAAAGTGTATTCGAAACACTTTATGTTCAGAGATAGAGGGTGAAATTGATGTGGTTTTTCACCAACTGCCACTTAAAACTGAAAAGGAAGAAAACACCATAACATGTGCAAATGAGGGATGCACACTGTCTTTTTCATCTTTTCATGAGCTGTCAAGCCACTTAATGTTCGGCAAGTGTGAGTTTGAATTTAGGTGCCAGTTTATTAATGCATGTGACATTACTAAGAAGACTTACATTACAAAGATGTCTAAGTCTTTTTCAACCAACTTTCAAGTTTCATCAGCAGGGCTGACAGTTGGAATTGATGACAACTCTAATTTAGAACTTGGCTTGGCATTGAAAGAAGAAAGGAAGAACAAAACATTTAATGTGAACCAAAAAGAATATCTTACTGAAAAGTTTAACAAAGGTCTAAGAACTGGAAGAAAGGAAGATCCTTTTTTGGTATCAGAGGAAATGCTGACTGAGAGAAAAGAAGATGGAAATAGAAGATTTTCATATGATGAAATCCTTTCGGTACAGCAAATTACAAGTTTCTTTTCTAGAATGAGGAAGAACAAATCGTTTGATGATTCCGTTGATGCATCAAGGGAAGAAACTATAACAACTATCAGGAGAGAACTAACTGCAGATGAACTTAATTAAATTTTGTTTACCAACTTTATGTAAAAAACTACAAATATTTTATGCATTTATAATATTGTATGAATGTCAATGACACAAATCTTATAAATGACACGTAAATTAACAACTATAGGTCATTGTTCAGTCTTTAACAATGAGCAAAACCCATACTGCATAATCAGCTATAAAAGCCTCAAAATGACAAAATTTAAATAGGTTTAAGTCGAATTGCGAAAACAATTTGTTTTTCTAATAAAAAAAAAACAATGAGACATCAAACTCACAGTCCATTGAACATAGACAATGATGGTAAGAGTTTCCGTTATAAGTGTTTGGTAAAAGTTTTTGGTCAAGGTAGTTTTTGATGAAATTGAACTCTAATCAACTTGAAACTTATTAGACATGTTCCCTAAGATATGATCTTTCTAATTTAACATGTATAAATGCCAAATTAGATTTTTTTACCCCAATTTCACAGTCAACTAAACATAGAAAATGATAGTGTGCATGGGGCATCTTTGGACGGTTGACACAATCTTTTTCTTGCTTACATGTAAGTTTGATAAATAATGAGATTTGGATTTCCTTTGATATTTCCAACCAAAGACAGACATTGACATGATTGACTTGTGTTTTGTTTGCATAGTGTTTTAACACCAGTGCAAGGCTGTAGTATATTATTTCAAAGTTGAAGTGAAGTGAGGTGCACAATGTATGCACTAACTATTACTGGTTCTGACTAAATTTACACTTAAAATTTTCATAATTTTACCACAAAACAGTTATTTACAGACTTTAGAGAGTTGACAAAGTCTTAATATTTACTGACATGGTAACCTTCACAACACCCTTTTGTTTGAGATGTGCTTTTTGAAAGGATACTGGAGTAAATATTTGTATGCAGAAGCTATAAAATACATATTTTTGGCGATTTTTTTTTGGCTTAGGGTCATATAAATGGTTTCTATGGTAGCCACAATCTTAAATTAACATTTATCTTTTCAAATAGAGTAAAATTCATATTTAGATCCAAATGAACTAAATTTTCTTCATTTTTAACTTAAAATTTGCAAATTTCAACATTTTTGTTTTTTTTTAAATTTTCATTCACTGCCATGGCAACGCATTTTTTTTTAGAGAAATAACACTACTCCAATTTTTTGATATTTTGGACTTTATGCTTTAAGCATTATATATGCATTATTTTAAGAACATCTGTCGGTGCATTTTTTCACAGTCTATTATTAAAATTGGTAAAAAATACAATTTTCCAGAAATCCTCAAAAAGTCAAAATCATGGTTTTTGGCAGCTTCAAAAAACTGTGATAGGACCTTTCTTTTATTATGTTATATATTGTTATTATATGCTTAGCTCATTGTCTTCATGATGACAAATAAAGAATATGACCTCAGAACAGTTTGCTTTATGTTTTATATGCAAAGAAAACGGTAATTTCACTGATTAAAAGACTCTTGTAGAAGCCTTATTTGAAGATGTATGGTAACCATGGCAACCACAACTCTGTGTATCAATAGTATACCAAATTTCAAACAAGGGTGACATATGAGTATTAACTACCAAGTTTCATTGATATTTGAGGTCCTCACTTTCCCACCCTATATCAGAAATTTTGATGCTTACAGAGAATGGCTTAAAAGGTGGTATGGGTGTCTTCCTCCATCTTGGATTGTAAAAAACAGAGAATCAAAGGTGCAGATTTTCCATCAAATTAGCAAAATTTGATGCAGGAATGCAGATGTTTAATGTACATTTTCATTTAAAAGTACCAATTTATAAGAATATAACTTCTAAATATTGATATTTTTGCAAATGTATATTATTTTTGGTTGTTTTTATTTTTTTTTTAAATTGGCATTTTAAGGGAAGGTAACTATAAAAAAGTGCATTTTCTGAAGGATTCTGTATGGAATTTTCCTATTTTGTATTTTAGCCGGAAAAAACATACAGTGACCCTATCTTTTCTTTTGATATTCTCAAAGCAGTGTCTGCAAGCTATCTGTTCCTGAAGTATTTAACAATTCTATCATTTTGTTTAGTTTCTAATCACAAAATGGTGTTTTTTTCGATTCCTGTATAATCTATACAAAATGTGTCATTTTGTCCCGTCCTGTAGCTTGAGAAAATGCGCGGTGACCTATCATTTTTATTATATTTTTCAACATGTATCAATAGATACAACGTTTTGGCAAAGTATGAACAAATTCTATCATTTTTATTTTAGACTCCCATACCACCTTAATGTGCTATTTAGTATTGTAGGAAAAGATAAATTGGTGGTTTAGGGGAAACTATTTTACCTTGTATGGTATAAAAAAAAACAAGGAGTCCAAACATTTGACACACATTCCAAAACCTCACGTAAGTACATCCTTTAGTGACATTGAAATCCAAATGACTTTAGAATATTTTTATTGTTAGTTATTTATAGAACATATTCAGAATTATTCTAAAAATTGAGACTTTATAAAGAAATGAAACGTTCATATTCCTTAAATCACAATCCAACAAAAGCTTAACATATCATGGAATAGTGGGGACAAAAACCATATTGGTATTTTTTTTTCAAAGTAAAATATCAATTTATCCTCAATTTGAATGACAACATATTTGATATATTTTTGACGTGTTTAAATTTTATTCAATTATATATGTACGCCTTAAACGGCGATATAGTATAGTTTGTTCATTGTTTCACATGTGAAAGCAATCGTGTAATAACGGGAGAAGTAATAATTCCGTACGAGAGTACATTTACTATAATGTGTGCTGGTATTTTGTATTACATAAATTATATAAACAGGTAAAAAAACGAATTTGATATGCTTTAAAGTTTTACACAAATGTTTTCACTATTTTGTCATTGTGCATTTTACCATGACTTAATAACAGTGTGTATTTGAATCTAGGTGAAATATTTTAAAAAGAAACGTGTAACTATATACAACTCACATTATTATACAACTTGAAGATCATGTTTACATGCGAGAAGACGGAAGACTTTTTAGGACAAACACATACGTATGTTTAAGTAGGTAAGAAAGAAAAATGCTAGGTAATCGTTTATTGATGTCATTGTTTACCGATTTATTATAATGTCTTGTACACATCTATTTCTGTATTTTAGTGTTATAATAACAACTCAATTTTAAAGCAGGTTACAGACTTTTTTTTCGATATTTTAAAACAAAATTGGATTTATATATGTATTGATGTATTCATTTGTATATGGTCGAAGTCAATTCAGTGCGGCACATTAATTCACCACAGGCTAATGTTTACCTCGTAACAGTTATGCACAAAATGACCAACTAAAACCTTGATTTAGTAATCTTGTGATAAACATGGTTGAGGTTTACAATATAGTAAAAAAAACGCTTCTTTTTGCTATAATAAAAAGGAAACCTCTATGAGGGTTTCATACAAAACTAGTTTCTGTCATAAGAACTGTGCAAAAAGAAGCATTAGATTGTAAAATTTTAAATGAGATTTCGACCTTGGTAACACTTTAACCTTAAAAAATTGGTATGAAAAAATTAATATGTTATACTTGTTGTCTTTGAATATTGTAAATAAATGGACATATTTTGTTCATACAATAAAACCAGAAGAATGGTTACAAGAAGATTATTGTATTAGGTCCCAAACTTTTAAAAGCTTGATAGGAACAGTATATTTTCATTCAAATTTTGTGTTTAAACTTATTATCAAAACATTGAAAATAAAAATGTTCATACTACAAAATGTACTATAAAAGTATTATGTACATGCTAAATAGAACAACTTATTGACTTCAATGTACATTTTCCCGGGTCCTGCCTTCCTTTTTGTCTAGTATTTTGTCATTTGTCCGCGGTCTATATCAAAACAATTTTCTTTGTAGTGATGTATGCGCATTTGCTTATAATTTTTATATAAAGACATTCTCGCATACAGTTTCAGATCACATGGAAAATATCATAGCTCTTGTATCTACAGTCTTTGCTTTCTGCTGTAAAAGTCAAGGTAATTTGATATACAAATATTTAATGTAAAATATGTTTTAGCATGAAAGATGACTTAGCAATTTATATTTTAAGATAATCCAACTTTATATTTCCAAATTCATTATACATGTATGATATACCAGGAGACGAATAGCACTTGTCATTTACAGTGTGAAATAAAAGTATAAATAAATTGATATAACGCACACATCATTAGCCAAAGCATTAGCCCGACCTGATGTAAATGATCGATATTTTGTGCATTTGTTCGGTTATCTATTTTAAATATTTTAATGCATGATATATTTTACATCTGCCTATGTGTTATAACGCTTATTTTAGCATTGGATTCGGAAGTTTCGCAATTATTGCAGAACCGATACGGAAAAGACCATATACTACAAAAAGTATTTCTAACTCTAATGTATGTTTTTATTTTTATTTTAGAATACAACATTACTTTTCACGCAAACAAGACAACCTGGAATGAGGCAGTAGTACATTGTGCAAATATTGGAGGTGCCATTTATAGTGACGAATTTGATATCCGAAAACGATACGAGGATGAACTTAATAATACTGATGAAGTTTGGACTGGAAAGTACCAAGCTTTCAGTCCATGGAGAATAACATGGGGTAATTCGACCTATATATTTTACTAGATATAGGAAGATGTGGTATGAGTGCCAATGAAACACTCTCCATCCAAGTCACAATTTATAAAAATAAACCATTATTGGTCAAGGTACGGTTTTCAACACAGAGCCTAGGCTCACACCGAATAGCAAGCTATAATGGGCCCCACAATTACTTGTGTAAAATCATTCAAACCGTAAAAACCACGGTCTAATTTATATAAAAAAGAGAAACGAGAAACACTTAGTGTATAATTCCCCAAATAATTATTATATCAGTAACGTCCGCTGAACATCTTTCCATTCATGCATATATTTGTAAACTAAAAACGTTTGATATCGTTAAATAAATTACATCAAATGCAGTATACATGTAATATAACTATGTATGCATATAAAATTTTAATTGCATCTTTCGTTTCATATATATTATTAATTGTCAAACTTCCTTACAGCCAATAACATGTGTACCTGCAATTTATCCGATTTTAAGGTTGTTATAGAATAAATGTTGGAGATACCTCTAAAGATATGTTTTCCGTGTCTTATGGTGATCAACCAGAATGTCAGAAAAAATGCAGTGGTACAGACTTTTTTGCAGTTAAGGTACATAGTAGTAGATCCAATTCTACAAATAGTTGCACATGTGTATGATAACAATGTTTACTGCTTCCTTTATTGTGTTTAATCATGTTAACTGTTTACCAAAGGGTAACATATTTGAAATTCAATATTTACTAATTTACATGTTACCATAAGACACCTGACACTAAACATGCTCATTTCAAAGAAAGATATAAAAAGACTCACTGAGGTTCCATTACGGTATACCAGTAGAATAAAAAGTTGGATAAAATTTTAAATAAAAAGAATATGTGAGAAATATTCATGATTATACATTTGAATTTTGAGGAATAGCATCTGCCCTATCTGTTATAAACACTCAAACTATTTTAAAATATGATTAAGAGTACACGGTGTTATTTCTAATATACATACATATTTCTATGGAATAAATTGACATATTAAATTACTAGATTGTTTTTTATAGTTGCATACCAAAACTACATGTGATAAAAATAACTATCAAGCCCCTGAACAATGCTGAAATTAAAAAGGAAAATTATTTAAAACCTCCATTCTTCTTTTAAGATTATATTTTGTTTAGTATATGTTAATATCATATTATACCAAATTTACACTTGAGTAACAACAACTGGCGGTTGTATGTCACGTGTTCAAGCTGACGTTGTTGGCTTACCTACGTTATACGTGTTTCCGATAAATAGTATATTTCAAGGTAAAAATACATATACATTGCTTCAATTCATTATGGTAGTGTATGTGTATGTATTGAGACAACAGTAGTGTTCAAATTTTTAAATCTTCTCACTCGATAGGGTATGCTATTCTTTGGAGGCAATGCAAATTCACACTCACAAAACTAACAAATAGGAATAGAAAAACAAAACAAAATGACAGATTACACGAACAGGTAATGTGACTTAAAAATTGCAGATTATAACCAATTTGCTATGTGACTGTTAAACCTATCTAGTATTAATATCTGTCATTCTTTAATCATTAATCTACCTCTTTGGAGCAAATGTTGAGTAAGTATCATAACTCTGATATAGAAGTGCATATACATGTAATATGAACATGCATGCAGGTTTTGTGTAAATTGATAGATTGTGTATCCAATTGACGCTTAAAATGTTGTGGTACGGTTGGCTGTTAATGGGCAGTTGATCACGGTAAAGTAAAAAGCATCATGTTTGTCACATAGTCTTATTTGAAATTGTGTATATGTGTCCTGATGTAGAATAATACAAAGTAGATCATGGTAAAAGTCAAACCTTGTACGTGTTATATCTAATATCTAACGAAGTTTTAGTAATAACTCGGCTTCGAATGAATAAAAACGCAGATTGGCCAATAGCTGGGCACAACAAGCACCCGTCAAAAACCCGACATGTATTTTGCTTTTTAAATCACTGAACATCTATGTTTTTGATTAAACAGTTCCGCAATCTAGCTATTTTTTGAGGTTTCAAAGAATATCTCAGATTACCATGTGCTGGCTGTTTTGGGAAGTTTTATGGAAAACAAAATGTACAAGACATGTTAAGCTTAAATGTGATAGATTGTTCATAAGTGCATTTCAGACAACAAGTTAGAAGTATTTCCGAAAAAGGCCAATGACTTCAAGGGCATACAATATAATTAAACGTCAATTTTCGCGACGTCAAACTGCAACATATCGAGCAAAGATTTTTTTATCAAAGATTTTTATCATTCAGACTGAATTAACTTAAAAACGAGTTAAACATTGTCATGGACTCTTCTTTTTCTTTTAAATAACATTAGGTTTGGTAACGTTTGAATTTGATTAATATAAAAAAGAAGATGCGGTATGATTACCAATTAGTTAACTCTCCACAAGAGACTAAAATGACACAAACATTAACAACTATAGGTCACTGTACGGCCTTCAACAATGAACAAAGCCCATACCGCATAATCAGCTATAAAGGGCCCCGAGATGACGATGTAAAACAATTCAAACGAGAAAACTAGCGGCCTTATCTATGTACAAAAAATGAATGAAAAACAAATATGTAACACATAAAAGAAGACAACCACTGAATTGCAGGCTCCCAACTTGGGAGAGACACATACATAGAGAATGTGGCGGGGTTAAACCTTTTAGTGGGATCCCAATCCTTCCCTAACCTGGGGCAGTTGTGTAACAGAACAACATAAGAACGAACTAAAAAAATCAGTTGAAAAAGGCTTAACTCATCAGATGGATATAATACAAATACTACAAATACAAGTGGAAGTGGCCGGGTAAATTAATATGCTGCTAAAAAATAAAACTTGCTCTTCCTCTAAAATCCTGAAAAAATTGATAAAAAATTAGTATTTCAACATAATACTTATACAATTACAGAGCCTATTTATTTTGAGCAGCTATTCCAAATGTTTAAACAAAAATTCGCTTTTGTTTGTCTTTTGAAACAAACAATTTTCGTTAGAATTTTCCAAAAACAGAATTTGTCAGTAAATATTTGAAATTTGGACTCGCTTTATGTACCACTTGAAGTCATTATTTATATTGCAAATTTGAATTACTAGGTAAAATGGCTTGTGTGCAAATTAAAAAAAAAAAATAAATCAACGTGAGATCAAACCTGTATTGTATGCCCTTTCCCGTTTAAATGATTCTCACTAGTAATTTGTTCAGGCCCTTTATAGTTTGCTGTGTCAAAGCTCCGTTTTGAAGACCGTGCCTTGACCTATAATTTACTTTTATAAATTGTGACTTAGGTGAAGAGTTGTCTCATTGTCACTCATACCACATCTTCCTATATCTCCTTAATTGTATTTTTTATATATAGCATATTCCTATAAAAAAAACGAGTTCATGAAAAATTACTTTTATCATGTTTATATGTAATACGATTTCATACGATTCATTTTTGTAAATTTTGAAAGTACAATGTATAACCCTAAAATTGAAATAGAAAACACAATTTTGTCGATGTAATAAAGGGAAGTATAAGTTGAATAGTGTGACATTTTGTTATATAACCTAGTACCATGTATTTTATACAGGGAGACATATGCAAGTGTTTACATACTACTGAAGTAAACGAAGAAAGAAAAGCAAATATAAACCCATGTAATTGCTCTACGTGTGTTACAGTTCTAAGACGTAAGAATAATTTTGTTTGCTTAGATTTCTAGTGTAGTTTTTGTTTATAATATACATGTTTGAAAACTAACAACTTATCCTTAAAATATACAACTTGTTAAAATGATAACGATACCATACCAATATGCTATGGGGTTTACTACCTATTCATCGTATTGAAAACCCGACGGTGATCATGATCGACATGCATAAAATAACTACATCCGTATTACTCGGTATCAAGATAATACTTTGCTCCATCGGCAAATATACCACATTCTCCTGACCATAACAAGATACAAAAACAAAAAATAAAGTTTTCCTCACAATAAGCACATTTTTTTTATGAAAAGTGTAATTTGAAGAAATCTGTTGTAGCGTAAAGTTTTCATTAAATTATATATTCATTAAAATGAAGTAGACAAAATATAAAATCGATCTAAACTGCAATACTTGTCCAATTGTCATGTTACATTGATCTTATATGTGTCGTAATATAATACAGTTAACAATGGTTAAGTTAAACTGTAATCAACTGATCTAAATTTTTTTTAAATGTCAATATCTAATCATTTGGCATACAATTTTATTTTTTAAATGCTAAGGTTTTTTGTCATAAAACAAGTCGTATTTTGAGTTGTATAGCCGACATTTTGTGTAGAAGACGATGAGATGACAGCAACGATAGATTTCTCAATCGTAAAATGTTTTGTTTACTATAGGATTCGTCGTAAGAATGATGAAACGTACTAAACATTTGTATATCCGATTGTATTTACCACCACAGTTACTTGAATGCACAGACATTTTCCATTTTTCATGTGCATACTGTACATTCATATTGGTTTTAGTTCGATGATATATTTTGAATAGAAGATGACATGTAACCGTAAATTAGACAACAGACACATAAATATTTTAGTACAACATATCTTTTTGTTTAACGATAGGAATAAGTATCTTCGTCTTAAGATTTCTCCCTTCGTCGAGCTCCCCAAGTAGAAACAAAACATTCCAAAAATACGAATATACATCTTTCAATATCGATACGAGGACTAACATAACATACGAGTCGGAGTTTCTTCATGTAGTTGTAAAAAACAAGAAGATCAAATAAGCCAAGTTAATCGATTTCACATTCAGATATATTGATGATGTTCTTTCCTTTAACATTCCAAACTTTTCTGATTCGGTTCAATTACAATATCCCAATCGACATAATTATACGTGCAACTCAAATTTGACATACAGGGTCATCTCAGTACCAGAATCTATGACAACGAGCCGAATTAAATTTTGAAATCATTAATTCCCCCCTAAGTTGCAATATACTGATTGTATCTGCATATGGGAAATATATTTCATAATGTATTCGGTTTTCCAGAGCTTGTTACTGCCACTCAGAATTTGTAAAACGTCTCGTCGTTTCCTTAAAAAGGTTATTCGGTGTACCAAGACCCTGTTGATACATATATATCAAATCAACTTCACATATGAACACAATGATCTTTAATTATAGATCTGGGCACTTACGATGTTTGTCATCTTAAAAACGTCTTATAGTAGTGTTAATACTACTTTACCGTTTTGTCTATTTTTGGTGATATCCATTCGATGTGGCTCTATGCATCCCGTGATTGTGACATTGTTCTATGGTAATGTGATTGTAATCTTGTCTTCAATATATGTGAATATGCTTTTATCTATATGCTTTTAGTGTTTCTTTGTTACTTTTTAGTGTTTTTGTAATATTTAAGATTATAACAAAATGAAAACTGCTATACCCTTATGTTTGACATTTTACCTATTATGGGTCTATGTTTTCTTTACAAATCGTTGTCAATATATTGAAATAGTATGCGTGTGTAATACAAGGGAGAAGTTTAGTATGCTTTTAAACCAGGTTCAATCTACCATTTTCTACATAGAAAATGGCTCTGCCAAAGTGTTCGGTATTTTTGTTAATATACATTTTACCTAAAGCCACTGTGTCTGAGTACACCGGGGATATATAGTATCTAATTTCCGTTACGGTGACGGACAATTTACAGAAAGAGAAGGGTAGATTATCTGATTATTTGTTTTTTGTTTTTAAGTTTTTAATGATATTGAAGCATTTAAACACATATATAACTGTTGTTGGCTGTGTGACTTAATATTATTTACAACTATTCTATATTTATGGGGAAATAATTAGGGAGGTACATACAAGTTGTGAATTGAGTAAAACTTGCTTCGAATTTCTTTGATTTCTTTTTTAATTAAGCACATTGTACGAAAAAAAAGGAACCAATTGAAAGATATAAACACGTAGTTTTCAAGACTAGTCACTATGATCACCTCAATATAACCATGCCTGTGCATGGAACGAAATACATGGGTCATTTCAAAATTGATGCAATGTGTACGACTTGGCTGTGTCCTTAAACTTTACAAATTTAGTCATAAAAAGTAATGCATTATTGGATAACGTAAATTGAAATCTGGCGTTCAATAGGAGTTTGAGGGATCGTTTGCAAACAAATTCTGTTTATAATGTTATAATTTTAACCTGTTTGTATCCGTAAACACTTGAATTCCTGTTATATTAGAACAAAGCTGATTCAGTTTTGTTCTGTAATTAGAAGGCTCGCGGGTACAAAAATTTCAGCAAAATTAGAAAAAAAAAATTTCATTACAAATTTTATTTATTACACTATTAGTTATTAGCTTATGATATGGTACAAAAATCAACCAAAAAATAGATTCGGTTTGACCTCTGAAGTCTTTAAAAATGTTCATATTATTGAAAAAGCTCCAAATTTCTCTCTTTGGTGCAAACATCCCATTGTCTGGTATTAAAACTGAAATTCTTTTTTAACTCGTCGGTGACCATATCTTTTATTATTGTTTTCAAATAGGCTGTACATAAAAGCGATATCTGTAATTTGGTTCTTTTTTTATTTCGATATTACCTCCCTTTCTCCTATTACTTCAACAGAAAAAAAGGACATTAACAAAAATGTATGCTTCTTTCGGAGGCAGATTGTGAGCTTAAATGAACGGTGACCCCATTTTGTTTTATTTCATTTTTCTATTAAGTATATGATAAAGTTCATTTATAAAAAAATATAGCGAAATCCTATATTAAAAACAAAAAGAAGATTTATACCCGCGAACCCCCTTGAAGAAAAAAAATACTAAGTCTCAAGCCATCCGAGAATACAATGATGATTATTTCATTAATAAGGATCTGCATAAACGCTGGTTTATCTCTTTTCTGTTTCTTTTTTTACGTTAACATTTTTTTTCTCGCATTAGTATCTAGTTGTTTACAGCTGCTGTATACAGTACAACTATTATCTATAGGGTTATCTCTTCATTGTGTAATGATATCGTAAATTGATGAATGCACTACAATTTAAGCACGTTGGTCTAGTCGAAAATTGTTAATATGCAAGAGCGGACTGAAAATGTATTAGCATCATAAAATTTAAGGAAAGACGAACACAAACAGATCCATCCGCGAGTCGCTCATTTTCTATAAACACTATGTAATCAGATGAGTAGAGACTTTTTCAACTTTCTGATTTTTTTTAGTTTGTCGGTTCATAAAGTGTGCTATTCTACCATTTTTCTTTTATTTTTTTTTTGGAGGGGGCACTCATATTTATATCCCCGCCATACTGTATGTGCCAATATCGAACCCTGAAGCCTATTAATCAGTGGTTGTCTTTTGTTGCTGTATATTAAATTTGTACATACATCAGGTCGTTAGTGTTCGTGTTACATACATATAGGGAGATGTGGTGTAAGTGCCAATGAGACAACTCTCCATCCAAATAACAATTTATAAAAGTAAACCTTTATAGGTCAATGTACGGCCTTCAACACAGAGCCTTGACTCACACCGAACAACAAGCTATAAAGGGCCCCAAAATTATAAGTGTAAAACCATTCAAACGGGAAAACCAACGGTCTAGTCTATATAAAAAACATGTAGGTTTATTTTTTATTTTCATTTCGGGAACTGTTTTGTAACTTGCTATGTCGTATGGGCGGTTCTCATTGTTGGAATCTATACGATGACCTATATTTGTTAATTTTCATATCATGTGTACTCTGATTAAAAAAAGTCTTATTGTCGTATTTCACGGGCTAAATTTCCACTTAAGTTGCACTAAAGACGAATATATTAGGACGTTATTATTTTGCAAAACATATTTTATTGATAAAAAGAAATTATTATTTTATGCCATGCCCTCTGCTCATTTAACCATGCATTACATTTGTAAATAGTGTTAGACCAATCGTTAGCAAGGTATGATAGATTGACAAATACAATGATTTACTATGTTAAAAGGGGCATATGGTCAGCTTTAGCTTTTTTTACATAGATTAATTTAATTCTTAAATTTGACAGCAATACATCAAGATACAAAATGACATGATATTCAGTAAGCTTAATATATATCTAAGATAGCTGTATAGTTTGATAAAAATCAAAGTTGATTTGAAAAAGTTATTAAAAAAACTAAAGATGCTTATCTGAATTTGTATAATCATTTTTATTTTTACCTATTGTAAAATTAAATTCTTTCATTTCACAGCAATCAAAATACCAAATAAGCTTGATTTTTGTAAGATCAATATTTGATTAAGTAAGATGGGCTGATTTACACCAGTAAAAACTAAATTTGAAGGTCAAGAATAGTCGAGAAAGGTCGAGACTGGTTGAGACTGAGTCGAGACTAGTCGAGACTAGTCGAGACAGGTCGGGACTAATCAAGACAGGTCGAAACAGGTCGAGCCTTGGTCAAGACCATTTCAGACTACACATAGATCATCAAGTACTGAATCAGACTTATTAAGTAAAAGTGAGACCTATTCGAGTACATTTAAGTACAGTTAAGTACAGTCGAGACAATGTGGAGACTAGTCGAGTAAAATGTGTGCTCGATTTTACTGGTCGAGCACAAAAACTGGTCAATTCAGACTCTAAGCAGTTTGTAGTGTATCGTGACTATATCCCTTCTAGAATAAGTCTGTCTATAGGTTTTATTAGCTTTTGAGGTGAATACTGACAATGTTGTGCTTTGTAAAGAATATTACCATAAACTATTAGATGTGAAATACCTGAACGTATAAGATGTCTGCATGTTGAGTTATATTTACGAATGATGTCCTTGTAAAATTTAGTAAATGTTTTGACTAGTTTGTGATATCGAAAAAAACCGGGGTTATAATTTGTTAGTAATGCATAAATTTCTCTCATATATTTGTATTAAATATAATTAAAAGAACAACAGATAAACAGAAATTCTATCTTTTCTCCTTCTGTTGATTGTTCGTCACCATACAAGACATTATATACAATTAAGTTCAAAATTTTGTTTGCCGGGGTAGTTTAGAAACAGTGTAAAAGCTCGCATAAATAAACATATTACCAAGCAAATAAATACACTGTATAAAAAACGTGTTTGTCGTCGCAATTAAGGAAGACTCCATCTTATTGGAGGCCTCAAACAAACTTTAGTGCCGAAACAAATATTTCAGTTTCGCTACAAATAATATGCAAAAAACAAATTTACATTGGTGTTTCGCAAGTTATCAATTGTGATTGCACAACAATAGCATAATGTTAGTTATTACTAGAACACACCCGTGATATCACGGGTCTGTGACTGAATTAAAGAATATAACTATGCGTAAGCCTTATTTTAGTATTGGTATTGTCATCTGATAAAGTCATGCCGATTATAAGATAAATAAAATTGAGAATGGAAATGGGGTATGGGCCAAAGAGACAACAACCCGACCATAGAAAAAAACAACAGCAGAAGGTCACCAACAGGTCTTCAATGTAGCGATGCTTAGTTTTCTCTGCTTTTAACATCTTTCTGTTTGAACCCGTCGACCTGGAACATATCAATTATTGGTATTATTAATTTTATTCAGAAAACAAAAGGGCCTGGAAAGGAATATTATTTAATCAACAGCATTGTCCTTTATGAGTTAAATATAAAGTTGCATTCTTTAATTCGCTGTTTTACGTCATTCCGGCTAACAAATTGAAAACTGTGCATGCTGTACCTATACGCCTTTTTTTAAGTCCAGATTTTTATTATTCGTATTGTCATCTTAGAAAGTCATACTGATTAAAATACTACAATCGGGAACAATGTGACAATGATTGAATTTAGTAGTGTCAACCCAGTGATTACGACCCGTGTATATAGCAATAACCTAAATACAGCGTTTGGTGGTGCGCCTGTCAGATGCGGAACGTACAGATAAGGTAATAGGTAACAGATGAATATACTATTGGTATCGGTATCGGATTTTACCCGGAACTTCTTAATTATTGCAAATATTAATTATGTGGAAAACAAAAGGGTCAGGAGTGGTGCAATTTTTAATCATCAGCATTGTACTATATTAGTTATATATAAAGTTGAATTCTTTGATTCATCGTTTTTACGTGATGACGGCTGACAAATTGGACCTCGTCATTTTAGTATTATAGATAATTAGAGTTATTAAAACGCGATTTTTGCAGATCGTATCGACAATGTTAGAACAAGAGATGCTACATGCACATCTAAGAATACAGACTGTATTTGTATGGCGGCTACCTGTATAGATAACAAGTTGACACTTACCCCCGAACATTGCGCTCTATTTTACGGTGTTCTGTGTGGTGAGTAAACTGTAACTTTAAGTTGTATATCGAATGATATGTTGATTGTATTTTGCCTAAATGTGGTCTGGTTTTCGTCTACTATTTTGATTGATATTTCTCTTTTAATTGTTTCATTTGTATATTACTAAATATACGTGCCTTTTCAAGATAAAAATTTGCTGAGCCCCAAATAGTAAGTTGTTGAAAGCTTTCAATTTGGGTGTCTCATATTAAGAGTGATATGAATATGCTAACTCTCCCGGACCATCATATATCAGCATTGATGATGTTTGTGATATTCAGTCGTAAATTGTTTCATATTCAATTTTGTGGACTTAATAAAATAACAAGATAGGAGGTAATTTTTTTTTACATTTATATACTTGCGTTCAATTCATGGCGTTATAAATGACACTCATTTCGTTTTTTTATTAATGGAAACAAATGACTTTCTATTGAGTTTTTGGGCGGGAAACAACTCATGCATCGAGAAATATATCTTTTAAAATAATGTTTGTTTAAACATTTTACATGTCTGATCAAAACATTCAGTCTATCAACACTTGCGCTCCATGTATTTATATGCCTTAATTTGGTTAAAATTCAGACTTTTTTCTAGTTTCGCAAAAATCTCTTTTTTTGACATATATGAGGTGTTATATCAAAACTTTAAAACAAAAACCGATTCAACTTTCTCGCATTTCTTTTCCTTAACATGATCAACTTACATACTCTTGATCCTGAAACATAGAATATAATGATAAAAGCCAGATGTGGTCCTGAGTACTCATTTTATTCTGGAATCGCCTGCATTTTGTATGCCTTTTGTACATTGAAAGGTGGTAAAATCAAGTTTAGTAAGTGAAACGAAACACAAAAACAAATCTTTAAAAGGCGCACTATTCTTTGGAAATCTGATATCAAACAAAAATCTCCAAATAACAATTGTGTACTTTGAAAGTATTTTTTCTGTGGTTAGGTCATTTGCATACTTTACATTGGCTTCAGTGAACGTTTAAACTATATCCATGTTTTATGTTAATGCCCGTTATCTTAACTTTACTTTTTCTAGAACTGCCAGTACCCTATTCTCACTTATACAGTCAGTACCCTTTTCTTACTTATACACATATAACCTATAATATGTTTTTTTGTGTGTGTATTTAGTTGTTTTGTTATCTCGTTTAAGCTATGATTATGAAAAAAAAGCAATTGAGAACACATAGTTCCATTTCCTATTGAAAATAAGTGTGGTCAATGTATCTCGAAAATATGGCTTCAACAAAGATAATACAGAAAACAGTTATTTTACAGTCTGATCTTCAGATCAAGACATGCCACACAGTATTACAATTGAATAATTGACATGCTAATATATGTTAAAATTTGCTTTATTATTCAGGTATGGTCTTCTGTTGGTAGTATCATAACATATTCAGAAATGTTTTGATATAGTCAGACGATGTTTAACACGTCAATCAGCAAATTATTAAATTACTGGTGACAGGTATTGCTTAAAATGATCGTTTTATATCATGTATATAAGTTCTCAAACATACGATAGTAAACACTTGACAGTATTGATTCATAATATGTGAACAACAATTGAAAAGAATGTTCACTGTTTTAGTCTGGCATATGTGTCACCTCAGACGTGTTAGTACAACATTTAGAGAAACTTCATATATTCCAGATGATAGTAATAGTAGTACATATAGAAATCAGATAGCAGCAACACAGTTTTGCTATAACCAGAACTCAATTTTGCGATGGTATACAAGCCATGAAGACATATGTCAGCTAGGAGCGACGAACTATTGGACTAGCGGCAGAAGAAGCGTTCATCAATACATAAAGCAATATAGAGGTACATTTTAGCTCACCTGGTCAAAAGGGCCAAGTGAGCTTATATCATCACTTGGCGTCCGTCGTTCGTCATCGTCTGTGTCCGCCGTCGTCCGTCGTCCGTTAACTTTAACAAAAATCTGCTCCTCTGATACGTCTGGACCAAAATTAACCAAACTTGGCCACAATCATCACTAGGGTATCTAGTTCGAAAAATGTGTCTGATGACCCTGCCTGCCAACCTAGATGGCCGACATGGCTTAAAATAGAACCTAGGGATAGAACGCAGATTTGCTTATATTTCTGAAAACAAAGCATTTAGAACAAATTTGACAAGTTCAGCAGGTAAAGATCTTTCTGCCCTGAATGTTTAGATAAATCAGACAACCCGTTGTTGGGATGGTGCCCCTGAATCGGTAATTTAAGAAAATTTTGCAGTTTTTCGATTATAATCTTGAATAGTAATATATATAGAGATAAACTGTAAACAGCAATAATGTTCAGCAAAGTAAGATCTACAAATATTTCAACATGACCATAATTGTACGTTCACCACCCTTAAGGAGTTAACGCCCTTTACAAACAATTTTTAACGATTTTACAGAAATTTTTGTAGTCTTTTGCAAAAATATTTTCCTCAAGTACAACTTGGACAAATTTAACCAAACTTGGCCACAATCATCATTAGGGCATCTAGTTTTTAAAATGTGTTTTTTTATTTCTGAAACCAAAGCTTTAAGAGCAAATCAGACCAAGGGTCAACTGGTAATAAGGTTAACATTTATCTGCCCTAAAATTTTCAGACAAATTAGGCAACCCATTGTTGGGTTGCTACACCTGAATTGGTAATTTTAAGAAATTTGTACAGGTTTTGGTTATTGTCTTGAATATTATTATGGATACAAATTAACTGTACTCAGCAATGATGTACAGCAAACTAAGATCTACAAGTAATTCATCATGACCAAAATGGTCAATTGACTACTTAAGGAGTTATTCCCCTTCATAGTTAATTTTAAACAGTTTTCGTAAATTTTGTAAATTTTTGTAAATTTTTACAAAATATTGTCCTCTGAAACTACTGGGCCAAGTTCATTAAATATATATAGCTAATTGTTAGCAGCAAGCATGTTTAGTAAAGTAAGATCTACAAACACATCATCATCACCGAACACATAATGTTGTCATGAATTCATGTGTGTCCTTTGTTTAATATGCACATAGACCAAATTGAGCGACACACGCTCTTTAGAGCCTCTTGTTTGTATACCATTAACATTGAAAATGCTACTCATTATCATTTTTGTCATTTCACGCCTAGCCGTTGTTTGTCTTATACCCCAGCTATCATGGTAATGTTTTACTTACCGGAACAGAAAAACTATTGATTGAAAAGTTAAAAAAAAAACACATTTGGTCCAAACTTTTTTCTTGATTTACATTCAACAAACATACAGAAACATTTTTTTAAAAGGTATAGGTCACATAGAGTCGATTCATTTAAAATACTAGGTAAATTCTAAACAGGTATTTCTATGAGGACGGCAGTGACTCCAGAAGACGCACATTTCTTAAGAACAAAACATGACGGTTTATTCGACAAAATATCTGATTGACATCAATACCAAATTGTCAATTTTTCAAACCAAGAGTAGTTACCACTACACTGTCATGAATATTCATTGTTTGTATACATTGTGTAAATTATTCGTGTATAAATAAAAACATGTTTTAGCCAATGTCGCTTACGAATGAAATATTCATCTCGGAAAACCTGTACGCATCTGTCTTAATATTACATTCTCAAATTTCCAGATGAAGTTTCCAACTTAAATCCACTTCGATGTTTAAGTGTGAATAGAGAAAATGAACAAGGGCCAGATTACGTTGAGTGTACCAACTTGTTGCCTTTCTTTTGTAAGACTGGTAAGATAATTTAAAGGAAAAGGAAAAGATAACTACTGCACCATCTGCAGACAACCTCCGGTTGCGTGATTCTTCCGCTGTATTGGTGACCCATTGGTGGCCTTCTGCTGTTCCCTGCTCATATTTCAAGATGCTCCGTCGTTGAAACATTCCGCATTTCCATCCTTAATTTTATTTATCAAAAACAGATTTCTTAATTAAATGTTTTTTTTATCTAATTTCTTTAATTTGTGTCGAAATTTGAACTTTTACGATGCTTGTAACAACAACGACCAATTGTTTATGGTAATTGGAACATTTATGCACTCTTCAGCTGCGATGTGTTATAGTTGTTGCATACACAAAATAGACGAAGAACAATTGATTGATCCTATGTTCATTAGCATTTTTATTATTTATATTTGATTGTATTACTTAATCTCTATTTAATTTGTTTAAGGTGGTATGGGGGTCTAAAATAAAACTGATAGATAAAGGCAACAGTAGTATATCGCTTTTCGAAACTCAGAAATCGTTTGAGAAAAAACCAAATCCGATTTACAAAATAAAACTGAGAGAAACGCATCAAATATAAGAGGAGACAACGACACAACAGAAACACAACATTAAAATGTAACACAGTCACACAGAAACGAACTATAATATAACAATGGCCATTTTCCTGACTTGGTACAGGACATTTTATGAAAAAATGGTGGGTTGAACCTGGTTATATGGTATGACAAACCTCCCGCTTTTATGGCAATGTTAGATATAACATTACAATGACAACATTACATGACAGGACTACAATACAAATAAAGGTAGTTCATATAGGACAGAGAAACACACGAATAATAGCTAACAAAAGGTACCAGGTTTAAAATTTAATACGCTAAACGTGTGCTTCGTCCACACAAGACTAACAAGTGACGCTCAGATGAAAAAAGTTGGAAAGCCAAAACAAGAACAAAGTTGAAGAGCACCGAGGACCAAAAGTTCCAAAATGTTGTGCCCAATACGACTAGGGTTAAAATTTATGCATACCTTGCCAAAATGTAGTATATATTGTGATATGATTGAAAATGTGACAAAAGTTATAGGTCACCGGGTATTTTCTCAAGCTACAATTTGTGACAAAATGACACATTTTATATGGATTATACAGTACGAAAATATATTATAGGATTAGAAGCTAGACTGAATGATATCATTGTAAAATTAAATACAATAATATACCTTTTAGTAAAAGCTTTGAGAATATCAAAAGAAAAGATAGGGTCACCATGCGTTTTTTTTTCTAGCTGAAACATAACATAGAAACATTTCATGTAGATTCCTTCAGAAATGCTTTCTGCACTATTTTGAAGTGATTTCCCATAAAATGCTTACTTCCAAAATGTCAAAAAATTCAGCAAAAAAAATCTACGTTTGTAAAGTATTAGTATTACTAAGTTAAATCTAATAAATTTATTCATTTAAATGAAAATTCAGGTTAGTTATCTAAATTCCTCACCAAATTTTGCTAACTTGAATTACAATCTATACCTTAGGTTCTCTGTTATTGACAATCCAAGACGGCGAATGACACACATGCCACCCTAAGTGTTAAACTGTAGGGCATTCGTGTCCTTACCATTAAATGAACGAACAGGTTTTGTTTTAGCAATTTCAATATTCGTGGATTCGTAATGTTAAGTACTACAGTAATTATAATTACAGGTATCATTTTTTCTATCTGTCAAGTAGTAATATCTGTGTCTTCTGATCAATTCCTTCAGTTCTACTGACTCCAAACGTCTGTGCAATTGTGTTTTTCTCTAATGAATTTTGGTTGGTTTTGCCACATTGCTTTGTTAGTTTGTTTTCGAAAAGTAGTAATTTGGTTTCTCTTTTTTTATCATTAATTGCAGTTGCAGGTATACATTTGTTGATTTGATTCAGGATACTATGACTATATTTACACAATCGATACATTTTATTAGATCAATGTGTTTTACACTTTAATTATCATCATTTTGTTCTTTTAATTGACAGGTGGCAACATTCATGAAGAGGATGATTTGTTAAATGCTGATGGACATGGTCACAGCAAAGCAGGTTTGTTTGTTTTTTTTTGTTTGTTTTTTCTATTTCAAGCTAAAACATTTGTATGTCATAAAACTTGTCTTGAAAGAAAGATTAAGATTATTACATCAAACTTTGATTGAAGAATTTGCATGCTTTCTATTTTTTCTAAGTTTGTATGAATTCAGAAAAATATGCCAGAAAAAAATATATAACTTCATTGCTTGATATTAATGCTGATTTGTAAACATCTTTTATCTTCATTGGAATTGTCATCAGAAAAGATAAAAAATACATGTTTATGATAAAAATGTGAACGTTTTATACCCTATGTAAGAAGCTTTAATTGATTTTGTTTGGTGGTCTAAGACCCGTCTATAACTATAGACATTAAAATAAGTCACTGCATTGTCCTCATACAACAGCAGTAATTTTTCCTCAAAAATTAGATATTTTGAAGCAATAAACAAAAAATTAATCATCTCTTGCGAACCAAAAATATGGTTGACAAAACGAAAAATATCCTTAGCTTGTGTAAATAGTGATTCCATTAGTAATCAAAATATTTCCCCTTTAACATGTTTAAATAAAACAAAAACCGGTCCTGCAAACGTCATCATGAATAGACTCCATAGACTCTTCCATAATACACAGAGAAAAATGAACGAATCATGGATATGTAATGTGACGTATTATGAAAGGATCAACTACTTACTCAAAACTATTTTTAACTCCTAAACTTCTGTTTAAATGCGTATAAAATGTCTTTTGTTAAAGTCTGACATCAAACAAAGAACTATTGACGTCAGACTGATACATGCAAACAATTAAATCAATGACTAGTTCTTTAAAACAATGACTAAGTTTATCATAAGAGAAAACAAAGCTTCATAACTTGTGAGAACTTGATATCGCATGCTATTAACTCTCGTTTACCAACTTTTAAAGAATAAACAACACAACAGTCTTGTTCATAACTATATTGACCTGTAATTGACCCAAGCTGATATCAAGCGATATGTCACTTTGTCATTAAATCTATAAATATTTAGGAAAATTATTGTTATTTTTTTTCAGGTCTGATAATTGGAATTGTGGTATCAATAACAGTGGTAGCATTTATAACAGTTGTGATACTAGTATTCAGATTTTTGAGGTAAATTATTGAGAGAATAAGACTACATTGGATGTGATATTTATTGTTGAGAGTATCCTTATTAATTGGGCCTGGATATAAAAATCATAGCACACGAAACCAGTTCACAAATAAACAGGAATTTGATTGGTCAATGGCTGGTCGGTAAAACTGAACCCGGACGTTTCTAAGCAATACATATCCATGAGAATTATTTTGACAGTGTCTATTTTATAGATGATCAGGTGAAACTGACTTAAAAGTAAGGAAATAAATCGTGAATCCAAAATCAAACCAGTAAACTCATGGACGCCAAACGATAGAAGTTACACCCATTATGTTGTTAGACGTTGAATCACCGATAATGAATCAATTTCGATAATGTGATAATCTTATATAAAATCTTAATATAGAAAACAGGATGAGGATATCAATTACGAAAGTACAGCATATCCGTACTAAAAAATTTGAAATTCAAACATTGTCCGATAACAGTCTTTTTCGAGTTTTCCTATTGTTGCTGTCACTGATGGTATACATTTATAGATTTTCTATCAATTCATTAATTGAGTAAATTTTACTGACGGTTTTATCTTGTTTATCTTTCGTTGGTTTCTTTCTCGATAAGAAAGTTTGAAACATCAATAGAAATTCGTCGTCAACAGATGGTACAGTTTGGTAAGATAAGTACTGTTCATATGCCACGTTGATATCCTGCTATGTATGACGTACTGCTCAAAATGTTAGGAGCAACTGTAATTTGATATAGAAACTATTTTTATTTCTGTCTCCTTAAAGAAGAAGAAAATGTAGATGGGAATACATGTTACGTTCAAACACTTACCGTTTCGTGGATATATGCTAAAACCTTTCAATTAACCTTTTTTAAATATTTGTGTCAACCAAATTTTGGTTCAGTCTGTTTTATTTTTCCCGAGGTCCCTTTACAATCTCTCCAGTATTACTAGAACCAGATATACATTTGTATTCAATGTTCCAATCTGTATATGAAAACAATTTAAAACCTCTAGTACCACTGTTGATTCGTAATAATTTGATTAAACAAAAAAATTTCTGCAAATCATTTCAAGTTTAAGATTCGTCGGTGGCCGAAAAAATATCACGCATTCATGTTTTGATTTTTATAAATGTTTTTATCTCTGTTTAGTTAGTTTTTGATATTATTTGCAGGATTCATTCAACAAAACATCTTCCTGATAGTACAGGTGGTAGTGCAGGTTGTACCGCAAATGATAACACAGCCATGTCGAACTACGAGCAGTTAGATAATACAGCTGAAGATAAAAACATAAAAGCGTATGACCGATTGAATGTTGCACATATCCCTGGCCAATTTAACGTTCAATTTCAAACCATTACGTCACGAGAAGACGATGATTTATCAAACACAAAAGATATACATGCATTTGATTATACAACAACTTCGGAATACGTACAGTTAGATACTTCTGACAAAGCTAAAAGCACTAACGTGTATGATCAATTGCATGTAGTCCATGCGGTGGTCACTGGTCAGGTCATCGGCCACTCGACAACCATTATTGCAAAAGAAGAACATCAAAACTATGAATCAACCGAAAACACAAACAACATTGATAACCATACAGCTTCGTCGGAATACGAACAGTTGGATAATGAAAAACAAGCTAATAGCACACACGTGTATGATCAATTGGATGTTGCACACGAAGTAAACAAAGACCCAACTAACAACCACTTGACGTACACCAATATTTGAGGAGGAGATCTAGAACAAATCAAACTTTACTATTATAAAGTCCAGAAATGATAACTTATTAACAATATTCGCATACAACCACAAAGGTTTAATATGTTGTTAAATCCCTTTTCCCTCTCGTCATTTATTACACGGTTTAGTCATATTGCCCTAAATTTGATATTAATACACAAAAACACGGTCGAGTAGGTTAACGAAACGCAAAAAACAAAATTAAAATGAATTTAAAGAAGATCTCGTTTAGATAATATCTGTATTTATTTATTAGTATGTATCGTTTGTACTTTCGGTAATGGAGAAAAACATGTATTACCTAACATGAATACAAAAAATGTTTGTAAATATCACCGTAATTTTGTCCGTATTCTCGTTTGGCACCTTGTTCTGCTGGATGCTTGAAATTATTACATTGGGGAATAGCACTGATATTTATCCGACAAAAGTATAGTCCACTGCTTTAAAAATCAGTTGACATTATTGCAAGGTCCAATGTTATACTTTGTCAACTACGTATACAAACAAAAAAGTGTTGTTTTGCATGCCAAAACAAAAAACATTTCTTGTGACATTCATTGCTTATTTTTATCAAGATATGCATTGATGTTTTTAACCAGACCAGTTGCTAGAGCCTCTGTTATTTGATGGTTTTCCATTAACATTTAACCAGTATAAACAATTTTTGTAACCCTGTTGATTAATACTGATACCATTTATTTCTTTGTCCATATTTACGCAACGTTAGGAATGATTACAATTCATGTGATACAATCATTATGATCACAATGGTTCACGATTGAGGTGTTTAAATGCAAAATATAGATCTTAAATAAATCAGGAATGCTTGACCAATGATTCTAAGACTTCAGATCTATATCATGCTATGTTTGTTCATCGAAATCATGTTTATAAAACAAGGTTAGATTAGATTCACTATTATTATAAAGTGATTTATTTATCAATAAATAGAAAGAATGAAAAGTAATGCCGTCTTGTTAGTTGTAAATGGCTTCTTATTGTAAAAAGTTAGAAATGGTCTAAAGGGACAGTGACTGGACTTATTAAATTACATTCACGAAAAACAAGACAGACGAGAACAATAGTAGTTCAGCAGTTGAAATACAGGCAAAAATGTTTATAAATGAGACCAGCACATTTAGATTTTGGCAAAATCAACCATGTGTATGGTCGTCCGATTAGTACATTACACTCTTGAAAACTAAAACCTTGTTAACTTGTATTAAACAGTAATTTGCTAAGGTTAGTATGTAGTATCATGAATAATTGTTTTATTACTATGTAAACTAAACTTATATCAGGTTCATGTACGTGTCGTCCAAAGACAAAATGATAGTCAATACCGAAAAACATAACTGAACACTAGATAATTTATTATAAAAATGAAAATATGGGTTTTACGAGATAACTGTCTATCAGAGATCAAATGAAGTTGGTTTTCATATAGGTCACCGTACTGCCTTTAACCATGACCAAATGTGAATCATTTCGAACAAGGACTGCGTTATGTGGAGTTACTAAATGATAAATACTTGCAATATACAGTAAACAGCAACAAACACTGGATAACAGGCTTCTGAGTTAAAACAAGAACGTTTCAATAAAATTTGCTTGAAACATTTTAATGACCGGTGCAAGTTCATTATTTACTTTGATTAAAGCACAAAGTTTAATTAACTTAGACATTAAGTTCGTTTAAGTGTTGTTGATAAAGGCATACACAATTCTACCTCTGTCGTTTAAACTGGTATACTTGATTGACGCACATTTTAAACGTGAACTTTTGACAAGTATCGCTAAATATGTCGCTACATTAAAGCGACAATATTTGAGATGCATTTGATAATTTGAAACACTTTAAAGCAAACCAGATGTAACATATTTGTGTGTAGGATTTAAAAAATCTCATTGAGTCACACTGTATTGGAAATCATGGATTCACTTGAGGATATTAGTTTTATTTTACGTTACATATAAAGCGTATGAAAACCAGAGTGCACAAAAAAGTAATAATTCACTTTCGTATGTTCGGGAAATCCCTCAAACCTTTGCAAAAACATACTATTTTCAGATGTTTTTTGTAGTATAATACAACTCTTGGTGTCAGATTTGCTCCAAGAAAAACTAGCTAAGGTCGGTCTTTCATTTAACAGATCTTGGCACCCCTCTAGTGTTAAACGATTAGGACAACCTTAATATATGCATTACATATATCTTAACTGAATAATGTTTTTACGGAAATTCAGAAATTAGAAAAGTTATATCACAAGTGTTTATTATTATCGGTGTCTTTATTAATAAAGCAAAACAAATGTAAGTATTTTCAATCTTTTACTCTTGAAAATGAGCAGATGTTTCATAGAAAACTGCCCGGTAATACACTGATTTATTATTTTTAAATACAGAATTGTTCTAACTAAGGACCAAAACAGAGTTTCTTGAGCATTTGTAAATCAGTTAGGTGATGTATTAGCTATATGGTAAATCTGAATATGACAAATAATTCCAAAACGTTTTAAAAAAAATCCAAAGTTACACCACGTGTCAAATGTTATAAATGCCTCCATGTAAGAACAAATTTAAGTAACACATTCAATGTGATAGTAATTCCATGTGAGGTGCATATTTTTAACAAGTTTAATTTAGTTAATATCAAAACAAACAAAAAAACAGGAAATTCAATAACAAATACGATAAAGATATTGTCATATTTCCTTGCATAAACCGAAGAACAAACTACTGCATGTACATTTTTTATTTACGCTAGTAATTCCCTGTGAAGAAAAATATTGATCCTATGCATATGGCAGTACTTACAATGCAGATTACATGTTTTACTTACCGGAACAGAAAAACTATTGATTGAAAAGTTAAAAAAAAAACACATTTGGTCCAAACTTTTTTCTTGATTTACATTCAACAAACATACAGAAACATTTTTTTAAAAGGTATAGGTCACATAGAGTCGATTCATTTAAAATACTAGGTAAATTCTAAACAGGTATTTCTATGAGGACGGCAGTGACTCCAGAAGACGCACATTTCTTAAGAACAAAACATGACGGTTTATTCGACAAAATATCTGATTGACATCAATACCAAATTGTCAATTTTTCAAACCAAGAGTAGTTACCACTACACTGTCATGAATATTCATTGTTTGTATACATTGTGTAAATTATTCGTGTATAAATAAAAACATGTTTTAGCCAATGTCGCTTACGAATGAAATATTCATCTCGGAAAACCTGTACGCATCTGTCTTAATATTACATTCTCAAATTTCCAGATGAAGTTTCCAACTTAAATCCACTTCGATGTTTAAGTGTGAATAGAGAAAATGAACAAGGGCCAGATTACGTTGAGTGTACCAACTTGTTGCCTTTCTTTTGTAAGACTGGTAAGATAATTTAAAGGAAAAGGAAAAGATAACTACTGCACCATCTGCAGACAACCTCCGGTTGCGTGATTCTTCCGCTGTATTGGTGACCCATTGGTGGCCTTCTGCTGTTCCCTGCTCATATTTCAAGATGCTCCGTCGTTGAAACATTCCGCATTTCCATCCTTAATTTTATTTATCAAAAACAGATTTCTTAATTAAATGTTTTTTTTATCTAATTTCTTTAATTTGTGTCGAAATTTGAACTTTTACGATGCTTGTAACAACAACGACCAATTGTTTATGGTAATTGGAACATTTATGCACTCTTCAGCTGCGATGTGTTATAGTTGTTGCATACACAAAATAGACGAAGAACAATTGATTGATCCTATGTTCATTAGCATTTTTATTATTTATATTTGATTGTATTACTTAATCTCTATTCAATTTGTTTAAGGTGGTATGGGGGTCTAAAATAAAACTGATAGATAAAGGCAACAGTAGTATATCGCTTTTCGAAACTCAGAAATCGTTTGAGAAAAAACCAAATCCGATTTACAAAATAAAACTGAGAGAAACGCATCAAATATAAGAGGAGACAACGACACAACAGAAACACAACATTAAAATGTAACACAGTCACACAGAAACGAACTATAATATAACAATGGCCATTTTCCTGACTTGGTACAGGACATTTTATGAAAAAATGGTGGGTTGAACCTGGTTATATGGTATGACAAACCTCCCGCTTTTATAGCAATGTTAGATATAACATTACAATGACAACATTACATGACAGGACTACAATACAAATAACGGTAGTTCATATAGGACAGAGAAACACACGAATAATAGCTAACAAAAGGTACCAGGTTTAAAATTTAATACGCTAAACGTGTGCTTCGTCCACACAAGACTAACAAGTGACGCTCAGATGAAAAAAGTTGGAAAGCCAAAACAAGAACAAAGTTGAAGAGCACCGAGGACCAAAAGTTCCAAAATGTTGTGCCCAATACGACTAGGGTTAAAATTTATGCATACCTTGCCAAAATGTAGTATATATTGTGATATGATTGAAAATGTGACAAAAGTTATAGGTCACCGGGTATTTTCTCAAGCTACAATTTGTGACAAAATGACACATTTTATATGGATTATACAGTACGAAAATATATTATAGGATTAGAAGCTAGACTGAATGATATCATTGTAAAATTAAATACAATAATATACCTTTTAGTAAATGCTTTGAGAATATCAAAAGAAAAGATAGGGTCACCATGCGTTTTTTTTTTCTAGCTGAAACATAACATAGAAACATTTCATGTAGATTCCTTCAGAAATGCTTTCTGCACTATTTTGAAGTGATTTCCCATAAAATGCTTATTTCCAAAATGTCAAAAAATTCAGCAAAAAAATTCTACGTTTGTAAAGTATTAGTATTACTAAGTTAAATCTAATAAATTTATTCATTTAAATGAAAATTCAGGTTAGTTATCTAAATTCCTCACCAAATTTTGCTAACTTGAATTACAATCTATACCTTAGGTTCTCTGTTATTGACAATCCAAGACGGCGAATGACACACATGCCACCCTAAGTGTTAAACTGTAGGGCATTCATGTCCTTACCATTAAATGAACGAACAGGTTTTGTTTTAGCAATTTCAATATTCGTGGATTCGTAATGTTAAGTACTACAGTAATTATAATTACAGGTATCATTGTTTCTATCTGTCAAGTAGTAATATCTGTGTCTTCTGATCAATTCCTTCAGTTCTACTGACTCCAAACGTCTGTGCAATTGTGTTTTTCTCTAATGAATTTTGGTTGGTTTTGCCACATTGCTTTGTTAGTTTGTTTTCGAAAAGTAGTAATTTGGTTTCTCTTTTTTTTTTATCATTAATTGCAGTTGCAGGTATACATTTGTTGATTTGATTCAGGATACTATGACTATATTTACACAATCGATACATTTTATTAGATCAATGTGTTTTACACTTTAATTATCATCATTTTGTTCTTTTAATTGACAGGTGGCAACATTCATGAAGAGGATGATTTGTTAAATGCTGATGGACATGGTCACAGCAAAGCAGGTTTGTTTGTTTTTTTTGTTTGTTTTTTTCTATTTCAAGCTAAAACATTTGTATGTCATAAAACTTGTCTTGAAAGAAAGATTAAGATTATTACATCAAACTTTGATTGAAGAATTTGCATGCTTTCTATTTTTTCTAAGTTTGTATGAATTCAGAAAAATATGCCAGAAAAAAATATATAACTTCATTGCTTGATATTAAGGCTGATTTGTAAACATCTTTTATCTTCATTGGAATTGTCATCAGAAAAGATAAAAAATACATGTTTATGATAAAAATGTGAACGTTTTATACCCTATGTAAGAAGCTTTAATTGATTTTGTTTGGTGGTCTAAGACCCGTCTATAACTATAGACATTAAAATAAGTCACTGCATTGTCCTCATACAACAGCAGTAATTTTTCCTCAAAAATTAGATATTTTGAAGCAACTTTTAAAGAATAAACAACACAACAGTCTTGTTCATAACTATATTGACCTGTAATTGACCCAAGCTGATATCAAGCGATATGTCACTTTGTCATTAAATCTATAAATATTTAGGAAAATTATTGTTATTTTTTTTCAGGTCTGATAATTGGAATTGTGGTATCAATAACAGTGGTAGCATTTATAACAGTTGTGATACTAGTATTCAGATTTTTTAGGTAAATTATTGAGAGAATAAGACTACATTGGATGTGATATTTATTGTTGAGAGTATCCTTATTAATTGGGCCTGGATATAAAAATCATAGCACACGAAACTAGTTCACAAATAAACAGGAATTTGATTAGTCAATGGCTGGTCGGTAAAACTGAACCCCGGACGTTTCTAAGCAATACATATCCATGAGAATTATTTTGACAGTGTCTATTTTATAAATGATCAGGTGAAACTGACTTAAAAGTAAGGAAATAAATCGTGAATCCAAAATCAAACCAGTAAACTCATGGACGCCAAACGATAGAAGTTACACCCATCATGTTGTTAGACGTTGAATCACCGATAATGAATCAATTTCGATAATGTGATAATCTTATATAAAATCTTAATATAGAAAACAGGATGAGGATATCAATTACGAAAGTACAGCATATCCGTACTAAAAAATTTGAAATTCAAACATTGTCCGATAACAGTCTTTTTCGAGTTTTCCTATTGTTGCTGTCACTGATGGTATACATTTATAGATTTTCTATCAATTCATTAATTGAGTAAATTTTACTGACGGTTTTATCTTGTTTATCTTTCGTTGGTTTCTTTCTCGATAAGAAAGTTTGAAACATCAATAGAAATTCGTCGTCAACAGATGGTACAGTTTGGTAAGATAAGTACTGTACATATGCCACGTTGATATCCTGCTATGTATGACGTACCGCTCAAAATGTTAGGAGCAACTGTAATTTGATATAGAAACTATTTTTATTTCTGTCTCCTTAAAGAAGAAGAAAATGTAGATGGGAATACATGTTACGTTCAAACACTTACCGTTTCGTGGATATATGCTAAAACCTTTCAATTAACCTTTTTTAAATATTTGTGTCAACCAAATTTTGGTTCAGTCTGTTTTATTTTTCCCGAGGTCCCTTTACAATCTCTCCAGTATTACTAGAACCAGATATACATTTGTATTCAATGTTCCAATCTGTATATGAAAACAATTTAAAACCTCTAGTACCACTGTTGAGTCGTAATAATTTGATTAAACAAAAAAATTTCTGCAAATCATTTCAAGTTTAAGATTCGTCGGTGGCCGAAAAAATATCACGCATTCATGTTTTGATTTTTATAAATGTTTTTATCTCTGTTTAGTTAGTTTTTGATATTATTTGTAGGATTCATTCAACAAAACATCTTCCTGATAGTACAGGTGGTAGTGCAGGTTGTACCGCAAATGATAACACAGCCATGTCGAACTACGAGCAGTTAGATAATACAGCTGAAGATAAAAACATAAAAGCGTATGACCGATTGAATGTTGCACATATCCCTGGCCAATTTAACGTTCAATTTCAAACCATTACGTCACGAGAAGACGATGATTTATCAAACACAAAAGATATACATGCATTTGATTATACAACAACTTCGGAATACGTACAGTTAGATACTTCTGACAAAGCTAAAAGCACTAACGTGTATGATCAATTGCATGCAGTCCATGCGGTGGTCACTGGTCAGGTCATCGGCCACTCGACAACCATTATTGCAAAAGAAGAACATCAAAACTATGAATCAACCGAAAACACAAACAACATTGATAACCATACAGCTTCGTCGGAATACGAACAGTTGGATAATGAAAAACAAGCTAATAGCACACACGTGTATGATCAATTGGATGTTGCACACGAAGTAAACAAAGACCCAACTAACAACCACTTGACGTACACCAATATTTGAGGAGGAGATCTAGAACAAATCAAACTTTACTATTATAAAGTCCAGAAATGATAACTTATTAACAATATTCGCATACAACCACAAAGGTTTAATATGTTGTTAAATCCCTTTTCCCTCTCGTCATTTATTACACGGTTTAGTCATATTGCCCTAAATTTGATATTAATACAAAAAACACGGTCGAGTAGGTTAACGATACGCAAAAAACAAATTAAAATGAATTTAAAGAAGATCTCGTTTAGATAATATCTGTATTTATTTATTAGTATGTATCGTTTGTACTTTCGGTAATGGAGAAAAACATGTATTACCAAACATGAATACAAAAAATGTTTGTAAATATCACCGTAATTTTGTCCGTATTCTCGTTTGGCACCTTGTTCTGCTGGATGCTTGAAATTATTACATTGGGGAATAGCACTGATATTTATCCGACAAAAGTATAGTCCACTGCTTTAAAAATCAGTTGACATTATTGCAAGGTCCAATGTTATACTTTGTCAACTACGTATACAAACAAAAAAGTGTTGTTTTGAATGCCAAAACAAAAACATTTCTTGTGACACTCATTGTTTATTTTTATCAAGATATGCATTGATGTTTTTAACCAAACCAGTTGCTAGACCCTTTGTTATTTGATGGTTTTCCATTAACATTTAACCAGTATAAACAATTTTTGTAACCCTGTTGATTAATACTGATACCATTTATTTCTTTGTCCATATTTACGCAACGTTAGGAATGATTACAATTCATGTGATACAATCATTATGATCACAATGGTTCACGATTGAGGTGTTTAAATGCAAAATATAGATCTTAAATAAATCAGGAATGCTTGACCAATGATTCTAAGACTTCAGATCTATATCATGCTATGTTTGTTCATCGAAATCATGTTTATAAAACAAGGTTAGATTAGATTCACTATTATTATAAAGTGATTTATTTATCAATAAATAGAAAGAATGAAAAGTAATGCCGTCTTGTTAGTTGTAAATGGCTTCTTATTGTAAAAAGTTAGAAATGGTCTAAAGGGACAGTGACTGGACTTATTAAATTACATTCACGAAAAACAAGACAGACGAGAACAATAGTAGTTTAGCAGTTGAAATACAGGCAAAAATGTTTATAAATGAGACCAGCACATTTAGATTTTGGCAAAATCAACCATGTGTATGGTCGTCCGATTAGTACATTACACTCTTGAAAACTAAAACCTTGTTAACTTGTATTAAACAGTAATTTGCTAAGGTTAGTATGTAGTATCATGAATAATTGTTTTATTACTATGTAAACTAAACTTATATCAGGTTCATGTACGTGTCGTCCAAAGACAAAATGATAGTCAATACCGAAAAACATAACTGAACACTAGATAATTTATTATAAAAATGAAAATATGGGTTTTACGAGATAACTGTCTATCAGAGATCAAATGAAGTTGGTTTTCATATAGGTCACCGTACTGCCTTTAACCATGACCAAATGTGAATCATTTCGAACAAGGACTGCGTTATGTGGAGTTACTAAATGATAAATACTTGCAATATACAGTAAACAGCAACAAACACTGGATTACAGGCTTCTGAGTTAAAACAAAAACGTTTCAATAAAATTTGCTTGAAACATTTTAATGACCGGTGCAAGTTCATTATTTACTTTGATTAAAGCACAAAGTTTAATTAACTTAGACATTAAGTTCGTTTAAGTGTTGTTGATAAAGGCATACACAATTCTACCTCTGTCGTTTAAACTGGTATACTTGATTGACGCACATTTTAAACGTGAACTTTTGACAAGTATCGCTAAATATGTCGCTACATTAAAGCGACAATATTTGAGATGCATTTGATAATTTGAAACACTTTAAAGCAAACCAGATGTAACATATTTGTGTGTAGGATTTAAAAAATCTCATTGAGTCACACTGTATTGGAAATCATGGATTCACTTGAGGATATTAGTTTTATTTTACGTTACATATAAAGCGTATGAAAACCAGAGTGCACAAAAAAGTAATAATTCACTTTCGTATGTTCGGGAAATCCCTCAAACCTTTGCAAAAACATACTATTTTCAGATGTTTTTTGTAGTATAATACAACTCTTGGTGTCAGATTTGCTCCAAGAAAAACTAGCTAAGGTCGGTCTTTCATTTAATAGATATTGGCACCCCTCTAGTGTTAAACGATTAGAACAACCTTAATATATGCATTACATATATCTTAACTGAATAATGTTTTTACGGAAATTCAGAAATTAGAAAAGTTATATCACAAGTGTTTATTATTATCGGTGTCTTTATTAATAAAGCAAAACAAATGTAAGTATTTTCAATCTTTTACTCTTGAAAATGAGCAGATGTTTCATAGAAAACTGCCCGGTAATACACTGATTTATTATTTTTAAATACAGAATTGTTCTAACTAAGGACCAAAACAGAGTTTCTTGAGCATTTGTAAATCAGTTAGGTGATGTATTAGCTATATGGTAAATCTGAATATGACAAATAATTCCAAAACGTTTTTAAAAAAATCCAAAGTTACACCACGTGTCAAATGTTATAAATGCCTCCATGTAAGAACAAATTTAAGTAACACATTCAATGTGATAGTAATTCCATGTGAGGTGCATAACTTTAACAAGTTTAATTTAGTTAATATCAAAACAAACAAAAAAACAGGAAATTCAATAACAAATACGATAAAGATATTGTCATATTTCCTTGCATAAACCGAAGAACAAACTACTGCATGTACATTTTTTATTTACGCTAGTAATTCCCTGTGAAGAAAAATATTGATCCTATGCATATGGCAGTACTTACAATGCAGATTACATGTAACGGTATCTTTTTAACCGAATGTTTTGAAGATAAACATTACATCCGAAATAAGTCTACCTGTTATATCTAGAAAAAAACTAGTAGATGTTTTTACAAACAATTGTTATGATTAACATTGATTGTAAGTTTTATCAATTGTGATTGTTTTGTATCATTATACATTTTTTGCAAACTTATTCATGATTGTAAAGCAGTCTTGGGGGGAAATCATGATATAGTAAGATACTAAGCCCACTTAATGCAGACCATGTGATATTCTTGGTATTTGTTTCATCATCTTCTATCTCCTGACGTACATGATTAAGTCATCTGCAAGTCAGAAATATTAAATACATGCATATTTGTAATCCTTCGATGATTTCCTTATGTGTCTTGTAGGCTGCCAATTGTTGCATACATACAGCAGATAGAAGGGAGCAACCATTTCTATTTTGGGGGATCTATAATTATCCTGTCCTATTATGTCTTTTTTTCATTGTACTTTCAATCTAATTTGTCTTTTAAACTTTAAATAATTAAAATAGAGGGTCGTTCCGACAGGATTTATAACATTTTGCCTTATGGTTCTGAAGTGTATATGCAATCCGTGGCCTTCATTTAACTGTTTCAAGTTGATTAATGAGAGAAACCAATTCAAAGCACAGCATCTTTGTATGTAGCATCAAAGGATTGATAGTCAGCTCCTAGGTCCTCTTGTGTTCTCTCTTGGCATATCATAATATTGCATTCTTTCCAGTCTATTTGTTCACTACCAAGTTTTACAGTGTTTCCAGTGATTTATATATCTACAAGTTTAATCTTTTTCGACATAGTGTTGTCATATATCTATATGTTATATTCACTTGTCAAAGTATTAGATACCTTCATTTGGTTAATAGTGCATTAGTGCTTATTTGACCACATGATGAATACCAAATACAAATAGCAACAGTACTATACGAATGCTTTGATAACATAAATGATTTGATAAGTTTTAAATATATATATATATCAGTTCATAAGTTTAAATGTAAATGATCAAATAAAATACAACAGCAAATAATTACATATTGGAAAAATTCAAAATGGCCGCCAGTAATTCAAAACTTGATGTTCTCAGATCATAATCCTTATCATTAGTGATAAATATACCAAGTTCTATAACAATAGGTAATGTCATTATTAAAAAGAAAAATATTCTGATTTTATTATTTATTTTCAGGTATCCATTTTAAAATGGCCACCCAGAGCTGCCATTTTGATTTTTAAAAATGGGTCCATAGCTATAAAAGTTTATTATGACCTAAACTAAATCTCTGCAAAGTTTGATGCTTTTACCACTTTCTGAGCAATTGTTTCACAAATCGACCGGACTAACTGTGCTATATGATTGAATCTTATATAATCCTTATATAGTAAGAAATGTTTAAAAGTTTTACCTACGTAGAAACATGTTATCACTTTTTTGTAACTTAACTTTTAATATTATTGATTATTCAGGCGTATTTTAACTATCTGGCTGTCATTTAATTATAAATTCGGTTACATGAATACGTATTAAAATATCTTTTACGACTTAATGAGAATACCTATAATCAAGAAGCAGGAAGTTTTTTTTTAGACAAGTTATAAGTATATCACAAGGTAAGAAAGAAACTTAAAAGATATAATTTATATTTACTGATTTATTTTACAGTGTCTTTTTACCCATTTCGAATTTGTTGAAAGTATGATTTGGTTTTTTATCGTTTTTATCACGTAAATGTTACTGTAAATTATTTGTTTATCGCTGGACTTAATTTTACACATAGTCAATGACGATATCTTATTGGGCCTAAGCATTCAAAAAGTTGTATTTCTATTTTCAAATGATTAAAGATATATTACAGCATATCATTCATAAAAACACATGCTGCACAGAAAGAACAAATAAGCAGCCTTATTTAAGTGGGTGAACAATTATTTGCTCCTTCTTAATTGTATATGTGTGTGTGATCGTTGCAAACAAAGTGTGCTTTGGTCAACGCTTAATGCCCCAATACCTGAACAAAAAGGAGCATATTATATTTCTTCTATAACACTTGTATACTATGGAAAGAATTTCAACAGGAACTTTTATCTGGAAAAGTGTCATGTAACGATTATTATATTGGATTCAAATGAATAGAAATATTAAAAATACATCAAAGAGACATATCAACAAAATGATATATATTGTTATGAAACTTTAACAGAGAGATATGCACAAAGTCCGAACATGCCAGTCATGTAGTAAGCTAGCAGTACCTGCATGTCTTATACCGTATACAGACTAAACTATTTAGTGGGTTTCACATTGAAGGGTAAACATATTTTGGCGAAACAGTTTTCAGAGAAATATGTCATGAAATTGTGATTTTCGTTTAGGATAAAGTCAAACGAAATAGTACTTTAAAAAAGGTATATCTATATTGTAGCATACGAATGTATGTGTATCATATACGCTATATTACTTTGTAATTCAGTACTGTTATTAATTGTTTAACACTGATACAAGAATAATGTAGTGTCAGTTGTCTATGTCTGATACGAACAAAATTTACAATTTAATATGTCTCTCGTAACATATTGATACAAATGAAAATGAATAATGAGGTGTAGTTGTGTGTACAAATTTTATATTCCAAACTTTATATATGTTTTACACAAATAAATGATGAACTCATTGTAGTACCCATTAACCCCTGTATATCTTCCTCTTCCTCTTTTTTCGTTATTTAAATACACTCTATATAATATCCCATTGCGTAGTTGAAATGGTACTTACTTCCTTGTTTTAATAAAAACAAAAATCATCACATACATTTTCAGATCACATGAAGAATCTACCAGCTCTCTTGTCTACAGCGTTTGCTCTCTGTTGTTGTAGTCAACATGGTCAAGGTATTTTTATTCATTAATATAGCAGTTCAAAGTATCTAAGCATGTTGTTGAGTTAGCCTGTCTTCTTGTTAAAACAATACAACATACGATTTTTACGTTCATTAAAAATATACATGGTGTGTCGACATGAACATTACATGTGTTTCCCACCATGTATAGGTTAAATTAATTTTGAAAATCAATACTTTATTTTTATCGCAATAACTTAGCAAAGATATCATAGTTCACAAAAAATGTGTTTTATATAAGTGAAGACGAATATAATCGATTAAATTAAATGAATGAATGAAACCTACCTAGGCATTAAGTCAAATATATGAACAACTGATTTCACGTCAGTGGTATTATAAGGATGTGTTCTGTCGTACATTTGCAAAACAATTATCAACACAAAAACAATGGTATATCAACAGCTGTCTAGTTATCATACCAAAAATGTATAAAACATCTGTTTGTATTTGGACCCTCATAACGACAGCATAACAAACATTGAAAGCCCATATAAGAAAATGTGTATTTTAATGGTTTTACGTTTTTACTAGAATACAACATTACGTTTTATGCCAACGAGTTGTCCTGGATAAAGGCAGTAGAGTATTGTGAAAATAGTGGTGGTGAAATTTACAGTGACGAAGATGATATAAGAAATCGAACTAATAATGAACATATTGATACTGATGACGTTTGGACTGGGAAGTACGAAGCTTTCGCTCCTTGGGTAATACTATGGGGTAATTTAAGTTTTATATTTTATTATTCCTTACTTTATCGACTTATCATTCCATTTATGTTCGCTTCATATTTTGTTCATGTATCAACAACTTTTGAAAATTGATAAACTGTTGACAAATGTTTCGCTTGCAATGTTTTTGTACTGTAAATATGTATGCACATTAGTTCAGAATTGCCTCTATCTAATTAGATAAATATCTTAAATTGAATAAGTTCCGTACTTAGATTATAGTATAATAACTTCGTGCAATAATATAAACATAACCGATATTTTAGGTTGTTACAGAATAAATTTCGAAGATAACAGGAAAAATATATTTTCCGTGTCTCCTGATGACCAACTAGAATGTCAAATTAAATGTACTGGTACAGACTTTTTTGCAATTAAGGTGAATATTTAAAGATCAAATTGTACAGTTAGTAGTATGCCTTTATGTCATAAATGTTCTCGGTTCCCTTAGTCAATTCGAAATAAAGGTGAGACGAAAAGTCCAAAAAAGTCGGGCAGGAGTTGTGCTCTCTATTTATCCGTTTGAAAACCGACATTTTTTGTTTAGATATAGATCAAGAAAACTCTCGCCTTTTGTCTATATAGTGATTGTTTTAAAACAATAACACCGATGACTGCTTTAGACAAAAAATTGTAAAATAAATTGAACAATATATCTTAAGCTCTTTCTGTGTTATTAATTTGATAATATAGATGAACTATTTTTCCTAATAGTGGAACTGCTTTCATAGAGGTTCTAAAAAAATTTAAATACTTGAAAAAAAAAATTCTTTATATGTAACCGCATTATCTTTTAACTGAGACATTTTGCTGATATCGACATTTATCGGCAATTTGTACATTTGTCCATGATCTTATTGCCTAATAGTTTTAGGATCATGAACAGGACTTGATACTTCAAAATATAAGGTAACGACATTATGTATCAGAACAGCCACGTCGAGTGCTCAAATCCATCATTGTCAGTTTATCAATGAAATGCCCGCAACGTCATCCATATGACCGACCGCACAACTATCCAACATTTTGTACGCTTCAAAGTAGTATTACTAACTTTTTTATGCTACTTCATACTATAAACCAAAAACCTACCGTTATGACAAATTGTAGATAAAAATAATAATGGCATTTTAAATTTTGCTACCGACTTCCACAGCAAGCACGCTTGATATTTCTTATTGATAAAGACAGTATCAAAAAAACAAAAAAGTCCATTATTCTATATTTAATAAACTGTTTAAATATTTTGAATATAACATAGTTTATGCTATATATTGTACAGGGAGACAGATGTAAGTGTTTACATCCAAATGAGGTCGATGTACAAAGAAAAGAAAGTATTAACCCATGTTCCTGTCAATTGTGTTCGAAAGTTCTGAGACGTAAGAATATTCTGTTTGTTTGGATATTAGTGTTTGTTGGATATATAAAATAAGGGTCTAACATTTAAGCTATCAGCATAGCTAATAATGAAAATATCTATTTGTTTTCAAACCATAATTACACAGTTAATTTATCTGATGGATGTTTGAAATCATATCATGTCTTTATACTCAAATAACATCATTATAATCATGTCAATCTACAGTATTGACTTCCGCATGCGAATTTTGTTTTTGGTCATTTTTCCTATATTCTCCTACAATGTAAATTTTCATCAACTCAATTCGAAACAAATCAAATCAGAATCTGTACCATCTTATGCTTTGTTTCCGAGTTAGTCTAAATGCCGATTTTTTATCAAGTTGTCTCCTTAAGCTTGTAGCAGTCTCCTCCTAATATACAATGCACATCTACATTGATCTTGATCCTGTCGTAACAGCAATGAAACTTTGGTAAATAGTCCAGTCAATCTAGCAACAATTTGACCCTAACCCGAAAGTAATTGCAACAGAAGATTTTTAAGTTTTAATCTTTAGCATTATACCCCAAATATACAAAGAAAAAAGTCCCATAAAATCTAACTTGAGGAAGATTAAAAAATCACCATTTAAAATTCCTATGGAGATTTGCATTGAAAAGGGAGATAACTCTTGCAAAAAAGACAGAAATATCAATAAAAATTGATACAAAATTATAACTTTACCGCTTCTATTCATCAGAATGTATTGATTCTTGATTTTTTAGCGGTCTTTAGAGTATAACAAACAACTTTAAAGGTGTTTTCATATATTTAATCAAGTTATAATCTAGATTTCGTAAATCATTAGTTGACCATTTATTGAATTTTTCAACATGGCAAGGTAAAGAATCTCAAATTTAATAAAAATAATTAAGCATGTATTCTTCTTTTTGTGGTTTAAGGTTTCTTTAGATAAGTTAGTTGCTGAAAAAATATAATATACAGATATAAACAATACCAAATGTTCACATTATTTTTTTCAAAATGGTCACAAAGCTTTAAATTTGCAATTTCTTAAATGAAAAATGCATGAAAAAAATAAAACTACCCATAACACTTCGGTTTTGTACATTTCAAGAATAGAAGATTACATAATTTAGTCAAATACAAACTTATAACCCCATCAAAGTTTCATACTTTACATAAATTTTAAGAAAAACAAGCAAAAGCTGACCAAAAAAGACTCATTTTTGTAAGAGTTCTCTCTCCTTCCAATGTTAATTTCCATAGGAAATTAAAAATGCTGATTTTGAGTTTTCCTCAAGTAAGATTTTATGGGACTCTTTTCTGTGTATTTAAAGGGAATAATGCTATAGATTAGAACTAAAACATTTTCTGTTGCAATTAGTTTGAGGTTAAATCTTAGTTTGACTGGACTAAAAACCGTGATTAAATGAATGACTATTTTAACCTACAAAATTCTTATCATTTTTCACCCGCTCTTCCACATGTATTTAGAGTCTATTCTTAAACTGGCTGTACCACGGCAAGAATATGACAGTTATTTTCCATTTAATTAATTCGTTTTAGCTTTTGAGTTTTTCCATTTGATAAGGGATCTTCCTGGGAGTTCACATTTTGTGTTATTTAAAAGTTTTTATGTTGTCATTTTTATTTAAAACATGCTCTGTTAGTGAAAGGGATGTATCTGGTTAGCTAAATCGAATTAATCTTAGAAATATTGGTTTCGGTATAGCCTGACTTAAGGTAGATTCATGGTATACCGCCATCTTGGATTGTACAATCCCTGTACAAAATCGGTGTAGTTATTTGCCCAAATCTGCAAATTTGGAGACAAATTTGCACTTTATTGGTTAGACTGTTTATTTATATAAAGAAAACCTGGTAAATTCTTGTACAGATAGAAATATTTAAACAAATATCAAAGTTTGTGTTTTTAGAATCCTTTTTATTTTCAAATAAGCCATTTAATGGGAGATAACTCTTTTAGTAAAAAATATATAGTAGACTGAGAGGGAATTTTTTAATGTTTACTAGTAGCAGTAAACCAGTTCGGTGACACCATTTCTTCTTTTTATTTTCTTAAAACATATTATAAAACCTATTTTCTCACAATATATTTCAAAATTCTATCTCATAGATTTCTATTTATGCACACAAATGTGTTTTTTCATGAACAATCTAACCAAATTTAGGCAACTTTCAACGACTCATAGCTTGGAAAATAGCACGGTGGTCAATACTTTTTATTATTTTTTTGAAAAAAGCATAGTAAAATCTTCAATCGGGCAAAGTATAAAAAACATTCTATCTCAAGAAATACATACCTATGATCTACCTTAATGACAACACATTACAAAAGAACAACTGTTTTGCATTGCATATCCAAGACCGTGTTCACAACAAACGTCATGTACAGTAAACATGTTTACAACTAGTTTTATGTTATGTAAACTGGTTTAACATACATGTTTTTCACATCTATAAACCTGGTTTAATTACCAATACACAATTTTTGTTCCCCCTTGTAAACTGTTTGTCAATTTAATGCCCATTGCATAGAATCGACTTCAAATTTCTCGGATTTTAGTTTAGCAATAATGAAAGCCATTTTGGTGATTTGCAGTTCTTTAAATATACTAAATATATATCGATTACACAATAAAAAAACGTAGGCTGCAGCGGCATGCATATATACGAAGAGGATTCATATGTTTATGATATTATGATAGTGGAAAACATATGATTATACAATATGCTTAGCATGAATTTTGCATATAGACGCATACATTTGAATAGACGCAATTTAACAAAATATATTGTATCGAGTTGATGATTTGGTGATTCATATTTATTTATTAGTTTTGCTTAAAAACAACGGTCACGATTTTGAACCAAGAGTAATGACCTAATACTAACATGCATATAATTTTTTTGTTCGTACATTGCAAATACATGCTTTTTTTTAAATACTGCATTTTACATATCTGAGATACAAGGAAAACAATACAATTTATCGCATACTCTTTTTAATTATGAATTTTTGAGTTTAACTTTGATTGAGTAAATACCAGTAGCAAATATTTCATGCATATTTCAATTCGTTTTAATTGTATGAATTTCATTCATTTTTTTTTTCGATTTATGAGTTTGACTGTCCCTCTAGTATCATTTGTCCCTCTTTTATATGTTTCTTTGTTCATTCGATGATTTTTATATGTGTTAATATGTCTTCTTAAAAGGGAGTCTCTCTACACATAATGTTCTTTAGCTTCTATATTTGCTCCCCCTACCAAAGGCTGATCAAAGTGCCTGTTTCTGTAAACGTCAAATTGATTCGAGAAGACATTTTCAAATGAATAATGTATTTGGCAATGTTGATGATTTGAGTCTTGATAAGGGGTTAATAAAGCTACCTGAAATGTTTTTGTTTTTATATCAAAGCATTATATCAAGTATAGACAAATAATCCGGTAAAGAACTTTAAAACTAATTGTTCGAATAATCAATTTTATTCAAAACATACTCATCGTTTAATATACATGATAAAATAAATGTTCTAAATAACTTGTGTTTTGTACACTTACAGTAACCCACACAAGGCTACATTGACTTTCGACTGCATGAAGACAAAACATGATTTACTACATGTTAACATTGAGTTTTATCAATAGGAATGTAATTCTGTTCAGTTTACGTGTGAACTACACTAGCAAAGACATGATTTTAGGTCAATGTAAACTTGTACAACAACACTTGTTTATCTGATTTGTTTACAATTAAGTGATGTTGAGTTTTATTCAAATGATATGTAACTGTAAATGAGACAGCAACAAATTCACATTCATGATATAGTTAAAAAGTTTGAAACAAAATTGAAAATTGCACAGAATTATCAAAATATTATAAGATTCATAACAAATCTATTTTGCAGATCGTATCGACAATGTTAAAACTAGGAGTACTGATTGCAAGTCTAAGAATAGAGACTGTACTTGTATGGCGGCTGCCTGTATAGGAGAAACGTTGACGCTTACCCCTGAATATTGTAATCCATCGTACGGTGTTGTTTGTGGTGAGTTCACAGTATTTGTTATCTTTCTGTGGAGTATGTAGACACCGTATTGCATTAGTGTTGCTTGTTGATTTTCGACAAAAATGTTCAAATCTGCAAGGCATTTTAAGTTTTTCAAGGCTTTTCTATCTTATCAATGAGCTGCGTAGGATATAATCGACCTTATACATGTTATATAAATGAATATCCATATATCTGTTAATATATTTTATGTTAAAAAAAAATCTAATTGAAAGTCTATAGCTGTTCAGAATTAAGTTGACAAAAACCTGATTGCGTGCCAAGTAAAACAAACGACCGTCCCTTGGAAGATGACGTGCTGAAATAAAAACTACTGTTTCGGTTATAAAATAACTCAATGCTTATTAATTCGGAAGGAGAATATATATTCTTCAAGAAAATACGTTATTCTTCAGATTGTGTTAATGACTTCAACGACTGTACTCTATTCTTGAGTGTTATATGTTAATTGAGTAGTTTTGTATTGCATGCATGCATAGCAGGAGACACTTACCAAGTAGAAGCTCCTGGTCTCGCTCAATTAAGAATTCATGGTACTTCCTTAACTTGTGTTTGTTATCTGAGTGCGTCTCTTCTTAATTGATTTACGAATTTGACAAGTTGTGACTACTGTCTGAGGAGTCAATTGATAGTTATTGAATATCTGTGTCGCAGCTTATCATGGATTATTTTCCACCAGTTGTAGTTTTCTACTATTCTCTATTGCAATAACAGAAAATTTAATTTAACAACTCGAGCTCTCATTTATACTTACCATAAACACAAATTGTTGATTAGGATGTACTTCCCCTCACGAAGCATATAATATCCGCCCCAGGTTTTTTTCATTCGACTAATATTGTCTGTTATATTTTCTGTTGCTCTCCTTATCTATAGTTTCCTTCATTCTTCGCTTGTGTAATTGTCGCCTAAATATTGCAATGTTTACTGTCTAGTCACAGGAATCACAGAGTGTATTGCACAATTTCTGAAGGGACTCATCGATGGTGTATTATCTTGTAAATAACATATTTATAACTATGGGCATATGTATCAAAAGGAATTTTGATGTGCGTACGAGCTTTATAACATTGGCAGTTGGCAATGACACATCTGTTCAGATAGACTAATAAAGTATACGTAAACAGTGATTAGTCAATATACAGCGTTCTTTCGGTTAAGTTAACAAATTTTACTTGCAGTCAATCAAAAACAGTTACCCTCAAATGGCCTTTCAATCAGTTTAGTAACCAATGGTTTTTGCTTCGAATAAAGAATTAAGCAAGGTTAAAAGTATGTCATATTTTACATATATATATGTAATGTTTCTTTTAGCTCTAATTATGCTAATATCATTATGAAAAGATGCTTAAAACTCGTATTTATTCATTGCATTTATAGGACAAGGCATAAGTCTACTTTACTATATTTTGGTTTCAGTACTTACAAGATATTACTCTTATAGTTGTGGCCTGTTTTCTATTTCTTGCAAAAATAAATATTACTCGTATTACACTGTATGGAATTGTGATACGAAAAAGTTATTCTTAAATCTGTTTTAATTTGATTGACTTTTCCAGTATCACAAGACGATATTACGGCATTTCCTTTGGCTATTTGTAAGCATTAATGATTTCTTCATGGAGACATGTGACGTCACACTGACATGTGCAAAAGATTAGATCAATATTTTGCGGGGTTTCAAATCTAACACATTAAGAGAGTTGACCATGAAAGAAATAGGTTTAATATTTTGTGAAAATTGGATATCCCTTTATATCAACTATCGTTGTTCAATTCAAATAGTAATACTTAACTCATCGAAGGCTGGTTTATTACTTTAACTCGAGATATCAAGCGATATCCCTTCCTCACTCCATGAAACCTATAAATATATAGGAATTATGGATTGGACACAGAGCATGACAGATTCGCCTTTGTTGTGTTGAGTTTGACTGTTCTCTGTTTACAAGCATCATGACCTTACACCATTGTGATTGTTTGGTGATTAAACCAGCATGCTACATGTATCTGGCACAGTCGTGATAATTTGCAACCTACTAATATATCAGCATCCTAAAAATTGCATTTGTATGATAGTCTCCTTTTTCAGGTAAGTCCACAACGTATCAATCAAACAATACGCACGTTTAGATTATATAACGTCGGTTATTACATTATTTATGACCATTTTTAGCTAGAATGACCGTTTATTATCATGTGTTCATGTTATTTATAGATAAGTACGTGTATACACTGTCCGTGGTGAATTGAAACACTTGTACAACATGTACGAACTTTGTTAAGATTTTGACTGCCTACACATCGTTAAATCTATTATGAAATAGCATGTTTAGACGAATCTTTTTCTCACAGAAAATAACGAAAACACTATATTTACTGGACATGAAAAAGCAACTGAATATTGTTACCAAAAGTATTCAATTTTGCGATGGTATTCTAAAGATCACGATATATGTAAGCTCGGATACTCACAATATTGGACGAGTGGACGGCGAAGCATTCATCAATATACAGTACATTATAAAGGTATGACAATATAACTTGTTTGTAGTATTTCTATCAATGGACGTCCAAAATAACTGTAGTTTATTTCAGATTAAACGATATACTTTCAAAACTACATTATGTTTATATACTACTTTGCATCTTGGTACCTTTGATAACTGTTTGCATAGCATTTTTCGTCATATAATAGCTGATGTTGATGATATATATACCACGTATAGGTCAACAGAACTTTTCTTGACTGATAAGCATCAGGAATACTAAATTCCGATAATTTTATTTCTCCGTTCCTGTAATTAGAAACTGCATCACTGTGTCAGGATCTTATAAATTATAATTATGGGTTAAGCGATTGTCAAATTTTTCTGTTGCAGTAAGCTTGTTATAGGTTCACTTTTCAAAAAAATGTTTGCACAGCACTGATGTGTTATAAGAAAAGAATAGAAAGTCAAAATTACAAAAACAAGTAACACAAGAAATTCAAAGGAAATGGTCTTAAACAGCAATTTTCAAATGTTGATATAAATAATATTTTAAAAGAGAGTGATTTAAATCAACCCAGAAAAAGGACACACCCCGCGGAGAATAATTTAGTTGTTAATCTGTCGTCTACAGAATTAACCAACTCCGAAGAAAAATTATTAAGTAGAGGTCCAAACTTCTGTCCTATACCAGCAAACATTAACAACCTACAATTGGAGACAGATGTGGATCAATTTGCAAGACGTCTTCGCCTTAAAAAACATTTTAATATGCAACACAAAAAACTTACAAGAAGCCTGAATGAATGATTCGGAATATGAGAGTGATAATGAGGACAAGTGCATCCCAAAATTTAAAAAGAAAAGCGAATGGAATCCACCAAGGAGTAAGAACGACAATTTAGAATCCTTTATATCATCTATTAAAACGGAAGTAAAATCATCAGTCAGTGGCAAACGTTTACGGTATCTCTGAACAAGAAAGCCATATGCCATTAATACTTTATATTGCAATTTGATGTTATAAATATGTTGTATTTTTTCTTTGTGACTGTGCTGACGAATTGGGTTTCGATGTTGGCGACTTTGCAGCACTTACAATTGCCCCTTCCGCATGGTTTATAACCTCCGATTGTTGATATCTTCTGTTTAGATACTTTGGATGTTACTAAAATATCTTTGAGGTTTTTGGATCTGCGGTAAGCCATAACGGGAGGTGATGTAAAAATCTCTTAATTAGCGTGTTTACGTTATATTCTTAGACATATATGTGTGTGTGTAGGACTCTAAAGTGCGATGGGGACGCTAAAGTACGATGATCACGCGAAAGTGTGATGGTCTACGCTAAAGTGCAGTGCTTACATACGCTAAAGTCCGATGGTCCGCGAAAGTATAGATGTAGAAACGTAGTTTGATTATGACGTTTATAGTCGTTTATACAAACCAAAAAATTATATGCATGCCAAAGATACATCATGAATATTTGATTAACAACTTTTGAACCGGAATGTGCTTGACTTAATTTCAAACCTAACCGGGCTTAGTCGGATAAAACAAATGTGTTTATTTTTGGGTGCTGGAATGAGGACTTGTGTCTTGCGCAGCATAGTCCTTTGACAACATTTCTATAGGTTGCATATCTGTAAATATTGACAATGCAATTTCCCATAGGAACTCCTTTTATCATGTTTATGGCTAAAACTGTACCACTTTTACTATGAAGTTTTGAAAAAAATCTTATCCTAGAATTGAAAGTTCATATGCACCACAATTTTTTTCAAAGGTCAAAATATAGGGCTGTGCGGCATATTTTCAACGTTTATATGCCCTGAACTTATCAGAGTTTAAACTTACACTAATTTTCTTAACTACCCCTACCTCGAATGAAAGGTTACCACAGATTTCAATGTAAACAATATGCACGTGTTTATTTACTGGTAACATTCCCAAGTTCTGTCTCTGCGATATGGAACACAGAGAGCATAACTGGGAACCAGTATGTAAACAAAATGAATTTTCTATGAATATTCAATTACTCCCCAAAAGAGGCGTGTTTTGAGAAACAGCTGTATTTACAAAGTGCAACCTATACAGACATTTATTCAAATAGAAAACTCTCTAAAATCAGTTTTTCTCACATTAATACTCATTTATCAGAATTAAAGTCTTAAAGAAATCACTGTGTATACTCTAAGTTTTTCTTTACTATACATTTTATACCCCCTCCCCTGTTTCAATTTTTTAAAGAATTTGTAAACAAGACTTTAATTATTGCCAGCTTACCCTATTTGCATATTTTTCTGATAAAAAATGCCTAGAACCTGTTAAAAACTGTTTTGATAACATATTGAGAGCATATCAGAATATCATATATGTAATGTTTAGCAGTCAATCATTACAACATTCAAGATTATATAAAGTATCCAATCCAGCCTCTATCTCCAGTCCATATCTTACTGTATGCCTATTTGTCAATTAAAGAACACATTTTCTGCCTCAAATGGTCATTTTAGAATTCTTGTCACAACAGTATCATCTTTAACCATATATCTGACACAATTTAGCTACTATATATACTAGAAGTGTTCAAACAAAGCCATATTTGCAATAGTTGTATGTATGCAGATACCAGTCTGAGATATAAATTCACTTAAAATGTTGAAGAGATGACTGCTAACATTTGATTTTTGCATAACTTCCAAGCATAGTTATTGTTTTCTATATCAAGAACTTTAAAATCATAAAATCATAGCATTTACAAGTTAAATCATTTGTTTTATGACCCAGGGGGTAGGCAATTTTCTATGTTTCTTGCCCCTGGGGCCTCAAATTTCCTAAATAATTCTGCTGTTTCTAGCAATTTGGAATATTTAGTACATATTCAGGATAGAACACACTATTGTAAGTTTTCTTGAGATATTTTTGTTTTTCTAGCTTGTATTTATTATGCCGTGGTGACAAAAAAGCAGATTTAGGTGTTGCGGCTTACTTTTGGGTTATCGAAAGGACACAAATACCCCATAAATAATATTCAGGAAGGATCTATGAGTTTCAATGACTGCGAAGAGTAAATATAAGCACTTCTTAACAATTTAACTTACAAATATGCAAATATTATGATTTAATTTTGTATCCAGGACTTTAAGTAAACTATGCATACTGTAAACTGTGAATTTATGCTGAGTCATCATATTTAAGGCCCAGGATTCTATCAATCTTCATTAAATATTTATAAAACTTCCTTTTTGAGTTAATTTCTTTAAAATCTGTGAAATAAAGCAAATTTGGTTAAATTCTGAATGTTCCCCTTTTTCACCCTATATAGGTTGCATTTCTGTAAATATTGACAATGCAATTTCCCATAGGAACTCCTTTTATGGCTAAAACTGTACCACTTTTACTATGAAGTTTTGAAAAAATCTTATCCTAGAATTGAAAGTTCATATGCACCACAATTTTTTTCAGAGGTCAAAATATAGGGCTGTGCGGCATATTTTCGACATTTATATGCCCTGAACTTCTCAGAGTTTAAACTTACACTAATTTTCTTAACTACCCCTACCTCGAATGAAAGGTTACCACAGATTTCAATGTAAACAATATGCACGTGTTTATTTACTGATAACATTTCCAAGTTCTGTCTCTGCAATATGGAACACAGAGAGCATAACTGGGAACCAGTATGTAAACAAAATGAATTTTCTATGAATATTCAATTACTCCCCAAAAGAGGCGTGTTTTGAGAAACAGCTGTATTTACAAAGTGCAACCTATATAGATACAAAATAGTATACGCAGAGGTATCCTGTTTCCTGTATCCTGCTTCTATTCGAAACGAAGACATACTTAAAATCATTGTTTACGTTGCAGTCTACTTAGGGTCCCTTAAAAACAATGTAATTTTATTAACCGGATTTTTGTGACAAAAATGTCGGTTATTGATTTGGGGATGTACGGCGGGCGGCCGGTCGGTCGGTCGGGCGGGCGGCAATCAAATGTTGTCCTTGCATTAACTTATGAACCGTTCAACCAAAGCTTTTAAAATTTTAATATGTTGTTACTGACAACTAAATGAAGGTCAAGTTCAATAATGGCGGTTTGACTTTTACCGTTCAGGAGTTATGGTTCTTGAAAGATTGAAAAATAGAGTTTCCAGTCGTGTCCATGCATTTACATATGAACTGTTCTACCAAAGCTTCCCAAATTTTAATATGTTGTTACTGATGACAAAATGGAGGTCAAGTTCAATAATAACGATTTTGACTTTTACCGTTCAGGAGTTATGGTTCTTGAAAGATTGAAAAATAGAGTTTCCAGTTGTGTCCATGCATTTACATATGAACTGTTCTACCAAAGCTTCCCAAATTTTAATATGTTGTTACTGATGACAAAATGGAGGTCAAGTTCAATAATGACGATTTTGACTTTTACCGTTCAGGAGTTATGGTTATTAAAAGATTACAAAATGGTGTTTCCAGTCGTGTCCGTGCATTTTCTAATGAACCATTCAACCCAAGCTTTTGAAATTTCTATATGTTGTTACAAATGACAAAATAGAGGTCAAGTTCAATAATGACGATTTTGACTTTTACCGTTCAGGAGTTATGGTTCTTGAAAGATTGAAAAATGGAGTTTCCAGTCGTGTCCGTGCATTTACGCATGAACTGTTCTACCAAAGCTTCCCAAATTTTAATATGTTGTTACTGATGACAAAATGGAGGTCAAGTTCAATAATGACGATTTTGACTTTTACCGTTTAGGAGTTATGGTTCTTGAAATATTGACAAATAGTGTTTCCAGTCGTGTCCGTGCATTTTCTCATGAACCATTCAACCAAAGCTTTTGAAATTTGTATATGTTGTAACAGATGACAAAATAGAGGTCAAGTTCAATAATGACGATTTTGACTTTTAATGTTCAGGAGTTATGGTTCTTGAAAGATCGTAAAATGGCGTTTCCATTCACGTTGTTGCATTTACTCATGAACCATTCAATCTAAGCTTTTCAAATTTTAATATGTTGATACTGATAACAAAATGGAGGTCAAATTTGATATTGACGATTTTCACTTTCACTATTCATCAGTAATGGTTCTTGTGATATTGCCAGGACACAAATAAATGTTAATAAATCCGGTTTGCTGTCGTTGTGACAGCCTCTTGCTGAAAATTAACGTCGGTAAAATAGAGGTATTTATAACTTATGTGACGACGGTAAGGGGGTTGTTCATAGTAGCTATAGACTGTGTGTACGGCAAGCTACACAAATAATCACAATATCAATGCGTCCGAATTGTTGAAAAGTTCATTTAACAGGACACAGTATTTTGTAACACCTAAATGACTTCTTTTTAGTAATTATTACGTAGTTGGTCTTTTAAATTTAGAAACAATCACTTAAGCCTGTCGGTAAATTATAAACAAGCCTATCACATATGTTATACCTTAGCTAATGTATATACTAGCTTTTGCAAAAAAATAATATTTTTTTGTAAATCCATGCACTTTAATCCCCTATTCTATGGTCCATTGCAAGATAAACCATCGTTAATTAGCAAAAAAAACAACCATCGCCCTTTAGCGTGAGACACTATCGTACTTAGCGTAGACCATCGCACTTTAGCGTGACCATCGCACTTTAGAGTATCATCGCACTCTAGAGGCCTACATATATATTATCAAGGCCATTTATAAAGTAAAAAAAAAAAACCAATGAAATATTACTAAAATGAGATTTTCTGATTGCATTAAGTCTCAAATAATAATTTAAGACAGATTGCTTTGAAATATGAGTCGACCATGAATATAAGTAGATAGAGCAAGCCAATTTAAGCCAAGCTCTAGAAAGGACATTAAAGGCTTATCTTTAAGTACTATATCATTTGTTGTTTCTGCTTTAAAAGATCATTTCATTTACCTAAAGCGGTAAACATATGTATTTATAAAGATTTCCATTACATCAAATTATAAAAAATAATGAGAAAAAATCAGAAAAACTCCCCCGAAACACTGAGTACGACTTGCTCTGTCTAGGGATATTAATTGAATAGTTTTATTTCAATGCATTTTATTTCTTAAAGTTGGTTTTCGAGACTCAATCGACTATGGATATCTTATGTTTTCATTACTTCACTGAAATATTATGAAATTAGAACAAATACAAGTCCATAAAAAGTCAAGGTGACATCTGTTGCTTCCCATTATGAAAAAGAAAAACAAATCGATTTCAATTTTTTTCTTCGTGAGCGCTTTTTGTATTTTTCCTAAACACGAACACTCAAAGCGGAATACATTATAGCCATGAATGTCTAAGATACGAAACAGTTACAAAATTCTAATTATATCCATTAAGGATATCAAAGAAACCAAATCAATCTAAGGTTTGGCAGTTGAAACCTTAGTTTCTTATAATTTCAAAATTGATAAACGGAATAATGTAAAACCTTTTATTTTAAATCATGTCAGTACGACATTTATGACTTCTTAGTTGATGGAATTTTCGGTGAGTGATACTCTATAAGCATTGTTTTCGACCCAGTGCTGTGCAAAAAGAACAAAAAAAAAAAAAAATTCATGCGCTTTTTCTGGGTTGTCCTTCATCACCAACGCCTGAGATGCACAAACGAAACGAAACAGTTGAAGAGCAATATTCACAAAAGTCTAAGTTATCTAAAGTCAAATGTGCCTGAGGAAGTTGAAACCTTATTTTTAAAACATTATCAGTTTATTAATATATATTCTTTAAAATTTTTGTCTTAAATTATGTCAATACCGAAGTACTAACTACTGGGCTGCCTATACCTTTGGAGACAGATAGTCATCCAGCAGAGGTATAGACCGAGTGTTGTAAAATGTGAAGAACACATTACAAATTGCATGTCTCCGAAGCGCTTTTCTGGATATACCTACTTCAGACACGCTCAAAGCCGAATATTTGATAGCTTCAGATGTATAAATACCAAAACATTTGACGAGGTTTATAACCAAACGAAAAACATACAAATCCATCTAAGGTCAATTTTTACTGAGGGAGTTGAGACATTTGTTTCTAATAATTTCAAAACTTATCAATAGATACTTTAAATTATGTCAGTACCTTATCGACCTAGTGCTGTAAACAAACGAAAACAACACGTTTTAAATTTAAAATAGTTTAATCACTAGTAGCCAACAGCCCACAAAAACTGTTTACCTTATGGAAAATATGTATGTTCTTCGATTATGATAAATGATAAATTACCAGATGTCATGACTGAAATTAGGAATCAGATCATAAAGATATCTCAATTTCAAACACAATTACGTTAGGACTATACGTTCTTATGTATATTGATACCAAGTGTCATTGTTTTATATATTTGTTTAAGAAATTTTCAATGTAGAATTGATCATCATTTCGGAAAATGTTAAAGCATTGGTCTAAATGATGTGCGTTAGTATCATTACAGATAAAGTATCCAACTTAAATCCACTTAATTGTATAAGATTTACAAATGTAAATGATGGAAAAAGACAGCTTGTTGATTGTGACGACACAGTTTTGCCTTTCTTTTGTAAATTTGGTAAGTGTGTTTAAAAAAAAAGACACATTATCTATGATAGTTGTTTCTTGGTTCTCAATCACAAGCATGATTATATCCGGAATTACCAAATTGTGTTGGTCTTTGGTGTCTGGTTCTTGTTCAAAATCATATTTGTTAATGCATTTTAACAAATTGGAGAGCCTTAAAACTGTATAATACTTGTCAGGTGGACAATAGAAACACCACCAAGATATTTCTCATCACAATCGATCCAGAAGTCCCTTTAATTGTTTTTAACGTTAGAGACTAGAATAAAAACAATCGAGTGTGTTTGAACAAGTATGCAATGATATTTGTTGTTATTCATACAAGTCTGTGTATAAAATTCACGGCAATGAATCACAACAGTCAGATTTATCACGCACAAATAACGAAACTCAAAGTTGACAAACAAGTACGTACTGTAACGGTTCCTAGCTAAGAAATTACATATACAGTACGTTGGGTTCAATTTGTAAATACTTATGGTTATCTGGTTTTCAAAATAGTTCTGTCTAATTATGTCCTTAGATTTTGTTTTTGTGTGCGTATGATAAAAAACGCAGACATGTCTAATGTACAGCAGATAACGTTGACCTCAATCTTAATGTACCGAAAATTAATTCTTTAAACTGACTTATATCGCATATTATGGCCAAACAAACAAATAAGTTTGATAGCTTACAGGCATATACATAAAGACAACACGAGTGTCATTAATCGATTCACAGAAAACAAATAAGGGTTACAAACTAAAACCAAGAAACCCAACAACTAAGAGAGAAAAAAGAACCCGAATGAACAGAAACATGTTGTAAGAACAAATGATAGGCTGAACCTGGTTTTATGGCTAAACAAACATCCTGCTTCTATGATAATGTTAGAAAAAAGCGTTCAAATGACAACCGTACGTGACAGAAATACAGTATAACAAATTGCAAGAACATTCACGATCGATCACTTCACTACTATGTAATATAATAGTACATTTAACAGAATAAGACTATTTACCAGATTTGTTATCACCTAAGCAACACGACGGGTGCCACATATGGGGCAGAATATGCTTACCCTTCCGGAGCATCTGAGATCACCCCTAGTTTTTGGTAGGATGTGTTGCTTATTCTGTAGTTTTCTATGTTGTGTCGTGTGTACTGTTGTTTGTCTGTTTGTCTTTTTTCATATTTAGTCATGGCGTTGTCAGTTTATTTCCGATTGATAAGTTTGACTGTCCCTCTGGTATCTTTCGTCCCTCTTTTTAACCTTTAATGAATCTACGACAGTACACAAATACAGCAAAAAAGAATGACGGACTATGCGTCACACAATTGAATCAATGCACAAACACATTGACATCGCAGGTAAATTTCTAAATTAAGGCAACAAGAGTATACCGCTGTTAAAAGTGCCATAAATCGATTGAGAGAAACAAATCAAGGTTACTAACCAAAACCTAAGAAAACACAGCTGACTTTACCTGTAAGGAAAAAAAACCAGTAGAAACACTGAAGTGCAACAAAAAAAAACAAACGACAATGATATATACGTAGAAACGAACTATGCAGTTAGTTACCTTTTAAAAACCGAACAACTGCAATTCTCTGACTTGGTACAGAACTTTTAAAGAAAAAAATAGTGGGTGGATGATGGTTTTATTGCTAGTCAAACCTCTTGTAACCTTTTTTTGACAATGTTAGAAATACCGTAAACATTACGTGACATTAATACAGTATCAAAAAATGACAGAACACTTAGGATAGAGAAATACATAAATAAAATAGTATAATAGTATATTTCGACATGTTACCCACAGACTAACAACGAATATCTAAAATAATTTATAACAGTATACAAAAATCGCATAATAGAATTACGAACTGTGCGTCAAACGAATGTATCAACGCCTCAAAAAGTAACGTCACAAGTAGATTTCTAAAATAAAATAGTTATAATTGGAGATTAGGTTTGTTGCATCATAAATAAATACATTAATTATGTATTTTACAAATGCCAAGTCACGTCTAATAGGAATGCGAAATCATACTAAAAAACAGTAATATTCGGGAATAGGTCACTTTCGGTACGAATGATATATCTGGTCTATTTTACATAGGTGGTAACATTCATGAAGACGATACATTTCCAAAAGATGAGAAACAAAGTAGCAACGTTGCAGGTATTTTTTGATGCATTTGATAATTCATTTGCTTTATATATGTTTAATCACTAATTATCATGCGGTATTATGTGTTTATCGCATCTATAAACCTGAACATGGAAAATAATCCTTCAAATGTTTAAACATGGTAAACATAACCATAAATATTCGTAATGGAGTAAAAAACATTATTACAAACAATTAACTTACACGAATGTTTTTAATCGTAAAATTTGATATACAAGAAAATGTTTTCGAAGTAGTAATTCATTTTTAAATTTAAAAGCTAGTGTCACAAATAATTAAACACTAGTTGTGCTAGTGCAGTTCTTATGACATCTGAAGAGTACATACAATCTAACTTTATTTTATCTTGCAATAGTATTAAAACTTTTGACTTGTGTACACTAGTATTCCAAATTCCAAACTACAAGACAACTTTGAGAGTTGGTATTGCTTTGTTTCATAAAAAAGAATGGCCAACGTAGATACAAGTATCTTGTCTTAGGGAGGGATAAATTATTCTTTGTAAAGGATCACTCTGATTCAAACAAAAAATTCTCTGAAACTGACATTATCAAGATGCTTTTGCAATTTTTTGATTGACAACGTATTTGTAACGTTCGGAAGACGTGTTTTTCAACAGACTGTTGGCATTCCAATGGGAACCAATTGTTCCCCTCTTCTAGCCGACTTGTTTCGTTATTATTATGAGGCTGAATTTATACAGGAACTTGTTAGGAAGAAAGATAAGAAGTTAGCAATATCCTTTAACTTTACTTTTCGCTTTATAGATGAAGTTCTTTCACTAAAAAATTCAAAAAATGAGGGTCGATTGGAAACAAAACTTTACGAAAAAAATAGATGATATCAGCGTTTTTATTGTAAACTTTCTATTTCTAAGGAGCATCATTCGAGCAGCACCTGCATGAGGGGTATAAATCTCCCAATTGATACGATATTCCCGTGCTTGCATTACCTATCATGATTTTCTTGATAGAGTGTTGCTGCTCACAAGGAAGCTATTAAACTAAGAGTTCCAAATGGTGAAGTGTAAATCATCCCTTTGTAAGTTTTACGGACGCCATCACGAGTTGGTTGATCGTTATGGAATAACCGTTTCACGAATGATATCAGATGTGTTCCCTACGTCGTAACTACAACCCTCTTCCCTTCATGAATGTGAACTACCGAATTAGACTATTTACCAGATTTGTTATAACATAAGCAACACGACTGGTGCCATATTTTGGAGCAGAATCTGCTTACCCATTCGGGAGCACCTGCGATCAGCCCTAGTTTTTGGTTGGGTTCGTGTTGCTTATTCTTTAGTGTTCTATGTTGTGTAATGTATTCTATTGTTTGTCTTCTTTCATTTGTAGCCAGGCGTTGTCAGTTTATTTTCGATGTATGAGTCTGACTGTCCCTCTGGTATCCTTCGTCCTTCTCTTAAGAATGTGTTACAATGAAGTGTTTCCATTGGGGATAGTTCTATATATAATAGTTTTATTAACCACTTATAAAACGTTACCTTTGCCACATTATGTTTAATTTTTTTAATATGGTTTTACTTGCATCACTATTGATTGTGTGATCAGTAAATTTAAAATCATTATTAAATATTATACCTATGTACTTTCACAGTACTACAATATTACGATACATGTAGTTTGGCTGTGTTAAAGATCATTTTTTTCTCTGAATATTATTAATTTTGTTTTATCTGTATCTATTGTATGTTGGTTATGTCCAGTGTGATAATTTCGTCTTCGATTAATGCTTTGTTTTTCGTTAGTTGTTATTGGGTCTCAATTAGCAATACTCGGATACTTGTTTGCCTCTAAAAAATCTTAATAATTACTATTTATCCGTACATTTCCTCTCGTTTTAGTTTCTTTTGAAATATCCTTTGTAATACTTATTAAAAAAAATATCTATTTACGACGTAAGTAACTTATCCTAAAATTGCAAAAAAGTAAAGTGTTGAACTTAGTTGACATGGCTGTTCGTTTCGAGATGCATTTCACTTGACGAAACATATGTAATTGTATTCTTGGTCTCTCGTTACAGTTAAGATTGGATGAAAAATATGTAGCAAACGCAATATACCCTGGTAAATGTCTGAATGTTGTAATAAGAAGAGAAGTATCATGTGTTATTTTGGCGTGTAAAAAGTTTATATTTGTTTTATCTAGGTACAGTTGGTGGGACGATATCTGCTATATTGATAATTGCGATAATTGTGACGGGTATATTTTTGTACAAGAGAAGGTGAGAATGTTTTATTATATGATATAAGCATTTCAATTCACAAACATTTTCACACGATAATGAAATCTCTCATGTTGGAAAACGATAAACAAGAACACAGAAAAGTGCAACATATGCTTTGTCAGTGTATTCATCCCCTGATTTCGAAAAATTATTTTTATTATGAATCTGCCAAATAATATACTTCAGGATTAATAAAAGATTGGAGTGTCAAATTTAAGGTTTTATATTCATATATTTTATAACTATTCTCATTGTGATACCTTTTCATTAGTATTATAATTAAGACAAAGCCATATATCTGCTTTTGGACGATGTATTTTAAAATGAAAATGTGTGTAAACAAAAAGTAAAATCACAAAAATGATATGAACTCCGGGGAAAATTCAAAACGGAAAGTTTCTAATCAAATGGCAAAATTAGAAATAAAACACATCACACGAATGAACAGCAACTGTCCAATTTTTAACTTGATACTGACATTGTCTTGCGTAAACAATGGTTGATTGAACCTGGTTTTGTAGCGCTAAACCTGGTACTTGTATGATAGTTGCATCAAATTATATCCTTGAGAATTGTCAAGCTTATACTTCACACACACAAAAAATATTACAAAGTAATTATATTTTACTTGAATTAAGTATTCTTTTTAATTACTCATTACTAGGAATTACTTACCAATTACTCACTATTACTATCAATTACTTATATTTTACTAGATATGAAAATAGTTACTTGAAACAAGTAATTGTTTTACTGAAAACGTGTGTCTATAAAAAAAAATACTTTAATTAAAACAAATACTAATAATAATTTTACTCACTTGAGTAAATGAATTACTTAATCCATATTTAGGTAATAACTTACCCGTACTGTTTTTAGTAGAAAGAAATAACTTAGATTAACTCATATATTCAAGAACTACACATTTTATTTTAATCTATACTAAAATGCTGTATGAAAGTTACTGGAATTACTTCTGATAACATGGAAATAAAACTTGTTATTACTAAGTAGGTTAAGGCATTATATCATGTTGTTTCTTGCATAAGGCTCATTATATATAATAATAAATGCTTCCTATAAAATTGGACTCCGTAATTTAACATTTCAACAATATGTAGGTTTAAGTCTGAAAATTGCATAATTCTGGAAAACAATTTTCTTTAAACAGGCAATTATTCCAACTTGGAAATCTTTTTAATTATATGGAATTTGCATAATTTCCTGTGCTTGAAAATTTTTATAAATTTCATGTATATTCTGTATTTTAATGTTCAGTGTGGCGCCAACACTTTCTATTCCAAAGTAGATAACACATTTTCAATAGAATGTACTGTGCTGCGCACAACACTATCTATACAAAATGCATTGTATGGAAAGTATTATGCAATGCTTAAAAATAATAATGCAGAATAAACATGGAATTTCAAGCACAAGAAATCATGCAAATTACATTATTAAAAATAATTCCAAATTTAAAAAATTGCCTGTTTTTAGATAATACTTTGAAATGCTTAAAAATTTTGATCGGAATTACTTAGTATAAGAATTGCTAGTCATTACTTAACCTATTTTCAAAATATCTTCAAACTATTATTATCTATTTCTAATATTATTTTTATAATGTAAAATAACATGACTTAGTTTTAATAAAATTAAAAATTAACTGTTTATTATAAATGTACAAAATTGTTTAATATTTCTTTTATTTTTAATAAGTAGTTTTTGATTTGAGACTGAAAAAAAATATTCGGCCAATCAGAATTAAGGTTTCATTTGACTTTGGTAAGCTATTTTTTAAAATTGGCTGGAGCTCATTCAGTTTTGAATTTGAACAAAAGTTTACAGAGTTTGTTAAAATACCTTCACGAGTTACACACATGAAAGGAAAGGAGAACCTTACAAAAAGGACACTTTGTGGGTTTTCATGATTCTGGCTACTCTTTGTGTACTAATTCAATTATATGAAAATGTAACACAAAGAGTTGCTGGGGAGGTATCCCATGCTTACTTACAACAAACAAGAGAAATGGATTATAACTAAGGATATAGTATATGATCATTCTTTAAAAAGGTATGTTACTATTTCAAATTGTATGCATTTATAATAAAACAGTGTAGAATTTTTATTTTAATCTATAAATATATTATAAATATATATATAATTTATGTGTAAAAGAACTACTCAGTACAAATTAAAAGAATTACTGACTTTTATTAAAACAAATAATCAATATGTATTAAAATAATTACTAACTATCATTAAAAGAAATACTTAATGTGTATTAAAAGAATTACTTACTTTAATGAAAAGAAATACTTACTTTTATTAAAATAATTACTTACTTTTATTAAAAGAACTACTTACTTTTATTAAAAGAATTACTTACTTTTATTAAATGAATTACTATCTATAATTAAAAGAAATACTTAAGGTGTATTAAATGAATTACTTACTATAATTAAAAGAAATACTTAAGGTGTATTAAATGAATTACTTACTATAATAACAAGAATTACTGAGTATATAGGAAAGAAATTACTTAAGTATTCATTAAAAGAATTACTTAAGATACATTTAAAAAATACTTAAATTTAATTACAAGGTAATTACTTACAATTACTTGGCATTACTAGTAATTACTCATTTTTTGAAAAACATTTTTACTTGTTTTTTACTTAATTTGAGTAAATTAAATACTTGTTTTAAGTAAATTCAAGTAATTGTGTTTTTTTTTGAGTGCATATACTTATCTTTACTAAAAAATGAATAGAAATGTCGGATACGAAACGACATTGGTCTTATGCCTAAGGTAGCATGTTTGCAGAAGTGTCAAATCTGTGTTAGCCTGTATATTCATTAAAACCACTGACTACTATGCTACTGTTGAAAGAGCAAGGAAAGTGAACGATTAAAAAAATATTGTATGATTTTCTTATTTTTCTATAACAATATTCTATGCCGTCAAGGTGCTGTCTGAAAAACTTAAACAAATACATGAAGCTCCTGTCTATTATTATGCCCCCACCGAAGCATTAAGTTTTATCCTTGTTCGTCTGTAAGTCCTGAACTAGGTTTTAGCTCTTTAACTTAAGTTTGCATTAACCAAATAAAATGAAACGTATACATCATGCTAATTCGTCCAACACTTAGATCAAATTCGAATTTTGTAAACGTCATCTCTTGCGTTGTGACCGGTATTTGCAAGAGAAGGTATCATCATTTGAAACATTTGCCATTCATTATTCCTATATTATAACAAACAAATAACCAAGCAAGCAAGACCAGACGAGAATATGAACCAAATTGAAAAAGAAAGAAAGAAAAATAACTCAGATACAAGAATTTCATTTATAGAGAAAGATTTCTATTTAAGAAGTAGGGTTTTTTTTCAACGACGTATTTGTATTGTAGAAAAACATCAAAGCAACCACAAATGAGACAAATTCCAAGTCACGATCGTCCAACTAAAGTTAGTTCTTATACTAATGGAAATAATTCAGATGGACAGTATCATGAAATTGATATATTCACTGTTGACTTGTCCGTAACAAAATCATTGTCACACAACAAGGAACAAGATAACAAGACCAATGAAGATAACAATGTATACACTATATCATCAGCGTTCAAAATCCAAAAGGAACCTAACCAAAGAAACAATAAAATTTCAAATCCAGGATATAATGATATGAACCCTAAAGAAAGAAGCAGCCAAGAGAACAACAATAACAATGAACGTACAAATCAAGAGATTGAAAAAAATGACGATTATGATCTGGCGAAGCCAATCAGTGATACAGAAGAACTAGATCTATATACAGAAAATTCTGACTATGATCATTTGAATAGTGTTAAAAAGCAGGAAATGAGGGACGTTAAAGTTTATGATCATTTGAAAAATGCGATAGAATCTGATCCTACGTATGATCATGCTGGTGTTACTGTTGGGGAGGATACGGAGAATTATGAGCATTTTAAAGTTGAAAAGTAATAACATGCATTTAATGTTATTGTTTTTTTTTCTAATTTTCCAACTCAGATCATTTAAGGTTGGAAATTAATAACAAAACGGTAATATTAATTGTTAACAAATCATTTCTCTCATTTTTCTTTCCATAATAAGTAGTATATTACAACTAGTATTGATTATACATGTTATATATCGTCCATGTTTACGATTGCTTATGTCAGACTTTAATTGTAAAACAAAATGTGCTTTAGCTAATAATCACTTACCAGTTAGTTCTGTCTGTTGAATAATGAGTTGCTATATGCTTTTTGTGTTGTTATTTGTTTTTTGTTGGGTTTTATTGTTGTTTTTTTTTTTGGTTATCAAGAAAATATTTACTTTATTCAATGATAATTTTTATGTTTTTTAGTTTTGATATTTTTGTTGTTCTAATAATTCGATAGACATGCTGTCGAGATGCTCTTATTTTAATAAAACTATTTTCTCTTTTGTTTGTGGCCTGTTATCTTTTTCTTACATGAAGAAATAATTCTCGTATCACACTGCACAGAGTATGCTACAATAAAGGTATACAAATCCGCGTTCATTTGATTGTCTTATCCAGTATCCCAAGACTGCATGTCAATTGCCTTTTTGTGAGATCATTGTATGGTTGAGACAATTTTCATTACGTCCATAGCAACGGACGTGTGTTAGTCTTCAATAATAGACAAGATACTTACATAATTCACCTGACAATATTCTTTTTGTCAAATTTCATCCCATTCTGAAGCGTGAAAAAGTCTTAAAATATCTCATATTAAGATTTCACAACAGATAAGAACATACGACGTCATCATGGTCATACAGAAATGTACAAAAGACTTGATCAACATTTTGCGGATTTTTTTATTCACACATTTAGGGTGGTGTTAACCATGTTGACTATAAGAGATATAGGTTAAACAACTTGTAAAAACTGAATATCGCTTAATATCAACTGTCTTTCTTTAATTGAAAGCTCGTTTATTATTATATTGAAATGAAAATGAATAAGTCGAAGTGATATAAAGCGATATTGCATTCTCATTCGTTATGAAACCTAACTGTATCTGCTTTATTTCTCCTTGTATCAGCAATTAAACTTTGAAAAGAATTTTCGTTAAAAAGTAACAACGAATGGAAATTTTAACTTATTAGTTGGAAAGATAGCTAAGTATATAAAAAAAAAACCAACAGTATACACAATTCAATATATAAAAGGACAACAATGGTATACAAAAATCAATATAAAAAATGACACACAACACGAATCATACCAACAACTGATGCTTATCTCAGGTGTTCAGTCTTAAAGAGTAATTAAATCCTGCTGCACATGTGGCACCTATGATGTTGTTTGTGTAAGTAACGACCCAGTGTTAAGTGTAATTCAGTCTAAGTCTAAAATACGTTCATTTTTTTCATTAACTATCAGCAGGTAAAGGTAAAGTCCGAACGTAAAGTTGATTTAAATCTAAATTAATGTCTACTGCTAATTAATAACAATTATTACACGTTTATTGCATAACCGTTTTTGTTTAACAACCACTTAAATCTTTTATTAATTTAGAGTGACCGTATTAAATTTTGGGGGACAAACTTATTTCACTGCTGTTTGAAAAATGATTAGACTTGTGAATAACGGAGATAACACGACCTGCAAATACTACTTTATTTCGTTTATTGGTACTCTATCCGATGTATTGAATATAAATGCAGAATATACGACAATACATTAATCTTAGATATTATTTTCAGGGAGGGAATTACATTCTGACATATGTAATTACTACTTCAATTAAATATTAATTAAAATTATAAGTTTCACTGTTATTAATATAAGTTAGATGAGTCATATAATCTAATCTTGAATTTCATCCAAATTCTCTTAATTTTCGAAACACGTTTTAGAAATTTATATGTGACGTAACTTTGGGCGTTGCATTGACTATGGCTAACAGGGCTGTGATTCTGTAATGTATTCGTTTTTTATTCTATAGCTAGTCACCATTTCAAATTAGTCATGTATATCTTTTATATAGTCATTTTATAACATTTACTGCTTGCAAAACTATATGTTATTGTTCATAATAATGATGTTTTTGTCACAGGCGGATAACCCTGACCTCACAACTTTTTGGAACTTTTGGTCCTCGGCGATCTTCAACTTGGTAGTTGTTATAGCTTTTAAACTTTTAACATAGTTTTGTGTGGACGTGGCGCGCGTCTGGTGTTTAAAAATATTTTTTAAGCTGTTACCTTTGGATGGCTATTATTCGTTTGTTTCTCTGTACTATATTTTCTCCCATTTATCTGTTTATTTCTTGTAACCCTGTCGTGTAATGTTGTCATTTAATGTTATAATTAACACTGCCATAAAAGCGAGAGGTTTGCCATGCCACAAAACCAGGTTCAACCCACCATTTTTTCATAAAATGTCCTGTACCAAGTCAGGAAAATAGCCATTGTTACATTAGAGTCGTTTCTCTGTGTGTTACGTTTCGGTGTTGTGTCTCTGTTGTGTCGTAGTTCTCTTATATTTGATACGTTTCCCTCAGTTTTAGTTTGTAACCAGGATTTGTTTTTTTCTCTATCGATTTATTAATTTTGAAGAGCGGTATACTACTGTTGCCTTTATTTACATGGCCTTTGTTCAATAGATTTATAATGATATATAATTAACAAAGATAAATGTGTTTGTTTTGTCATAATGATAGGATATTTTAGTAATGATAAAATCTATATATAAACAGAAAAGATAACCCCGGGCCATTAGAACATATGACCTCTCAATCCCGAGATTCCAGTGTAATTTAAATGTTAATTATCTATAACATGTATAATATATCATCTTTTCCTTTCATAACGGATTGATGTTACCTTACAAATTTACTCCCAAGTTAACCTCTTCATTTTATCCCAAATCAATAGTTTCAACTGAATAAGAATTAGATTAACGAATGACGTACAGAGTTGTCTTTTTTTAACCGAGAATAACATGTGTACTAAATTATACTTTTATTAAAAATACTAGAAACAGGAAGTTCGAATTAATATGTATAGGCATGGATCCATGGATGATTTGATGGACTGTGTTGTGGTTTTCTTATTTAAACAAGAAGTGGGAAGTTCTTCCGTGTGTCGTTTTCCCACGGTTTTGTCCCACTTTTTCAATCGACACTTAGAAACTTCTATACATTTTTATACAATCGAGGAGCACATGTCTTCTAATTCATTACAGTGTATAAATCTTTTAAACTTCTAGCCGTCAAAAAGAGTATTTAAACATTTACTAAAAAAATGTAATAAATCTAAACATTAGATATGATGTTGATAGTGACATTAAACGATCGTACAGTTGAAATTTAGAGAAAGGAGAACTTTAGAATAATTTAACATTCAACATAAGAATTAACAGTCATGCAACGTGGCCTCAATTGGACGACTATTTAGTTTTAATTTAGATTTTTTTAAAGTACAACCCATACTAGCATAGCACCTCCTTAATTTGAATATACATAATGGGAACAAACTGTGCCCCTCTACTTGCCGACTTGTTTCTTTATTATTATGAGGCTGACTTCATGCAGGAACTTCTTAGGAAGAAAGATAAGAAGTTAGCAATATCCTTTAACTCTACTTTCCGCTATATAGATGACGTTCTTTCACTAAACAATTCAAAATTTGGTGACTATGTGGAACGCATCTATCCCATCGAATTGGAGATAAAGGATACTACAGCTACAGTTAAGTCGGCTTCATATCTTGACTTACATCTAGAAATTGACAATGAGGGTCGGTTGAAAACAAAACTTTACGACAAAAGAGATGATATCAGCTTTCCAATTGTGAACTTTCCATTTCTAAGTAGCAACATTCCAGCAGCACCTGCATACGGGGTATATATATCTCCCAATTGATACGATATTTCCGTGCTTGCATTTCCTATCATGATTTTCGTGATAGAGGGTTACTGCTCACAAGGAAGCTATTAAACCAAGAGTTCCAAATGGTGAAGTTGAAATCATCCCTTCGTAAATTTTACGGACGCCATCACGAGTTGGTTGACCGTTATGGAATAACCGTTTCACAAATGATATCGGATATGTTCCTTACGTCGTAACTACAATCCCCTTCCCTTTCATGAATGTGACCTACCGAATTAGACGACTATTTCCCGGATTTGTAATCACATAAGCAACACGACGGGTGCCACATGTGGAGCAGGATCTGCTTACCCTTCCGGAGCAACTGAGATCACCCCTAGTTTTTGGAGGGGTTCGTGTTGTTTATTCTTAAGTTTTCTATGTTGTGTCATGTGTACTATTGTTTTTCTGTTTGTCTTTTTCATTTTTAGCCATGGCGTTGTCAGTTTGTTAAAGATTTATGAGTTTGACTGTCCCTTTGGTATCTTTCGTCCCTCTTTTATACATAATCTGTCACTTTTGATATTTATTTTCCAGTAAAAGATGAATGTTTCAACTTGGTAGTTTATTTTCGGAAAAAAAAGGATTCAACTGATGCCAAACCAGTCTATAGGTATCTAGCGACAATCACTATGTGTTTATGTTGCATTATGCAACTAGGTCATTGCGATCTAGCAAAATCCTAATAATTATATATTTTTTTAGTAATTTCGGATTCATTTTGGTCTTATTTTATTATTATTATTTTTTGTTTTGTTTCATAAGCTCCTCAATTCAGATTCTTTAATATTTTGTTCTCGCACAATGTCAAAATGCGCTTTGTTTGTAGTTAATTAATTTACTATGTATGTTCATTGTCAGAAAATATGAAAGCTAGGCTCGACGAGATTTTCCCCTATTTTGTAGCGAATACAAAAAAGTTTGATATTATCCGACAATAAAATAAACTAGTCAACAAAAGAAACGATACACGACTTTGAAATAGAATTTATCAAAAAATATTAAATATATAACAAAATGAGATGATCTATTTTAAAAAGGTTTCATTTGCAATGTATGCACATATGATAATGAAAATCAAAACCTGTCGAAAATTAACTAAACTCTGTTAAAATTATCATAGGGTGCAAATAATTCTGAGGAAAATTTGATAGAAAATCGACAAACAATTTTCTAGGTACTAAATGAATTTTCAAATTTGTTTAAAATTATTCAATATGCTAATCAAGTTCATGTTGTAACTAATGGGTTGAAATATTGTTTTTTTTTTAATTTTTGGTAAAAAAAAGTGTTTTTTGCAATTGAATTCTCAAAAAATGCTTTAGATATGAGAACAACACACTGTAAATTTGGAAGCTTTCGATTAAGTTTTAAGATTGGAACCGCATTTTTAAATTCACTTTACACATACTGCCTATGGCAAGTCAATTGATAATGTATTCTATTTTAACGATTATTTTTTTGGGGGGGGGGGCGAACTTTGCTTTAGAAATAAACGAAGAAACTGAATGATTTTTAAAAAAGAATTGTTGGCAAACATTGTCTTGACCTTAAATGAGAGGTCGGCATCATTAGTTGGAACTTCTGTTTTTAAAATACACGTGAGAGGTTTAGCTAGCTAAAAAAACATATGTCCAATCCACCATATTCTACATAAGAAAATGCATGAACCAAGTCAGGCATATGACAGTTGTTATCCATTCGTTTGATGTGTTTAAGTTTTTGATTTTGGGAAACCAGTTTGCGGTCAACTTGATATTCGAATAATCGCCCTTTAACCCTAATAATTAGTTTTTAATCAACGGAGTTCAGTATTTTTGCGGATTTATCTTTTGCGAATAAAATTGAGTCTAACGCAGAACACAAAGAGAACCCAAATATGAACTGTTATGCTAAACAGAATATCTACATTACTGCCTGCTAATCATTGAAGTGGGTGTAGCAGGAGAGTTCAAATAAAACAAACATGTTATGTGTACAATATTTTCTGCAGTATTTTGTATTTTACACATGATTTTATGTGTTTTTTTTTTGTTCTTTTCAATTGTTCCTTTTGAAATTGTTACACGATGATGACTGATGTACCCATATTTGACTATTTTATTCATTATGTCTGTTTAGTTCACGCATCATTGTAAATATAACGGAATTTGATGAGACTGTCATCAAAGTGAGAGGTTAGCGCTATAAAACCAGGTTTAATTCACCATTTTCTACATTTGAAAATGCCAGGACCAAGTCAGGAATATGACAGTTTTTGTCCATTCGTTTTTCATGTGTTTTGTTATTTGATTTTGCCATGTGATTATGGACTTTCCGATTAGATTTTCTTCTAAGTTCATTTTTTTTGTGATTTTACTTTTTATGTCATATTTTTTTTCTTAATATATCTCGTTGACATAAACACTACATCTTTCACGATTTGAACTTGAAATTTAAAATGACATATTTGGCAATAATGTATGATTTCGTGACAATTTTTTTTAAATGTTTTGCTTTTGTTTCTATGTATGTTAGGATTTTTTTTTTGTTGCACTTCAGAGTGTGTTGTTCCTCATTTTCCTCTTATAGGTTAAGGGATTCCCTTGTTTTTAGTTTGTAACCCAGATTTGTTTTCCATGAATCGATTTATGACTTTTGAATAGAGGAATTCTAAACACATAGTGTAAAATGAAAGCATAATTAAATAAAATAGTTACATTACTTAAAATATGTGATTACAGACAATAATGCTAATCTACAGAAAAAAGTAGAATAACAAAAATACTGAATCCTGAGGAAGTGATTTGTTTACGGGTAACAACCTTAGAAACATGCTAACATCTTTCATTTTTATATTGGTTCTGAACAACAGTCACCTGAAAAAAATACAAAACTATATTAGAGGCCGTTTTAAACACGCAAGGAATTTATACTTGTTTGATCCGTGTTGAAGGCCCCATTGTGACTTTTAGATGAAAACAGCAACACAATCGCTGTAAGTTTCTTTTCTTTGTGCGTGTATTTGATGGTTGTTGTTGTGCATGAATTGATTTCCTGTCATAAATGGATACCCAATATTTTTTGATTTTTTTCATGTTTTATTTATATTCATAAACAGTATTAATCATTAGCATACTTTGATATGTTTATATTTGATGTTCCGTTACAATCTTTGCAGAAAACCAACTATATTTGATGTAGTTAAAGAATATCTAGTGAGGTTAAGTTTGCAATACTTTTTTCAATTGACCAAACAATTAATGGTTTCACTTATTCTTTGTTTTCTCTCTGAAAAGCTGCAAATGAAATATTGCTTAAGGTTATATTTAAATCATGTGCTTCTGTCTGCTAGTAAACAATTTAGGTTAAGTACATTGTTGTACACACGTCTTTTTTACTATATTTGTATTATCTTGTCATAAATAATTATTGTTTCAATTTATTGGTACTTGATATTTTATTAGGGCGGGACTTTGGGAAAATAAAACTTTCTTTTCGGAAGGAAGTCTATCAGGATTTTTGTCATATTGGTATATGAAGAAACTTCCGCTCTTGATTCACGTTTTACTTATTTTATTGAAAATAAAAGGTATGGCATGTTTCTCTTATAATTTATTTGTTTAGTTGTATACCTTGATATTCATGATTTATAATGTGAGGCTTGTGTAATATATGTTTTGGAGATACTAAGCAGCACAGAATACATACTTACAATATTACTTTTCGATGTATACCAACCGATGATAATTGAAAATAAAACTAATATAAATGGTTATTTATTTTCTGAAAGAATGTATAATATATAGAAGTAAGAAGATATGATATGGTATGAGTGTCGATTAGACAATTCTTCATCAAAGTTAAAATTTAAAGTTTAAAAGTAGACCATTATAGTCAAAAGTACGATCTTCATCACGGAACCTTGGCTAACACCAAACAGCAAGCCATAAGGTTATAACATTATTTAACAGAAACTTCTAACCAATATTAATTGAATTGTTTTATTGTCATACAAGTTACTAGTAACAAATTCACATATCAAAAACAATTCCTAATATCAAACAATGATAACAATGCAGAAACATGATATGGGTCTGGTCGAATTAGTGCAAAGACAAGAATGTATGCATTAAGATGTCATGTTCTCTGCATTTCATCAACATTAATTTAATAACAAATTATGAAAAATTATACATGAAGCTGGGAGGGGAATACTAACAACAAGCTATTTCTTTATATAATGCCACTAATTTCTAAAGAGCCATTATAGATTGTTTGTTCTTCAGATCAGTTTTCCAGCTTTGACAATGATAATCCAAAAGAACATTGTATTGCTGTCAAGTGTGAACGTGAACCCCTCATATGTAGTTCTGAAATGTGGAGGAAATAATAACTATGTTACCTGTGGTAAACAATATTTAGCATTTTTCATTCCCTTATTCGAACTAAAGCTTATGTTGAGTATTTTTGTTTCGAGCGTCACCGACGAGTCTTTGATAACGAAACCCAAGGCTGGACGCAATTCTAGTCCTAGTATTTAGGATAAGTTTGTCATGTTTATTATTTACACATATTTAAAGTACCACAATAATGCAGAACATAATTTTTTGAAAGTCTACCACTGGCAATTCATTTCTTTTTTAATGGTACACACCATTCCCTACAGAATCTATATTTAGAGCCTCAGTATAATAAGAAGCTGTATATCAAACACTGAATTCCGAAAATCTTATCTGAGGTGTTGCACTTTAAGTTGTATATTTGTCTTTTGTAAAAAAGTATAAACTATAAATTGTCATGATGTGCCTGTTGGTCTATTCTTTGTCATTGCCTTATAATGTAAATGTGTTATCCCCATGTCACCTGTTATAAAAGCGTGTATTCCATTGCTGATTTAATTGAAATATATATCTTACAAATAATGGTGTAGAAAAAAAGGATAACTATGCAGACTACCTGGCAGCAGCAGATGAATGTGCAAGACAAGACTCTTTTATTAAGTGGTCTCCGGAAAATTACTGTGATATGCATGATAATGATGGGTTACAACATAAATATTGGACTAGTGGAACACGTCAAATTGAAACATTTCGTCCTAGAAAGTCATGTAAGGATTTTTGCAGTTTGCTTAGTACATGTACAACTTATCATTCAGGTCGATGTAGTGTTATAATGAAATGATATATAAGTTGGTTTTGTTTTGTCTTTTTTTCAGGTTATCTTTTTTAAATATCGTAACGTTTGTGGCACACAGTATATGCTGTACATCCTCACAAACACGATACTTTCTGTTATGCTCCAAACAAACTTGTTTTATCATCGCAGTAAAAAGTATTTGCAAGGAAGAGATAACACAATAAAAAAGATAGAGAGCAAATTAGAATATGTAGTTTTGCATATTTCTTTTCTTCCCTCTTTTTTTGGGCCAGTTTTTTAATGATTAAATATATATTTTTTCAGTAAAATCAACCTTGTCAATATGCCGATGAGAAATCTATAAATGCGTTTATGTGAATGATTGAATAATCGAGTTGTTATTATTGCGTGTTTTGGTATCGTAAGCTGAATTATTCGATATTACATGTTCTCTCTTCTTTTGGGTAGATTTAAATGTCCTCAGCTCCGGCAAAGACAATGTAACGTTGGTTTAAAGATTAAAACGATATCTCATTTATAGACATCACCAACGAATTAACACTTGAAAAATGTTACATATTAGAATACGATGATGAAGATGATGATTATAAGAAAGACGACTCGTCGTGTGTCAAAACATTCCCGTTTTTCTGTACATTCGGTAAGTAAAAAGTCATACTATTCTATCTGAATGATGATTATGATGTTGATGAGGATGATGATGATGATGATAAGAGGAGGAGGAGGATGAAGAGGGACTTTAATCTAACAAATGGTGATAGGGAAAGCAATTCCTGTCATTCATCATCCTACAGCCATAACAGCCTACAGTTATAACAATAAGTTTTAAACATCCGAATCAAAAACAAAGATCGTTTGGGACTTAATAGTTTATAAAAATGAAAGTTATATCCTACACTATTCAAAAAAGAATGTGAAATATATCCAATACAAATGATACTTAAATAAATTATCTTAAATAATTTGGCAATATGTTACAGGAGGTAATGAGAACAAAGGAGACATAGTTTCAAACTGTCATGATACAGCAACAGAAAAGTGCAACATCAGACAAAATTAGAAGTAAGTTTCACAGATTTAACGTTCGACAGTTGCTGTACGTACATATATTAATTTCAAAACAAAGATACCTGTTTTCAAAATATTTTTTCGAAAAGTATCAGTTGCATTTTTATCGATACAAGATTGTACTCCCACAATTTTAAATTGTTGTTTTTTCTTGTTTTATACCTTGACCTTTACTCTTTATTGACTAAGATTGATAACTCTTTATAAGAATATATGACACACGCGGTGATTTTAAATTAATAATTGTTAACATAATATTTTTTGTCTCATCGTACAGACATAACTTATATGAGTTAATAAGTTACGCTCGACCATTTACTTCACACTTAACGAACTTCATTAGAAAGGATGCAATTAAAACAAGTACGAGTAATACTAAACCAAGTATCAATTTGTATATGTAAACTATAATATACCATGGTACAGCCCGCAAAACTGGGCTTTGATGCTCACCGAACATCAGGCTATAAAGGTCATGAAAAATGACTTGTGTAAAACCATTCAAACACGAAAACTATCGGTCTAATCTTTATACAAAAACGAAAATAAGGTAACATGAATGAATCACGTATAAACGACATCAACAAATGACAACCACTGACATGTGACTTGTGTAAAACCATTCAAACACGAAAATTATCTGTCTAATCTTTATACAAAAACGAAAATAAGGTAACATGTATGAATCACGTATAAACGACATCAACAAATGACAACCACTGACATGTATCTGACTAAGAATAGGCGCAAACAAATACAGTAATGTTTCGTAGATAAAGAATGATATTTTAACGATACTTGTATCTATAAACGTGTATATAATTGGGATTAATCTAGATTGTAAATTAATGCTATATCTTATGATATTTATTTGACATGCATAACAGCAGGAACCGTGACATCAATTGTTGCTGTAATTGCCGTGATTTTAGCCATCTTTTTGTATTCATCGAAGAAGGTAGTTCCTTGATTTCACTGATCTAAATTAATAAGTGTACAAATAACAATCTTAATATTTAACCGTTCCCACCTGAACTGAATAAAACAATTTATAAACACGAAATGAATCAACGCAACGACACGTTAGACATTACAGGCAAACAATTAGTCGTTTGTCCTTGATATGCATCAATTAACATGACACGGATAAGGAATTGTATCATTTAATCTATGACAAACGAGACGATTTCAATTTTGAAATTATCAATTTCCCCCACCTTAGTAGTAATATACCAACTTCACCTGCATATGGAATATACATTTCCCAACTTATTAGGTATTCAAGAGCTTGCAGCTCCTATTCAGACTTTGTACAACGTCACCAGTGTCTGAGCAGAAAGTTGATGAACCAGGGGTATGTCAAAGAACGTCTCGTCCTTTTTCTAAAAAAGTTCATCGGAAGATACCCAGAACTTGTTGATAAATATTCCGTATCAACTTCACAAATAATACAAGATGGTCTTGAAGTATAGATTTTGCGTACTGACGTTGGTTATCATCTTAATAACGCGTTATAGTGTTATTTTATTAGTCTTTATTAATATTGCTTGTACATTTTTGAGATATTCTTTTGAATTGACTCTGTGGTTATATAAAAACATCATGCTTTGAACGACAAAATTATTTCATTTACTTAAATTACTCTTACTTATGGATTTTTACATACTATGAATGATAAAATTATTCATTAAAATACTTTAAACTTCTGTTAAGTCTGTTTTTTATTTTATACATTCGACGTGATACTGTACGTATGTATCCCATCATACTTGGAACCACACCTTATTTATTTATTTTTATTACATTTACTGTTGAGTCTGTTGTTTGTTATATCAACTTGCCTATGCATGTATGTATACCTTCATAATTTGAACGACAAATTTATTTTTATGTCTACCTGTGCGAATTTCAAACGCGCAATTTTACACCAGCAATGAAAACCTTCTATTCTTTCCGGGTAGACTTTATATAGATAAATTAAGTGGTATAAGAAAAGCAAAATGAGTATATTAAATTTGATGTATGCCTTTTTGTGCTTCTTCGTTACATTTGTTGTTTTTATAGTGATGCAAGTATGTTTGTTTTGTTCAAAGTTTTAACGACAAAATTATTTTTATGTCTACCTGTACGAATTTCAAACGCGCATTTTTACACCAGCAATGAAAACCTTCTTTCCTTTACGGGTAGACTTTATATACATAAATTAAGTGGTACAAGAAAAGCAAAATGAGTATGTTAAATTTGATGTATGCCTTTTTGTGATTCTTCGTTACATTTGTTGTTTTTATAGTGATGCAAGTATGTTTGTTTTGTTCATACTTTTAACGACAAAATTATTTTTATGTCTACCTGTACGAATTTCAAACGCGCATTTTTACACCAGCAATGAAAACCTTCTTTCCTTGACGGGTAGACTTTATATACATAAATTAAGTGGTACAAGAAAAGCAAAATGAGTATGTTAATTTTGATGTATGCCTTTTTGTGATTCTTCGTTACATTTGTTGTTTTTATAGTGATATTAAGATGATAACACAATAATGACTGCTGTACCCCTATTTTTGACATTTTTACTCTTTGAGTATGTTTGTTTTGTTCATACATCGTTGACAATGTAATGGAATTTGATGCGACTGTCATACAAGTGAGAGGTTTAGCTAGCTATAAAACCAGGTTCAATCCACCATTTTCTACATTAGAAAATGCCTGTACCAAGTCAGGAATATGACAGTTGTTATCCATTCGTTTGATGTGTTTGGACTTTTGATTTTGCCTTTTGATTTTGGATTTTCCTTTTGAATTTTCCTCGGAGTTCGGTATTTTTGTGTTTTTACTTTTTATGAGACTAAAATTACTTAGCCAAATCACTCCAAAATGAATAAAGTTGCTGAATGTGTATAATAGGCCGACACACTGAATGACATCGAAATATTATTTTCACTGAAATACAGATTTACACATCAATAGTTAAATGGCATATCATGTTTAACTCTTGATTTTGAATAACTGACAACAACTGCGAGGCATCCTGATGAAATTTGATGACACAGCTGCTCGAGGTATCGGTGCTAATCGTGACAATGTTATAACAATACATTTAAACAATCTAAAAGCTTGGTAAAACTCTTATTTACATGGTTATAAAATAAAATTAATGTTATATTTTTTGGAATACGAAATAAACATTTTGACGGAAATACGATGAAGATTTCTTATTTATTGAATAATTATTATTTTACAGGCTGTCTAATAAGAAAACTACTTGTCACGAGCCCAATCGTTACGGTGGATAGGCATATATACAACAAAACGCCACAACCTGTAGTTTACCATGAAAGTCAAAAACTTAAGTCCGCACAATGGGAAGTTAAAATATCCTCAAACTGTAAACAATATCACATACGGTTATGCACAGTCTAACTGTACTCCGAAATGGAAAAATGTTAACCAAGTAGCAATCAACACCATTCAATTTATTATACAATTCAATCATTCAAACGATAAAGCTCGTCAAAATGGAAAAGTGTAACAAGGGATTGTTCTGAAGGTGTAATGGCCAAACATTATTGTTTGGCAAAACCAATTTCAAGTAAAACCGAAAAAGAATCCGATCAGTATGCCATTTATAGAGACTATGATCATCTAGATAACGTTAAACAGAAAGAGGAAACAGTAACAAAAGTAAACGACCACCTACCTACGATAGTAACCGAAGACCCTACTTACGATCATTCAAATCTTAAAATTGTTTTAGACAATGAGGACTATTATGATCATTTTAAGATTGACGGAGCACATGCATGACACAAATGTGGTGTATCAAGGTTCCTGTGTTTAACTGTCAGGGAGGTCACTTTCTAAAACTGTACAAGTTTCTTACACACTAAGTTTTGAATTTGAAATGATTTATCAACATAAATTTGGTATAAATATGTTTGGTAATTATTTTAAGTGTATAACGAAACAATATGTTTATCTGAAAAATAATTGATATCATAACGAGGGAACCATAAAAAGTAAAATCACAAGAATACTGACCTCCGAGGAAAATTCAAAACGGAATGCTACTAATCATAACAAACTGTAGGTTAAAAACTTAGGCTTGCTAGACAAAAAGACAAATAATGAAGATTAAGAAACACAATCGTAACATACAACCACTTGCTTACTCAAGTGCGACTGCGCTGATAGACACACTTACAGTGTGTTTGCTGCTAAGTGTTACCATGACACCCTTTTCGCGGGAATCCGTGTCTTTCAGAAAGTTGAATTTCAGATTCACTGTAATTAGACTTGTAACGACTGTCTAGCAAATGACACTATTTGGTAGGTTTATAAACGGATGTTCTAAACTGATGGCAGTTTAGAGTTTTTTTTAAAATACATACAACGTTGGGATCTGTGATAACTGCAATAGTTGGATATGCAACTATTCTTTTTTTAAGGTGAAGATTTACATAATGTTTTTTTCGTTTTCGTAGTAAAATAATGTTACACAACAAAATTGAGTACATAAAAGGACGGTTATGTCATTTCCTTAGCTCAAAACCATATTTTGTGTCAGAATTGTATATAGTAGATAACGTATAAAAGTAAACATTGTTGAAAATGATTTGCTTGAGTGAGTTAAATTTTTAAGCATTGTAAGAATTGATTTGAAATAACGGCTAATTTGAAAGTAGATGTAACGTCTAAAACTTGAACATATTCTTTGGTTAAATGCTGCTTCATATACTCATTTATAAAATAACTGCTAGGAATATGTCAATAAAAATAGTGCAATCTGCACAAACAGCATGCATTTTGGTTAGTTGGAAGCCTTTCACGTATAACCGCGGTCTTCGTTTTTAAACATGCAAAGGCAATCCTATGTTACAAATCTTTAACAATTTTTTTTATTGAGTTACCGAATGGTAAAATCGTTTTTTTCAATTAAAGGACTTTCTTTTTGTGTCATTTAAACAGGAAGTGCACAGAAGACAAATTGTATAAGACATCGCTAAATGTTTTTATTTACAGACCGAAACAATCATTTGAAAAACTATTTTGATCTGCTAAAGTGTTACCTCATAAAGTAAACTGTAAGCTTGAATTGCTGGTTTCGTCACAAGTTGTATTATAGAATTCCTGCTAAAATAAAATATTGACCCGATTAGGTGATGTTTCATCTTACAAAGTCTTTCCAACTTATTTTTACAATGATTTCCGCTCAAGCCGGTACAAGGGTCGTCTCTGCTTTTCTTTCAAAACGTTTTATGAAAGTGGGATCAATAAAACCTGGTTTTTTTTACACTGCACTGGTTACCAGAATTTGAATTCACTAAATCATGCACGTTATATTTGAGAAACAAGCTATGTGTTCCGTTAATTTTACAATTCATGCATACGTTTTTGTATAAATCAAAATTATCGGTAAATTGAGTGTTCCACAAGGAATAATAGTTCTTCACCTTTTCATCTCATACCTTATTTGCTAAAATATGTGCTACATAAAAATTACCCTTATGCGTAGGAAGTATTTCATTTTAAATATGTACTACTTTCCAGTATGTTATTTTGCAGGGACCGATTAGGTAGTGTTATATCTAACAGGGTATATCCAAATTATTTTTGGAAGAAGTATTCAAGTCGGTGCTAGAAGCCGTTTTATAACTTGCAGAGAGGTGCGATTTTTTTGCTCTGTGTTGAACAAAAACGGTCGAAGTCCTCACTGTGACTTTGAGATAAAGAACATAAAAAGCCTTTCCTTTGCTTTTTATGTTTTTTATTTCTGTTTTCCCCGTATGAACGGTTTAATATTAGTAATGTGTTGAGTCCTTTATAGCTTGCTGTTCGGTGTGAGGCAAGGCTCCGTGTTATTGATCGTATTGATCGAGAGAAAAAAAGGCAACAGTAGTATACCGATGTTCGAAACTCATAAATCGATTGAGAAAAATAAACAAATCGGGGTTACAAACTAAAACTGGGGGAAACGCATGCAATATATGAGGAGAAGAACGACACAACATAAACACAACATTCAAATGTAACACCCACAGAAACGAACTCTTTTAAAAAATGTCATGTACCAAGTCAGGAAAATGGCCATTCTTATATTAGAGTTCGTTTCTGTGTGTGTTACATTTTAATGTTGTGTTTCTGTTGTGCATGCCACAAAACCAGGTTCAACCCACCATGCCAAACCTCCCGTATAATGGTTTACTTTCATAAATTGTGACTTGGATGGAGAGTTGTCTCATTGGAACTCATACCACATCTTCCTATGTCTATGTACTGATTGTGTTTCATGGAAGGATACCCAATAACAATTTTTTTTCTATTTTAAGTATAAAAGTGTGAAAGGTGTCTATCATTTATCATTCACAATGTCATGAATCAACGTCACTAATTTGATTTGTTCAAAACGAATTATAATTTCAACTTCTTTTTTTAATAACTTCAGAATACAAAGGAAATGATTGAGACTTCTGTTAAAATCACAAAACCCGGCAACAAGTACTTTATTACTAATAAACACATAAAACATGAGCTTTTACAACATAATGCATTCAACTGTAACTAGTATGATTCGGGTGTTATCGTTATTTAGTTTTTATTGATATAAGATACACTTAACATACACCTAACATTTGCGTGTTTATGGTCTGTTAGTTAAATACAAACAATGTTTTTGTCAATTTTTTCAAACGGACATTAATCTTGTAAAACAGTCGACCAAATTATATTTCATTCCGAATATTCACTTGAATTTCGAACCAAATGTGTATCAATGAACTTCACAAATTAAATGCAATGCTACAATGTATGAACATACTCAAACAGTTTCAATATGTCGTGTTCGTATTTACCTCCATTTTGTTAGACTTTTGATCATGTTTATGTTGTTTGTCCGCCCCTGCTATAAATAACTTTTATTTATCATCAGTGAGAGTTATTTTGGGGCAAATACTTCCTTCTTGCTGTGCAGTCTTCCTTTATTGTTGAAGCATGCAAATATGAAGCAAATTAAAATCATCGTTTCAGTTTTTCTAGCCTTGTGGCAATCTGAAGGTAAGAAATGATATGTATTTTTTTTTTACATTTTGTAAAGATATTATCATAATTATTATTATAATCATAATTTGTCTATCATTCAATTCATAACATGTCAACGTACCATGTTTGATTAAAACTCTACACAAGAGACCAAAATGACACAGAAATTAATAACATAGGTCACCGTACATCCTTCAATAATGAGAAAATCCAATACCGCATAGTCAGATATAAAAGGCTCCGAAATAACAATGTGAAATAATTCAAACGAGTAAACCAACAGCCTAATTTAAATACAAAAAACGAACGAAATACAAATATGTAACACGTAAACAAACTACAGTCATTGAATTACAGGCCCCTGACTTGGGACACGCACATACATACAGAATAAGGAGGGATTAAACATGTTAGCGGGATCCCGATCCTCCCCTAACCTGGGACAGTGGTGTAACAGTACAACATAAAACGAATTATATTAAAATCAGTTGAAAAAGGCTTAATGTACCGTAGTTACCGTCTGTTTAAGTATTTCATAAGTGTTTCTCGTTTCTCGTTTTAATATTAGACCGCTGGTTTTCCCGTTTGAATTTGGAACCCTTCATAGCTTGCTGTTCGGTGTGAGCCAAGGCTCCGTGTTAAAGACCGTACCTTGATCTTTAATGTTTTACTTTTATAAATTGTTTCTTGGATGGCAAGTTGTATCAATAGTATCATTGGCACTCATACCACATCTTCCTATATCTATTAAATCACCAGATGGATAAACACACAACTACTACAAATACAAGTGGGCGTGGCCTGGTGCTTGTACACGTACATCTCAACAACAAAAATACTTTTGTACAGATAACTGTTATATAATAGCAATAATAGAAGATCCTCGCCTTTCTTAAGGTTGATTGGCCATTCTATTGCTAAAGTTTTTTTCACTAAAAAGATGGTGAAAGCTAAAAAAAAATCAGTGAAACACAAAATAAAACAACACTGTTGACAATAAAATATTTTCTTCTTCATATTTAGTTGAGTTTGTATTGTCATTTTTTAAGGGTCATGGTACTTTTATTCTGTTTGTTTCTGAGGTAAAAAAATTTCATAAAGAGAGGGGGTTGTTGTTTTTCGTGATTATTTATTTTTTATTATTATTTTTTTCTGAAGGTTGATTATTTTTTTTAGTGGATAGTTACCTTTGCGTAATAAAGGGACACATCTTTACAATCTTACTACAGGTTGCACTTTGTAAATACAGCTGTGTCTCAAAACACGCCTCTTTTGAGGAGATCTTGAATATTCTTAGAAAATTAATTTTGTGTACATACTGGTTTCCAGTTATGCTCTCTGTGTTCCGTGTCACAGAGAAATAACTTGGGAATGTTACCAGTAAATAAACATGTGCATATTGTTTAAATTTAAAGCTGTGGTAACCTTTCATTCGAGGTAGGGTTAGTTTAGAAAAATAGTGTTAGTTTGAACTCTTAGAAGTTCAAGGCATATAAACGTTGAAAATATGCTACACAGCCCTATATTTTGACCTTTGAAAAAAATTGTGGTGCATATGAACTTTCAATTCTAGGATAAGATTTTTTTCAAAACTTCATAGTAAAAGTGGTACAGTTTTAACCGTAAAAGGAGTTCCTATGGGAAATTGCATTGTCAGTATTTACAGAAATGCAACCTACACATATTAGGAAACATATTATTTATGTATACGCCTGTAAAAGGCTCAAAATGTTCAATGATACACTTATTTGGTGGTATTATTATTGAATCAATTTTCGAAGCTCAGGTCTTCGTTCCAAATCTTTGCAAAACGTTTCAATGACTAATAAGTAGGCACCATCTACGGAATTGGTGACATATTGTTTTTGTAAGTTTCGTTTTTATGGCACCCTTAACGGAGTCGGGGTGACATAATGTTACTCTACGTTTGTTTTTTACCTTTTTATCATTCTTTCACACATTTTTGTTAGCGCTAGTTCTCGTAATTTAATGGACCAATGTTGATGGAACTCTACTACAACGAGGACCCCCATGTGAAGTTGTGCTCCTTACTTAGGATTGGTTCAAATCTTAGGGTTTATTGAATTATTTGGGTATACATGAACTTCAAATCATCAATTTTTATACAATATAGCTGTCCACTTATACAGGTTTTGAATGCGTTTGACAATGCACTACTATGTTAGTTTAAACATTATTATTTATAGTAGATTGGGAAAGAAGTTTTGCAACTAATATTCATCCCGTTCCACTTTGCGGGTGCGAGTGCTGCCTTGTAGCGGCATTACCCTGCTCTTTGTCTAAATTTACAAGGATATCTTAACGAGCAATAGATATGGCGCTCTCTTAACACGGATCAGCCATTTATTGTCCCCTTCCGACGGACGATCTTCATTTCTCAAAACCATACTTGCAAACGGTGTCAAGAGAGAGCCAAAAATGCAGTCCCAGAAATTTTCAACCCAGAGCAAGAATCGAATCAGGAACCTTTGTGTTAGTAGTCCGATGCACTAACCACTACACCATGGCTCTCGTTGCCATGGAAACTACAGCAAAAAAAATTAGTATGCTTTAATCTTGATGAAATTTCACAGTAATGATAAGCAACATTTCTAGATGTAGCATTTGAAGTTTGAATTTCCAAAAAGGCTGTAACCATGGAAACAATGCAAAAATTGTCGAAATTCTTCAAAAACCTTAAAGTAGCACTTACTTTCTTAACATGGTAGGTCTAATTCATTGAATTTGTGATGGTTTGTTCCCTGTCATGAACCATTGTAAGATCTGTCATTAATATTTGTGAATGGTCTGGATCCGGCAAAAATGTGGAAAAAATCAAAATTTCAAAATGTTCCAAACGTAATGTAATTGTTAACTGGCAAGTCTAGCTGAGACTTTTGACTTCTGAATTTCCGAAAAGGCCATCGTTGATATGGAAACTGCTAAAATGTAAAAACAAAAAAAGATAAACTTGCTCTCAATGTTCTGAAAATTTACAAAATGATTTAAAGCCATGCATTAATGTGCATTTATTTCCAGATTTGCATTTGGTGTATGGCATCGACCAGATGGCTGCCGTTGCCATGGAAACTGCTTAAATTTGAAAAGAAACTAAATTCTAAATCTTTCATTATAAGACTATACTGGATGAACTTTATGGGAATATTACTTATCATTGATATGGTTATATTTATAAATTATCTGTTAATTTTTACTTTGAATTTTCGAAAAACTAAGTTTGTCTACCTCAGAAATAGATTAGCTTAGCTGCATTTGGCAAAACGTTAAGTTATTTTGGTCCTCAATTCTCTTCAACTTCGTTCTTTTTTTTTTCTTTCTAACTTTTTTGGATTCGAGCGTCACTGATGAGTCTTTTGTAGACATAACGCGCGTCTGACATAACTACAAAATGTTGTCCTGGTATTTATGATGAGTTTATTTGATATACAGTATTTAGAAATTCAAAATGACCATCATTGTCATGGGAACAAGGAGAAAGTTTAACATTGTCATTATAGGAACACACCTTTCAACTGCATTTTTCTTAAGAAATATAAGATTAAACTTAATGAAGATTTATTGGTAAATAACAACGCACGTCTCAAGGTTGCATCGGTCTTTGTATCAATGTTTTAATTTGATACGACTGCGTAGTTTTTAAGTTCACCTCTACTATAAATAACCTACTTTGTGTTAATTAAACTTTAACTAGGTGAATACGTTGAAGAGACACATACTTCCTCATTCTTGCGTAGCTATCCTTTTAATATAAGTGTAACATGCAAATATGGATACATTTCAAATTCTCTTTTCAGTTTTTCTTATTTTATTAAAATGTAAAGGTAAGAAAACGCTATTGTAGTATTTATTTATGTACTAATTTGTGTACTAGTGTATGTCACCCTTTCGTAAACGGGTGATGTATTGTTATTCTTTAAATTTTTACGTCCAGATTTTTTTGTCACGTAATATTAGTTGTTTTGACACATATTGATGTAACTGCTCCAGGTGTAGATGGTCGGCTAGGGTGTGGAAATTCAGTATAGCCGTCAATATATTGGAAACTGAAAAAATACAAAAACAAAAAGAGTGCCAAATTTAACGAAATTGTAAGATACTATGACTTGTCATTTGAAAATATCCTATTCATCTTTAGAACTTAAAAAACGGCCCATAAGAGAACGGTTTTAAAGAGTTTTTTTCAATTTTCAAAAGTTATCAGTTGCCATCACTATTTCAAAATGGCAATTGCTGTTATGGAAACAAAAGCGAAATATTTTTAATTCGCAAAAACATCTCATTAAATGTTTACATCCGTCACGAAAAAAGATTAAAGATATGTTAATAAAAGATAGTCATATTAAAATGTCATTATCTAAGACTTAAATATTAAATATGAAATATTCAATACCCGATGGGTGTACTTCAGTTACAGTAAAAGAAAAAAATGAGCTTGTGAAATGCAAACAAAAAGGTATTGTAAGATTGTAGAACCATGAATGTGCATCTAATATGGTTTGAAATCATTGATAACAAAGTAAATATTTATACTAGCCGAACAAAATATTCAAAGATCAAATTATAGTTTTGAATAGGTAAACTTTTAACCTCGTTTATTTACGGGAACGTTAACGAGGTCCACATGTGGAGCAGAATACGCTTACCCTTCAGGGGAACCTAAGAGAACCCCTTCCCAGCCCTGTTTTTTTGTTTGGTTTGTGTTGCCCAGTCTTTATGCTGTGTTCTTCTGATTATCTGTTGTAATTTGTTTTCTTTTTTAGTCATGGCGTTGTCAGTTTAATTTCGACTTATAAGTTTGGATATCCCTCGGTAAACTTTTTTACCCGGAAAGTTTCTCAATTTCAAGGATCAATACTCAACATCCTTGAAAAATAAAAGCGTGCTCTCCTACTTTGCTTTGCGTATATCCAATTAAACGGTAACACTGTAAACATCACTATCAGATCGATGCAATTGGCATGAGTTTGTGTTGCAAATTTCGAACATTTACATGTACATTTGAAAAAATATATAATGTAAGCAACTTTAACACAACGCAAAAAGAAACACAGAAGAAAAGATGTTGAAAAGCAGACAAATAACCTCGATCACTCATTAAAAATACCCCCTAATAAATAACCAACAAAAGCCCAGATAATTTAAATAATAACATCAGGCTTTTGTGGAAACAATAGATTTAACGTGCCGGGTTCCTGACCTTAAACATATATGAAAAACAAATGTTTTACTAAAGAAAGCACAAAAAATAAATAACATGTATGTGCCACTGGGTCAAATGTCCATATGCAAGGAACCTTTTTTTATTGAAGTTTTCAGCAGTCATGAGATAAGTACATATGTTTATAAAACTTTTCAAAAAAATGTAAAAAAATATTTTGTATTTACAGTTTTTTCTCCAATCTCATGGCATTTTGGAGTAAGAGTAGACTGGTTGTCATTGAGTCAAACTAATGTGTTAGGCTTAGAATGACATATTTGAAATAAGAAGACATACTATTATTGCAAATTAGACAACTATTCACCAACATTAGAATTAAGAGAAAGTAAGCAATGATAGGCAAATGTACCGCCTTCGTCGATGAGAAAACCCCTATAGTTTAAAAGGCCCGATCTAGTTCATGGCAGAGTATATTCATTTGAAACTGCAATGTCAGAAGCTGTATTCACACCAAACGCCATGTACAGTAAACACGTTTACACTTAAATATATTGTGAAGTACACAGGTTTCACAATCAGGTTGTTCATATCTAAACATCTGGGTTAAACACCTTTACATCAGATGTGTTCACACTTGTAAACTATATGTCATTTAAATGCTTACTATATAGAATCGAATTGAAAATTATCAGATGACTCTCTACTTTCTAGCAGTTATGACTTGTTTTCTTAACCCACATAGGTTTCATTGACTATCAACTGAATGTAGACAACCACATGTAAATATTGAGTTTTAGTTATCAATGGGAACGTAATTGTGTTTAGTTTACGTGTGAATTACACTAACACAACACCGAGTTTAGGTCAATGTGAAAACGACCAGTGATGCAGCTCTTTTTTTTAAATATTCCAACAACATTGATTAGTCAATCGTCGTAAGAAAAAAAATCATTTTCATAGTTGATACACTCTCTTTGATTAATATTTGAATAACTGTGTTGGAAATTATCAATAATTAAATCGAGAGGAACTGGGGAATATGCCAAAGAGACAACAGCCCGACCACAGTATGTCTACTTTACGAAGAATCAGCGTTTGATTCTTTCATTGGAAATACAAATGTTATTTCATGTTTATATTTAATAGAATTGACTACGCAAAATGTGATTTTTTACAATACAACAAAAACATGGAAAGATGCTGCTAATGTATGTGCAAGTACAGGTGGAGTATTGGAAAGTAACATCACTTTATTGAGGGATCTAGACGAATTCAAAATCGCAAACAAAGACGTGTGGATTGGCAAATTTAAAACTGTAACTAATTGGACATACATTCGAGGTTTGTTCATATATGATCTTGTGTAACAGAATGAAAATATTGCGTATACTTCAACGAAAAAAGCAGCAATACTACAAAACATAAGAGAATAGTTCTGACAACACTATAATTGTATCCAACTAAATTAGACTTAACTTAAATATGCATTTTGCAATGCAGACAGACTGAAGCCAGCATTTAATCAAAATGTTGTTATCGCATACAACAAAACACTAATCTCATATAAATATTCAAACATCATATAACACTGTCTGTTTCCATTCTCAATTTTATTTATGTTCAATAAATGTAGTATAGTATCTACAATAAATAATTTACATACAAATTGGTGAACAAAAAAAAATACCTCCGACAACAAAATTAGTAAACACATGTATACATATACTTCCAAAAACATATTCCAAATTGCATATTATGAATATTCGTCATTAACGCCAACGAAAAACCAAACACTTTAGAAACCTGCATCTCGGAGCAATGCAAGAACCGTTTCTTGAATATAATGCCGTACTTCATCATGATTATAATAATATAGAAAAAATCAAAAAAGGAAGTGATAACTGTATGATGTCTACGGCTATAAATACCACCAAAGACAATTTTTCACGTACCCGCGAAAAACATATTAACATTACATAACGTTAGGTCACCTGACCTATCAATCATACATCATTGGCCCATACACTATATGATAGAAACTTTAAGACAGTATTTTTCTGTTTTACGTTGCTCTCAACTATGTTATTTGTATTCTAAAGGATCTTTTTCATTTGCAACTTCTTGTATATAAATCCTGCTAAAATAGTACCCGTGAGAGCGCTAACAAGACCATTTTCTATAAATTTGACATTATTAAGATGCATTACTCATTTAAAAAAAGTCGATCATCCACCATTGTAGAACTTGTCCGACATATTGCTAATATTAACCTACAGTATAAGTTTTTATGTTATGTCATTTATATATGTCTGCTCTATGGTCGGGTTGTTGTCGCTTTGAAAACATTCCCTATTTCCATTCTCAATTTTATTTATCTTTAATGCACTTATTGTGTCATGTAGTCTTAGTTTATACATTCTTTTTTATTCAGTTTAATTCTCTTTTTCTGCAGGGTGTTATTTAATTCATGGACAAATCCAACACTTTAAACTTGAACTTTCTTACACTGCGGAAATGCAATGTCAAATGTTATGCGAAAAATACAAATTATATAGTATCAAGGTAACGTATAATGTGTGCATGCTTTTAGTAAATATAGATCATCGTGTAACTATAAATGGGAATATATATAGGGGTTAACAGAATAGAGAATAATTGGCAAGTAATAACAAAAAAAAAAAGAGTAAAATGAAGCATAGAGAATAATGAGGAGCAAAAATGTTAAGATTAAAGACTAATTTGAAACAGTGTAAAGAAAAAAAAGATTGTTTAAAAAAACGTCAATAAAGAACGTCCTATCCAAGCCATGATAAATCATCATACTATATTTTAATAGTTACTGCGCTAATAAGAAGTTCATTCACGAATTTTGAAGACACAGAAGCCGAATCAGCTGCAGAAAAAAAAATCCAATCACAATTTAGTTGGAAACTGAATCTGTTTTTGTAATCGTAAAAAGTGTAAAATTTGTATTGTACTAAATATTTCTTAATTCTAAGCATATACTTGTATACAGTCAAGATTAGAAAAAAAAAAGATTGCCAACGTATTGCTGACTCGCTTTAAAATTCGTTGTACACAATTTTAGCTTTTGATTTGTGTTTAGCTTAGGAAATCTCTACCTTTAAGTTAATAGAAATTTAAAAACATTTAACCATGTGAAACCTTCCTTTTTTCAAATTCTTTTAAATTAATCAAAATATTTCCGTCAAATATACAATGTAGCTCTGATTTCTTGTCCTCGTTTGGGATTCACATTTGGTCTTTTTGGTTGTATCTGCTCTTTAACATTTGAATTTGTTCTTTAACTTTCAGAGAGTGTGTACTTAAGCATCACTGAATATAATCATCATAGATAACAGGATTGAAATTTTATATTTGCGCTAGACATGCGTTTTATCTACAAAAGACTCATCAGTGACCCTCGAATAGAAAAAGAGTCATTCATTGTCAAAATGCGCTAAAGTAAATCGTACTGCTAGAGTATTTAAAATCTGTTTGTTTTGCATTTAACTAAGAAGCAAATACATTTCGATTTTTTATTTTAGCAAACATAGAATTTCTATAAGATATGAAACACTTTCAAATGGTAAATTCTGTTAATCTGGACTACGATATTGGGGAAAATTCGAAGATAACGTGCAAATGAAAGAACGGCACAACCTTTATTTAGACGCAAATTAAAAACAATATCTAGTCATGATAATTAACGGCATTGTGGTTTTTTCAAGCAGCGATATTTTCGTCCTTGGTAGTATTAGTTTTTACAAGTCGAGTTATTTAAAATTTACCTGATGAAATACACCGAAAATGGAAAGAAGAAAACCCATAGTGCAGTTGTCATCAATCTACGTCACATAATTTGCATAACAAAATATGTTTATACAAGTTTGCCGAATTATTGCCTTTAGCAAATACTGGAAAATTTAAGATGGACGAAAGAGATGTTTTGTAAGATTAATCACTCATTTTAATTCTAAAAGTAGTCATGTATCACAATTTCCACATCAGGGTTTCAGAATGCACAAATGTTAAGTTGGTGTTTTACATAACTATCAATGAATAGTATCAGTCTCATAGCGATATCAGGAATCGTCTATAAATGTCTCCATGTGTCCCTTGGCTGCAACCTTCCTGTAAAATAGATACCTGCAATAGAAAAAAACTCTATTGCTCCTGGTTCACAATTGTCCATTTACTTCCATCCATAAATATTGAATGTCTGATTTTATTTTACATTTACTTAAGGTGATTGATTGCCTACATTGTATATTCTCCGTTTGAATCTATAATTTACCAATAACAATCTAAATGTTTCGTTTTTTAAAGGAAGCAGACTGTTATTGTATTGCAAATATAAGTTCCTTCGTTAGAAACACGAACTGCAGTTGTGACGGTTGTTACAAAGTGTGGGAACGTGAGTATATTTACACTTCATTAGTTCATTGTTTATAATTTTAGTCGATAACAGCAATAAATCACATGAATAAATGTAGACAGTTTCCTATTCATACGAGCCTTACATGTCTTGTGTTTATTTAAGGTAAAACAATATCTTACTTACAGAATAAAATAAAACAAATTAGACAAAACAACAAAAAATTGAAGTGTTCAATCGATCTGATACTTCAACATATACTCGTTGCTGTACGTGTTATTGTTATTATAAGAGCTCATAACTCTTCTTTGATTTTGACTCCACAATATCGAAAAAAAAATGATGTAACTGACTATACAGTATGGGATATTCTCAGTGTTGAAGGCCGTATGGTTGTCTTTAATTGCTTACTTTTATTTGTTTTTTTTATTTTGAGGGATAGTTGTTTCATATGCAATCATCTCCTCATGTATGTATAGAAATAAATGTTATCCAATTAGAACATACTTATCATAATTAAAAAAAAGTTCTTTTTACAGATCAACTACCAAACTTTGGTTCAGCAAATGGAAAAGACGAATGCATCGCTACAATCAAATGTGACAGTGGAGAATTCCACCGTGGCTATGAAGAGTGCAGTAAATCATATTTTGTAACCTGTGGTAAGAAACATTTACTAAAGAATATTTAAATTTTAGTAATAACATATTATTTAATAAGAAAATGAATATAAAACTTTTATGATGCAACATTGTTCTTAGTACGAATACCTGGTGTCTATTTTCTTGTATCTGCGCTTTGATATAGTTCATATATCTTATTCTTGGGGAAGGAATTACACATTTTAATTTTACCTTAATGTTGAATAACCAAGGTGCTGCAACACCACTTGTACTCCATTACATCAGAAATCCAGTAATCATGTCAGAAAATGTTTTCTTTTTCTTTTCTGATTTACCTTTAAACGAATTTGGTGCTGATGACAAACTAATAATATATAGTCGCAGTAAAAGCGTGGTTGTGTCGCGGTGAAAACATGATAGTTGTAGTGAGGTCCTTTGCAACTAATTGTGAGATCGTAGCACAGTCTCTCCGACTGCAATCGCCCTTTTGCTAAGCCCTACTCACACTAGACCACAATCGCATAACGCTCACTGCGATCTAAAAGTAATTCAGATCGTGATGAGGTTGCGGTATGAGCGACATGAAAATGAAAATTTTCGTATCTTTCACGTTGCCACTACGTCCTGATTACGCTTTTACAATGATCCCGCTACGATATCGATTATACCACGTTCTCACCAAGCTTAATCTGGGACCTCACTACGATTATCACGATTATTCTAGGCACATCATGTCCTTACTACGACCATACAACGATTTATCAAATTGCAACATGATCTTTCCACGCTTCTACTGCGATTATCGCATACTCTTACCATGACTAAACTACGATCATACCACGATATTACTACACTCTCAGAAATAACGTCAACATCGAATTCCATATTAAAATACTGTTCCATTTCTTCTATTTCTCACTGACACTTAGAGTTTCTCGGAATCAACACAGTCATGCATAAAAAATCTACCAGATTTCGTCGGCGTGGCGTTAGGGGTACAAAATATTGTCCTCTGAAACTACTTGGTCAAGTTCATTAAATATATAGAGATAATTGTTAGCAGCAAGAATGTTTAGTAAAGTAAGATCTACAAACACATCATCATCACCGAAAACATAATGTTGTCATGAATTCATGTGTGTTCTTTGTTTGATATGCACATAGACCAAGTTGAGCGACACACGCTCTTTAGAGCCTCTTGTTTGTATACCATTAACATTGAATATGCTACTCATTATCATTTTTGTCATTTCACGCCTAGCCGTTGTTTGTCTTATACCCCAGCTATCATGGTAATGTTTTACTTACCGGAACAGAAAAGCTATTGATTGAAAAGTTAAAAAAAAAAAAACATTTGGTCCAAACTTTTTTCTTGATTTACATTCAACAAACATACAGAAACATTTTTTTAAATGGTATAGGTCACATAGAGTCGATTCATTTAAAATGCTAGGTAAATTCTAAACAGGTATTTATATGAGGACGGCAGTGACTCCAGAAGACGCACATTTCTTGAGAACAAAACATGACGGTTTATTCGACAAAATATCTGATTGACATCAATACCAAATTGTCAATTTTTCAAACCAAGAGTAGTTACCACTACACTGTCATGAATATTCATTGTTTGTATACATTGTGTAAATTATTCGTGTATAAATAAAAACATGTTTTAGCCAATGTCGCTTACGAATGAAATATTCATCTCGGAAAACCTGTACGCATCTGTCTTAATATTACATTCTCAAATTTCCAGATGAAGTTTCCAACTTAAATCCACTTCGATGTTTAAGTGTGAATAGAGAAAATGAACAAGGGCCAGATTACGTTGAGTGTACCAACTTGTTGCCTTTCTTTTGTAAGACTGGTAAGATAATTTAAAGGAAAAGGAAAAGATAAGAACTACTGCACCATCTGCAGACCACCTCCGGTTGCGTGATTCTTTCGCTGTATTGGTGACCCATTGGTGGCCTTCTGCTGTTCCCTGCTCATATGTCGTGATGCTCCGTCGTTGAAACATTCCGCATTTCCATCCTTAATTTTATTTATCAAAAACAGATTTCTTAATTAAATGTTTTTTTATCTAACTTCTTTAATTTGTGTCGAAATTTGAACTTTTACGATGCTTGTAACAACAACGACCAATTGTTTATGGTAATTGGACCATTTATGCACTCTTCAGCTGCGATGTGTTATAGTAGTTGCATACACAAAATAGACGAAGAACAATTGATTGATCCTATGTTCATTAGCATTTTTATTATTTATATTTGATTGTATTACTTAATCTCTATTCAATTTGTTTAAGGTGGTATGGGAGTCTACAATAAAACTGATAGATAAAGGCAGCAGTAGTATATCGTTTTTCGAAACTCATAAATCGTTTGAGAAAAAACCAAATCCGGTTTACAAAATAAAACTGAGAGAAACGCATCAAATATAAGAGGAGACAACGACACAACAGAAACACAACATTAAAATGTAACACAGTCACACAGAAACGAACTATAATATAACAATGGCCATTTTCCTGACTTGGTACAGGACATTTTATGAAAAAATGGTGGGTTGAACCTGGTTTTGTGGTATGACAAACCTCCCGCTTTTATGGCAATGTTAGATATAACATTACAATGACAACATTACATGACAGGACTACAATACAAATAAAGGTAGTTCATATAGGACAGAGAAACTCACGAATAATAGCTAACAAAAGGTACCAGGTTTAAAATTTAATACGCCAAACGTGTGCTTCGTCCACACAAGACTAACCAGTGACGCTTAGATGAAAAAAGTTGGAAAGCCAAAACAAGAACAAAGTTGAAGAGCACCGAGGACCAAAAGTTCCAAAAAGTTGTGCCCAAAACGAAAAGAGTTAGAATTTATGCATACCTTGCCAAAATGTAGTATATATTGTGATATGATTGAAAATGTGACAAAAGTTATAGGTCACCGGGTATTTTCTCAAGCTACAATTTGTGACAAAATGACACATTTTATACGGATTATACAGTACGAAAATATATTATAGGATTAGAAGCTAGACTGAATGATATCATTGTAAAACTAAATAAAATAATATACCTTTTAGTAAATGCTTTGAGAATACCAAAAGAAAAGATAGGGTCACCATGCGTATTTTTTTTTCTAGCTGAAACATAACATAGAAACATTTCATGTAGATTCCTTCAGAAATGCTTTCTGCACTTTTTTGAAGTGATCTCCCATCAAAATGCGTATTTCAAAAATGTCAAAAAATTCAGCAAAAATATTCTACGCTTGTAAAGTATTAGTATTACTAAGTTAAATCTAATAAATTTATTCATTTAAATGAAAATTCAGGTTAGTTATCTAAATTCCTCACCAAATTTTGCTAATTTGAATTACAATCTGTACTTTAGGTTCTCTGTTATTGACAATCCAAGACGGCGAATGACACACCTGCCACCCTAAGTGTTAAACTGTAGGGCATTCATTTCCTTACCATTAAATGAACGAACAGGTTTTGTTTTAACAATTTTAATATTCGTGGATTCGTAATGTTAAGTACTACTAACAGTAATTATAATTACAGGTATAATTTTTTCTATCTGTCAAGTAGTAATATATGTGTCTTCTGATCAATTCCTTCAGTTCTACTGATTCCAAACGTCTGTGCAATTGTGTTTTTCTCTAATGAATTTTGGTTGGTTTTGCCCCATTGCTTTGTTAGTTTGTTTTCGAAAAGTAGTAATTTGGTTTCTCTTTTTTTATCATTAATTGCAGTTGCAGGTTCACATTTGTTGATTTGATTCAGGATACTATGACTATATTTACACAATCGATACATTTTATTAGATCAATGTGTTTTACACTTTAATTATCATCATTTTGTTCTTTTAATTGACAGGTGGCAACATTCATGAAGAGGATGACTTATTAAATGCTGATGGTCATGGTCACAGCAAAGCAGGTTTGTTTGGTTTTTTTTGTTTGTTTTTTTTTTATTTCAAGCTAAAGCATTTGTATGTCATAAAACTTGAAAGAGAGATTAAGATTATTACATCAAACTTTGATTGAAGAATTTGCATGCTTTCTATTTTTTCTAAGTTTGTATGAATTCAGAAAAATATGCCAGAAACAAATATATAACTTTATTGCTTGATATTAAGGCTGATTTGTAAACATCTTTTATCTTCATTGGAATTGTCATCAGAAAAGATAAAAAATACATGTTTATGATAAAAATGTGAACGTTTTATACCCTATGTAAGAAGCTTTAATTGATTTTGTTTGGTGGTCTAAGACCCGTCTATAACTATAGACATTAAAATAAGTCACTGCATTGTCCTCAGACAACAGCAGTAATTTTTCTTCAAAAATAAGATATTTTGAAGCAATAAACAACAAAAAAAATTAATCATCTCTTGCGAACCAAAAAAAATGGTTGACAAAACGAAAAATATCCTTAGCTTGTGTAAATAGTGATTTCATTAGTAATTAAAATATTTCCCCCTTTAAATAAAACAAAAACCGGTCCTGCAAACGTCATCATGAATAGACTCCATAGACTCTTCCATGATACACAGAGAAAAATGAACGAATCATGGATATGTAATGTAACGTATTATGAAAAGATCAACTACTTACTCAAAACTATTTTTAACTCCTAAACTTCTGTTTAAATGCGTATAAAATGTCTTTTGTTAAAGTCTGACATCAAACAAAGAACTATTGACGTCAGACTGATACATGCAAACAATTAAATTAATGACTAGTTCTTTTAAACAATGACTAAGTTTACCATAAGAGAAAACAAAGCTTCATAACTTGTGAGAACTCGATATCGCATGCTATTAACTCTCGTTTACCAACTTTTAAAGAATAAACAACACAACAGTCTTGTTCATAACTATATTGACCTGTAATTGACCCAAGCTGATATCAAGCGATATGTCACTTTGTCATTAAATCTATAAATATTTAGGAAAATTATTGTTATTTTTTTTCAGGTCTGATAATTGGAATTGTGGTATCAATAACAGTGGTAGCATTTATAACAGTTGTGATACTAGTATTCATATTTTTTAGGTAAATTATTGAGAGAATAAGACTACATTGGATGTGATATTTATTGTTGAGAGTATCCTTATTAATTGGGCCTGGATATAAAAATCATAGCACACGAAACTAGTTCACAAATAGAAAGGAATTTGATTGGTCAATGGCTGGTCGGTAAAACTGAACCCCGGACGTTTATAAGCAATACATATCCATGAGAATTATTTTGACAGTGTCTATTTTATAAATGATCAGGTGAAACTGACTTAAAAGTAAGGAAAAAAATCATGAATCCAAAATCAAACCAGTAAACTCATGGACGCCAAACGATAGAACTCTTAAAGTTACACCCATCATTACTAGACGTTGAATCACCGATAATGAATCAATTTCGATAATGTGATAATCTTATATAAAATCTTAATATAGAAAACAGGATGAGGATATCAATTACGAAAGTACAGCATATCCGTACTCGAAAATATGAAATTCAAACATTGTTCGATAACAGTCTTTTTCGAGTTTTCCTATTGTTGCTGTCACTGATGGTATACATTTATAGGTTTTCTATCAATTCATTAATTGAGTAGATTATACTGACTGTTTTATCTTGTTTATCTTTCGTTTGTTTCTTTCTCGATAAGAAAGTTTGAAACATCAATAAAATTCGTCGTCAACAGATTGGACAGTTTGGTAAGATAAGTACTGTACATATGTCACGTTGATATCCTGATATGTATGACGTACCGCTCAAAATGTTAGGAGCAACTGTAATTTGATATAGAAACTATTTTTATTTCTGTCTGCTTAAAGAAGTAGAAAATGTAGATGGGAATACATGTTACGTTCAAACACTTACCGTCTCGTGGATATATGCTAAAACCTTTCAATTAACCTTTTTTGGTTCAGTCTGTTTTATTTTTCCCGAGGTCCCTTTACAATCTCTCCAGTATTACTAGAACCAGATATATATTTGTATTCAATGTTACAATCTGTATATGAAAACAATTTAAAACCTCTAGTACCACTGTTGAGTCGTAATAATTTGATTAAACAAAAAATTCTTCTGCAAATCATTGCAAGTTTAAGATTCGATGGCCGAAAAAATATCACGCATTCATGTTTTGATTTTTATAAATGTTTTTATCTCTGTTTAGTTAGTTTTTGATATTTTTTGTAGGATTCATTCAACAAAACATCTTCCTGATAGTACAGGTGGTAGTGCAGGTTGTACCGCAAATGATAACACAGCCATGTCGAACTACGAGCAGTTAGATAATACAGCTGAAGATAAAAACATAAAAGCGTATGACCGATTGCATGTTGCACATATCCCTGGCCAATTTAACGTTCAATTTCAAACCATTACGTCGAGAGAAGAAGATGAATTATCAAACACAAAAGAAATACATGCATTTGATTATACAACAACTTCGGAATACGTACAGTTAGATACTTCTGACAAAGCTAAAAGCACTAACGTGTATGATCAATTGCATGCAGTCCATGCGGTGGTCACTGGTCAGGTCATCGGCCACTCTACAACCATTATTGCAAGAGAAGAACAGCAAAACTATGAATCAACCGAAAACACAAACAACATTGATAACCATACAGCTTCATCGGAATACGAACAGTTGGATAATGCAAAACAAGCTAATAGCACACACGTGTATGATCAATTGGATGTTGCACACGAAGTAAACAAAGACCCAACTAACAACCACTTGTACACCAATATTTGAGGAGGAGATCTAGAACAAATCAAACTTTACTATAATAACGTCCAGAAATGATAACTTATTAATAATCATTGCATACAACCACAAAGCTTTAATATATTGTTAAATCCCTTTCCTCTCTCGTCATTTATTACGCGGTTTAGTCATATTGCCCTAAATTTTATATCAATACACAAAAACACGGTCAAGTAGGTTAACAATACGCAAAAAACAAATTAAAGTGAACTTACAGAAGATCTCGTTTAGATAATATCTGTATTTATTTATTAGTATGTATCATTTGTACTTTCGGTAATGGAGAGAAGCATGTATTGTCAGAAATGAATACAAAAAGTGCTTGAAAATATCACCATAATTTTGTCCGTATTCTCGTCTGACACCTTGTTCTGCTGAATGTTTGAAATTATTGCATTGGCGAATAGCACTGATATTTATCTGACAAAAACATAGTCCACTTCTTTAAAAGTTTTCATTATTGCAAGGTCCAATGTTATACTTTGTCAACTACGTATACAAACAAAAAAGTTTTGTTTTGCATGCCAAAACCAAAACATTTCCTGTGACATTCATTGTTTATTTGTATCAAGATATGCATTGATGTTCAACTTATTTCTGATGTTTTTAACTAAACCAGTTGCTAGAGCTTCTGTTATTTGATGGTTTTCCATTAACATTTAACCAGTATGAACAACTTTTTGTAACCCTGTTGATAAATACTGATACCATTGATTTGTTTGTCCATAGTTACGCCACGTTAGGAATGATTACAATTCATGTGATACAACCATTATGGTCACAATGGTTCATGATTGTGGTGTTTAAACGCAAAATATAGATTGTAAATAAATTAGAAATGCTTGACCAATGATTCTAAGACTTCAGATATATATCATGTTGTGTTTGTTCATCGAAATCATGTTTATAAAACAAGGTTAGATTAGATTCATTATTATTATAAAGTGATTTATTTATCAATGAATAGAACGAATGAAAAGTAATGCCGTCTTGATAGTTGTAAATGACTTCTTATTTAAAAAAGTTAGAAATGGTCTAAAGGGACAGTGACTGGAATTGCATTCACGAAAAACAAGACAGACGAGAACAATAGTAATTCATCAGTTGAAATACAGGCATAAATGTTTATAAATGAGACCAACACATTTATCTTTTGGCAAAATTAACCATGTTTATGGTCGTACACATTGCCCATTAACTGGGCCAATTTAACTACACAACAGTATAATACACTTTAAAATTGAGTGGAAATGAGTAGAATCATTTTATTGATCCTACAATAAGCAAGACTATTGCATTGAAAAAAAGAACAACCGGTTAGTACATTACACTCTTAAATACTAAAACCTTGTTAACTTGTATCAAACAGTAATTTGCTAAGGTTAGTATGTAGTGTCATGCATAATTGTTTTATTACTATGTAAACTAAATACATATCAGGTTCATGTACGTGTCTTCTAAAGACAAAATGCTAGTCAATACCGAAAAACATTACTGAACACTAGAAAATTCATTATAAAAATGAAAATATGGGTTTTACGAGATAACTGTCCATCAGAGATCAAATGAAGTTTGATTTCATATAGGTCATCGTACTGCCTTTAACCATGACCAAATGTGAATCATTTCGAACAAGGACTGCGTTATGTGGAGTTAATAAATGATAAATACTTCCAATATACAGTAAACAGCAACAGACACTTGATAACAGGCTTCTGAGTTAAAACAAGAACGTCTCAATGAAATTTGCTTGAAACATTTAAATGATTGGTGCAAGTTCATTATTTACTTTGATTAAAACACAAACTTTAAATAACTTAGACATTAAGTTCGTTTAAGTGTTGTTGATAAAGGTATACACAATTCTATCTTTGTCGTTTAGACTGGTATACTTGGTTGACGCATATTTTAAACGTGAACTTTTGACAAGTGTCGCTAAATATGTCGCTACATCAAAGCGACAATATTTAAGATGCATTTGATAATTTAAAACACTTTAAAGCAAACCAGATGTAACATATTTGTGTGTAGGATTTTAAAAATCTCATTGAGTCACACTGTATTGAAAATCATGGATTCACTTGAGGATATTAGTTTTATTTTACGTTACATATAAAGCGTATGAAAACCAGAGTGCACAAACAAGTAATAATTCACTTAAGTGTGTTCAGGAAATCCCTCAAACCTTTGCAAAACATACTATTTCAAATGTTTCTTGTAGTATAATACAACTCTTGGTGTCAGATTTGCTCAAAGAAAAACTAGCTAAGATCGGTCTTTCATTTAATAGATCTTGGCACCCCTCTAGTGTTAAACGATTAGAACAACCTTAAAATATGCATTATATATATCTTAACTGAATAATGTTTTTACGGAAATTCAGAAATTAGAAAAGTTATATTACAAGTGTTTATTATTATCGGTGTCTTTATTTAAAGCAAAACAACTGTAAGTTAAAGTATTTTCAATCTTTTACTCTTGATAAAGAGCAGATGTTTCATAGAAAACTGCCCGGTAATACACTGATTTATTTTTTTTATAAAGAATTGTTCTAACTAAGGACCCAAACAGAGTTTCTTGGAGCATTTGTAAATCAGTAAGGTGATGTATTAGCTATATGGTAAATCTGAATATGACAAATAATTTCAAAACGTTTTAAAAAAAATCAAAAGCTCCACCACGTGTCAAATGTTATAAATGCCTCCATGTAAGAACAAAATTAAGTAACAAAATCAATGTTATAGTAATTCCATGTGAGGTGCATAACTTTAACATGTTTAATTTAGTTAATATCAAAACAAACCAAAAAACAGGAAATCAAATAACAAATACGATAAAGAAATTGTCATATTTCCTTGCATAAACAGAAGAACAAACTACTACATTTTTTATTTACGCTATTAATTCCCTGTGAAGAAAAATATTGATCATATGCATATGGCAGTACTTACAATGCAGATAACATGTAACGGTATCTTTTTAACCGAATGTTTTGAAGATAAACATTACATCCGAAAAAAGTCTACCTGTTATATAAAAAACTAGTAATTGTTTTTACAAACAATTGTTATGATTAACATTGATTGTAAGTTTTCTTAAAATGATTATCAATTGTGACTGATTTGTATCATTATACATTTTTTGAAAACTTATTCATGATGTTAAAACAGTCTTGGGGGGGAAATTCTGATATAGTAAGATACTATGCCCACTTTGCTACATGATTAAATCTTATATAATCCTTATATGATAAGAAATGTTTGAAAGTTTTAGCTTTGTACACACATATAATCACTATTTTGTTGATAAGATTTATAACATTGTTGTCTATCCATGTGTATCTTTAACTACCTGCTTGTCATTTAATTGTACATTCGGTTAAATGAATACGTATAATAATCCTTTACGACTTAATGAGAATACAAATCATCAAGAAGCCGGAAGTTTTTTTTGGAACAGGTTAAAAAGTAGTAGATATAACAAGGTAAGACAGAAACTCAAGAATTGTAATTTATCGTCACTGATCATGATTAATCTTTAAGTGTCCGTTTACCCATTTCGAATTTGTTGAAAGTATGATTTCGGTTTTTCTCGTTTTGATCACTTAAATGTTACTGTAAATTATTTGTTTATCGCTTGACTTAATTTTACACATAGTTCATGACGATGTCTTATTTGGCCTTGGTATTTCCAAAGGATTAATTTTTTTTTTCAATACAATTAAAGATATATCACAGCACGTGCTATTCATGAAAAGGATGAAACATATATTGCTGAAATTGTTTTCATTGAAAGAAGATGAGGATTTGTGAATGTCGTCAAAAGTTAGATGAAACAGTACTTCAACATGTTCAAATTTAACAAAGGTATTGATGAATGTCAATTAATATTAAACACATATATTAGAACACTTTTATTTTATTTTCTCAAATAATAATCGAACACAAACGTACAATGTTAACGGTCTCGCTTATCCTATTTAAATAATTAAATAAGGTAGAGAGTAGTTGTCTTTGTTTGAAATTTTGTACATAAGCTTTTCACACAAACATTTTGTACTCATTTAAACAATTGATTAATTGTTTGTTGTTTCCATTTTCCCTGTATATATCTTCCTCTTTCCTCATATTTCGTTATTTATATAAATTTAACATCATCACAATATCCTGGACAATTTCCCAGTGTACAGTCACATGCGTACTAACTTCCTTGTTTTAACAAAAATGTCATCGCATACAGTTTCAGATCACATGATGAACCTGTCAGCTCTTTTGTGTACAATATTTTCTCTCTGCTATTGTAGTGAAGGTAATTTATTATATAAATACTAACTGTGACAAATGTGTTATCATGCACGACAAGTCAACTTATTACTTTGTAAAAAATCCGCATAACTCATGTAACTTAAAGTTTCATAAATGTATGGTGTGTCGAACTGCACAATATACACTTATCACAACACAAATATTCTTGATTTCGGAAGGAATGTGTTACTTTCATTATCAATAACTTAGCGAAGACATATTAATACTATAGAAATATACAATACACCCAAAGACAAATAGCAATTATCATCAACAGGTTAAAATATATGATTATAAATACTATTATCATGATAATTATGAAGTACACAGCTTATAGCTCAAAGTCATAGGTTGTACATTGGAAATATATTGTAGAAATATCAATGTTTGGAAATTTTCACATATTTACGGTTACCATCTCTCAATATTGGAATGCATAATGTGAGTCTTGAGATCAAAACTAGACTAATATGAAAAAAGGCCATGGTGTAATGTAGTTTTTGATGATTTTGTTTATTTTACATTTTATATCAGGATTCAACATAACTTTCCATGCAAACAAGACAACCTGGAATGTGGCGGTAAATTACTGTGCAAAAAGTGGAGGTGTACTTTATAGTGACGAAAAAGATATCCGAAATCGAACCAATAAAGAAGTTTGGGCTGGGAAGTACGAAGCGTTTACTCCTTGGTCAATTACATGGGGTAATTATGACTTTTAAAGTGTAGTCTTCAGTTACTTAAACATGTTAAAGACTCGTTATTGCTTGATGTTCACCGAACGTCGTTTTGTTCATATAGAAGCTTTAATTTAAAAATAAAAAGAAACCTTTGAAATCGACGATAAATACTGCACACGCAATGTACACGTGCTTTATAAATGTTTGCAGTCTGAAACTTTCGGCTCTCTATTTGTTGAATTGAATATCTTCATGTGCTCGTTACAAAGTTCTTTACTTGCAACCATGTGTAAATGTGAATGGGTTGTTTTTATCCGATTTTTAGGTTGTTACAGAATACATTTTGGAAATAACCCAAAGGTTATATTTCACGTGTCTAATGCGGATCAATCAGAATGCCAGAAAAAATGCACTGGTACGGACTTTTTTGCAATAAAGGTAAATGATTAAATATGAAATAGTATAACTATTCGAATAATATATGTTATAAATCTTTTATAGTACCTGTATCACTGTAATTATTGTGTGTAAAGTGTGAACATACACTAACATTTTACTTTATGTCTATGAGTAGATTATATATGAATTCTGCTTGATATGAGTTAATATAACAAGTCGGTCAGTATTTTAGAAAAAAAGGTATTCATTTGATAGCCGACAGTCTGTTGAAATATCCATCTACCAAACTCAACATATATCATGTATATGTTGTCGATCATAGCATCCAGAATTTGGACGATATAAGATATGTTTTTGAAAAACATGTTACAGTTGGCAGATGTGCGAAGTTTTCTGTAAAACTAAATGTACACGACATAGGAAGATTTAAATTTGAAATCATTTTAATGAGTGAATTTCACGAAAATAAACTAGAAAGGCGCAATTTTCGAAATAGATAAATGACCACAATGGTTTACTTTTACAAATTGTAACTTGAATGGAGAGTTGTCTATTTGGCACTCATACTACATTTTCTTATATCTATATACTAGGATTTTGTTCATATCACATTCGTAAAAATACAATTCGTTATCAACTGTTCTTATTGTATAATATCCTTACATATAAGAAATAAATGTTGAATTCCAAATAAAAGGAAATGTTCTTGCTGTAGAGATATAATTAAGTGTGAGATTAGTTGAACTGTTTGATATTTTGAAATGTAATCTAGTACCATGTTTATTGTACAGGGAAACATATGTACGTGTTTACAACAAACTGAAGTAGATGAACAAAGAAAAGAAAAAATAAACCCATGCAATTGCTCTACGTGTGTTATAGTTCTAAGACGTAAGGCTTGTTTATGTACTTAATTCTGCTGCGGCGTACATGTGTTGTCAAAATGAATTATACAAAAACTAAAATCTATGTCCTCGTATGTTTTGTGTCAGAAAATTTAGTTGAACGGTCGTATTTGATCTAAATTGTCATACTTGTCCAATTCTAATAAAAGTCACATATTCCGCAGTTCCGCCATACTTTTATGATTTTGTGTTCAGCTTATACGTGTCGTAACCTGCATAAAATTACGTCAAACCGTGATCATCTGAACGTCTTCATCATGCTGTCAATAATTTATAATTTAGAACACACTTTAAGAAATTTGTAATGTTAAGATGTCATCTCTTGAAACAAATTGTATTGGCATTTGTATAGCCGATATGTGTTGTACAATGTAATAGACAAAGGGCGAGATATCAAGCGCCGATAAATTATCAAATTGGGAAAATTTGGGCTCATTGTAAAACAGATAAAACATAATACAAATTAAAAATATGATTGATTGATTGGTGTTTTACTCCATTTTAGCACTACAGTAACTGTGCTATTTTCCGGTGGTCAATTATTTTTGGTGGGAGGAAACCGGAGTGCCCAGAAAAAAAAATGAGGGTCAGTAGGAAAACGACAATCCTAGTCAACTAAAATTGGAGTCGTTTGCAACAAACACGTACGGGTTTCGAATTCACAAGATCAGTGTTGACGGGATAGTGATATAGTTGTTCGAATACTTCGACCACTCGCCTATCAAAATCAAACTATGCTCGTTTTAATGTTTTACCCCTGTTACTTGTATGCAGAAAAACTGTTTTTTGTCCTTTTTTTTACATATTCAAATGTTGAATTCAATTAATTAGTTGGTGTTAAGAGGACATTTAAAATTCTTTTAGACTATTCTGTGACAAAAGGATGTGTTCATCATTTACGGAGCATACTTTTCATGTATGTTGGAATCCTTAAGACGTCATATTCTGATAACAGATGATATGTAACCGTAAATGAGACAGAAACCAAATGACATTTATAATTTAGTCCAACATAAAACAAAATTCTTAGTTATTTATGTGTATTTTCAGCATCTCCAGATGGATTCCTTATAGTTTGATAAAAAATGAGTTTTGAATACAAAAACTAAGATCCATCCATACCCAATTACTTTTCTAACCTTTTCCCTCAATAACTCTTAGAAGACAACACAAAACAAACACAAACATTTAAGATATATCGACAAGAGAACTAAGTTGAACATAACTGATAAATCAACATCACAAACAAAAGTTCCTGTACAATCAAGCAAACGAATAAACAGGAATACTGGATGTTCTGGAATACCTTTAACAAACTTTCCTTTTCTTTTTCGTTTTCCTTCAAACCACAACTAAGCGAAACTGTTTAAGACAGTATAAAATCAATCAAAACTAGATTTGTAATTGCTAGCAATAACGGATGGCACCCTTCTCCCATTGCCAGGGTAATGGCAACCATTTTGTTCAAAGTCAAAGAGCGAATCTACATATGCAAATTATCAAGTTTCGTTAAGTGAATATGCCAATCAATATTTGTGTAAAGTTTCATTGATTTTGAAGCATTTTGATTTTTTGGACATTTTTTTCTGTTTTCATGGTAACGGCGGCCATCTTGAAGGTACCAACCCCCAATTGCAAATCTTCACATGGTGGTTAACATTATTGTATAGTTCCATCAACTTGAGTCCGTTCAATTCTGCGATCAGAGTGGACAAAAAAAAGTGGAAGAAAAATAATAATAAAAAAAGAATAAAAAAAAAAGAAAAAGAAACGTAGAACTACAATATGTCACCCCAACTCCGTTGAGGGTGCCATAATAATTGCATACCAGCAGCATGATATTATGAGATTCATTAAATCTGTTTCCTTTGCAGATCGTATTGACAATGTTGATATTAGGAGTAATACTGGTTGCCGTCCTACGAATAGAGACTGCACTTGTATGGCGGCTGCCTGTATACAAAACCGGTTAAAGCATACCCCTGAACTATGCAACCAATTTTACGGTGTTGTTTGTGGTGAGCTAATAGTAAAGTTTAGTGTTTTATTTTAAGTGTTTTGGAGAATGTTGTCGTACTTTTTGTTTTGTGTAAATGATGTCTTGTTTTTATTGGAAGGAGTTTTGCTGGTTTAAAAAAAACACTTTTGTCATTTCGAGTGTTATTGTTGGTTTAGCCTTCATTATAATTATAACCACTTGTTGGTGGTTTTTCGATAAATCCCGTTACGGATATTTTCTTTAATTTTTGAATATCTCCAATTTACTTCTATATACATCACCAAACAATTAATCAGAGAAAGAGTTGTTTCTATTTGTTAGTTTCTTAAACGTTGAAACTTGAAGTTGTCTTTCCTGTATTGATTCAACTGTGTATAAGAAGTTGCGAACTTTCGGATACAATCTGTCATTTTCCTTAGGTTTGTTGTAAGCTCAAATGTGTTTTCTTCAGGGCAGATTTCAAAATACTATTGTTCGTTTCTATTGCTGGTGATCATATACCCCATTTTTTTCTGTATTTTAAGATCACGTGATCTTAAATGTTGATCAAGGGTTTTTTTCTGTCCAAAATTCTTCATTTACTGAAGGGATCGTTCGATTTTGACAGTTTCGTAGATCTTAGAAGTATTAACCGATTTTACTAAGCTTTCAATAGCCGAATAAGTTTCTTCGGAATCGTAGTACGATTTAGTCATTGAATCCATTAATTCATTGACATCGTAAATATTTTCGGCATCATAGACGTTATCCGTTTTATCATGGTTATCGCTCTAAGCAATTTCAAATCTACATGCAAGTTGCTATAACTTATCAACCAATTCGTATTCATGTTGTGAATTATATCCTACTTTCAAGTGAATACTTCAACTGTTAGTTTCCCCATGGTCATCGTTGAGGGATAGATGCGTTGTTTGTGTATTTGTTTGCTTGGTTATCATTTTGCAACACACTTTCTGATATAGAAGCAAAATGTTCGGTTAATTATATTATATATTACATCTTCTTATATTGCAGATTGTCAATCGACATCGATGACAGATTTAAAAATGCTGTATCATCATATCGTCATTTGATTCATGAGTTTTGTACATCGTTTAATTATATGTGTATTTTATCTTTCCCGATTGCTGGCTATTGTAAATGATATGGTCATAATCAGAAAAGTATTTTGTCTCACTTTTTGGATCATTATCAACCATTTTTCACAAAGTTATGTAACTTGCAATTACGTGGTTACAAATGTACTGGCCTGATAATTGAGTACACACGATGGATTTTTTGACATAAAAGTGAAGTAATTTTAGTATAAAATAGCAAACATTTTTGTCAGCATCAACACAAGGTGCCAACATTTTCCATTTTCTAAGAAATGTGTTCAAGAACATTAAAATTTCGTTCTTTTGGTACATCGGGATGAATAGTTTTACAAAAAAATAAGAGCTCCATTAGTCATCGGTTACTTATACTTATGTAGATACTAAAAAAAAGGACTGATAATTAAGTACTTTTATTTCCTCATGATGGATTGTTCGCCATAAAAAAGGAAGCAATTTGAGAATAAAATCGTTATATTTGTTGTCGTCATCTTCATAAAATGCCAATGTTTTCATTTCTTCTTGATTATTACAATGTATTATTCAACTGCATTTAAATATTGTCCTTTGGTACCTCAGGATGAATAGTTTCACACAAATTAAGAGCTTTAAAAGTTAACAGTTACTAAAATTTATGTGAAAACAAAAAAAAACATATCAATATTTCTCCTTTTTTATAGTATTCATCATGATCATGTACAGGCCTGACAATTAAGAACTGTTTATACTTTAATATGGATTGTTTGACATGAAAGGAAAATAATTTAATTTTAAAACAGCAAAATGTGTTGTTGACTTCCATAAAAGGTGCCAATATTTTCTCTTTCGTTAAAATATTATACAATGGCATTAAAATTATGTTCTGTTGGTTCCTCAGGAAGAATAGTTTTACTAAAACTAAAACTCTATAAGTCATCATTTACTAATTATTGTCGATATCAATAACCAGTGACGATATTTCTTGTATTTCATTAAATATGTTGGACTGGCCTGATAATCAAGTTCTGAATGTACTTCAAGATGGGTTTAATCAACCATTGTCTATATAAGAAAATGCCTGAATAAAGTAAGGAATATGACAGTTGTTATCCATTCGTTTGATGTGTGTGAGCTTTTGAGTTTACCATTTACTTACGGACTCTCTGTTTAGAATTTTCTTTGGAGTTCTGTATATTTGTATTTTTTTTTTGGTTAGATATGTTAAACATCAAACTGAAAATGTGTCGTCGGCATATCAAAGCGTACCAATTATTTCCATTCTGTTATAATACTATACAACGGCATTATCATTTTGTTCTTTTGATACCTCAGAATGAATAGTTTTACACAAATTGAGACGTCTATAAGTCTAAAAGTACTAATCTTATGTCGTTAACAATAAAAAGGGACAATATATCTTTTTTTTTTTTGGTTAATATGTTTGTACTGGCCTAACAATTGGGTATACTTTTTGTACTTCTTGATAGATCTCTTGACGATGAAATTTAAGTTGAAATGGCAAAATGGGTTGCCTGCATCAACAAAAGTTGCCAATAGTTTCCATTTTGTTAGAATATTATACAACGGCAGAAACATTTTTATTTTTATACTTTTGGTACCTATGATGAATAGTTTAAAAAAAAATGATAGCTCTATAAGTCTATGTTCACTAATACTTATGTCAATAACATTAAACAGTGACAATATATCTTTACTATTAATATTATTGTATTGGCCTAATAATTGCACACTTTTATACCTCAAAATGTGTTGTTAGACATGACAGGATCAGAAAAAACATTATGTCGGCATCAATATTTGGTGTCAATATTTTCCCTTTTGTTAAAATATTACATAACGGCATTAAATTCTGTTCGTTTAGTTTCTCAGAACGGATAGTTTACTCTATTCAAGAGCTCTTTAAGTCTAAGATCATTTTATTTCGTCTGCTTTATTTCAAGTCTTGAAACATTGCCTAGTTAAATCAGTCGTAACGAATATCGTTGACAACAAATCAAACTGTTTTGTTTTTTTAAATTTTGCTGTATTTGATTATCCAATACTTTATGAAAATATTTTTAGCGATCCTTAAATATTTATTATTTGCAACAGATACTCTGCAAAAAAAAAGACACCCATAATGGATTTTTAAGAATTGTAATACTTGTATTTTGATTGGAAATTTTACAAATACTAATGTAGATATTCACTCAAAACGTGTTTGATTGAGAAGAGGACAGCCAATGCTTTCGAGATTGATTAATTCAAGTCTAGTTATCCAAATAAGAGTTACTACCGGTGTCATGAACGTAAGTTACGTGTATGATCACCTCTTGCTGCTAAGACTGCTTCGCATCTACTCTGCATGTATGAAGACACACGAGGAAGCAAAGCGTTCATTCATGCGAGATCTTCTTACACGCTTCTGACGCATAAAACGGGACTCATCATTGAACCAGATTATACGCGCGTTGCAGAATGTCCAGTTCCAATCTGTTGCACCGACAAACTCGATTCCGGCTGTGTAACGGCCTCAAAACAGGTCAATAATACCGCCTCCTTGGTATAATGCTATGTAGTGGCAGTCGATTGCGTACTGTTTATAAGATGATTCTTCTCAATCATGGTATCCCAACTGCAGTGGCGGTTGCGGCAACGGTTTGAATTCGTAGATGAAATACTTGGATGTAGAAATCGTGTCCAGGAGACGTTAGGCGAGGTCGTCCACTCCTCAATAAGCCTTAGTACAGCCAGTCTGCTGGTATCTGTTCAAATGTCGCAAATTGTGATTACTTACCATTTTCAGTTCTTGCTGCCTCACTTTAAAACATTACAGCCTGGAGACGCCAGATGACGACATTTCAAATAAAAGGGTCCAACATATGCATTGCAGGGTTTAACGTTGTTATGAATTAATCTACAAACTTTATATTAGTGACTCAGTTGAGTTGACCACTAAATTCTCGTGAAAAGGCAATATGCACTTTTAGCGAGTCAAGTTCACGAAGGGTTAACATTGGCCCTAAATTTTTGTTGATTTTTAAATCGGGCCAAACAATTACAAATTTCACATTCCTTTAACATTTATGAGCTATGAGCCCTTAAATAAACAATATTTGTATTTTAAGGTCAATTTTGGTAAATATTAACCATAATTTTAATTGTTTTTGGCATAATCAACCTTTGCCGGCATCCACGATCCAGAAAGTTTTTATATTGATGAATTCTATATTAAAATTTGAATCTTTTGGTTACAAAACATTTTGGATAGTAGGTTGCAACTTAGGTGTTTCTAAAGCTTTTAGGTCTGAAAGGAGTATGTTCAGTAAGACCCCTTTTTGGCCCCAAAATTAAGCAGTTTTGCAAAATTGTGAAAATGTAATCGTTTAGCTATTTTTTGGAAAGTAGAATGCTTCTGCTACATAAATATGTGCTGTTTTTGACAATACAATGCACATATATCGTGTACTAGCATCATAAAGTCATGCTAAATTACTGAAATCTTCACAATTATAGCATTTTAGTTAAATTTTAGACGGTTTCCGTCTTAAATGAAAGTGGCCGCATTCGTGTTCATTCATCATATTGAAATGTAAGTTGTATTTGATGATAATACATAACATATATAAAGGTTGAGGATGAACACGGATGCGGCCACTTTCGTTTTTGACGAAAACCATCTGAAAAGTGACGTTTTTTGGCATATTTGATAGATTTTTCATATTTAAGCTTCAATCGGAGCGTTTTTAATGACTGAATCAGTTAAAATCTTTTACATAAACTAATGGAATCAATTGAAATAGACACTTAAGTGTTTAAAAAGTGTCCTAAATATCTCGTTAGATGAAACTGAAATTTGGGGCCAAAATCGGCCCTTACCGGACCTACTCCTTTGCAAAAAATCATCATATTTTGACAAAATGTCCAAAATGGGCTTACTTTGGAGAATATAATGTACTGTTATGAAAAGAACTGATTTAATTAGCATTAAGGCTTTTATAATTATAGACCTATTTACGAACTAAATTTTGACCTTTTTGGTGTGTTATGATAAAGTTGATATTGTAGGCCACTGTGTGCCTTATCCTTTCATGTGGCAGAGAACCAAATCAAAAGAACGGTCATTTTAAGTTTCAAACTTACCTGTAAAAATTCGAACATGCAATTGACCGTTTCATATATATTTTGCATTTTGAAAAAGTTCAATCAAGCTATGCGTTTCTTTTTTTAACAGTATATATACAGTCCGCCAAAAGTTATGCACCACCTATTTTTATTGCATCGAAATTTTTGTCATTTAAAAAAAATCAGTTATTACTCGAAAAAGAGAAAACTTTCAAGTAGCAATTTTGCTAACATATGCCATAAACAAACCATGACTTAAGCTTTGTCACTTATGCAGGTTCTATGCATCTAAATTTTTCGTTCATAGAAATAGTGTAGTGTTTTTTAAAACAACTAATTACCCAAATATCATTAAAATTCTTTGGTATGTTCGGCAAATTTGATGTCAATATTTGAATCAGAAGGATGGATAACCACCTCTCTTCTGGTACAATTCCATAACCAGCCTCTTTTACTCTGTACACGCATTCTGGACTTTAGTTGAGGAAATCTATTCCATATATCAACTCTTAAATCGCCAAGGTTTTGCAAAGGTGGATCTCTGCAATTGTAATTTCTGCTAACGGCATTCCATGCATGTTTGTTCGAAAGGATTCACGGCAGAAAGATAGTGTCAATGGCTGCTGTTTCATTGTACTAGGTTACAATCTTTGCCTTGTGTGGTCTTGCGTTGTCGTCCAGGTACAAGGGTCTTGATGCAAGTGGGTGATTATACAAATGAGGGATGTAAAAGTCTGCCAATGACGGTGTGAGAATCATTGAAATGGTCACCTATGCTTCTATTGATTCTACCGATGTTTGACATGCCAATTGCTTTCCAACGTTTAGCCACAGATAACTTACGTCTTGCTATATTACATAATGATTTAATGAAGGTCACATTTCACCTGTACGCGGGACAATAGAAAGATGATTTAGTGGTATCGAAACAGTGTATCTGTAAAAGTGCACATGACCTTCAATAAAAAGTTGCTTGGCGGGTTTATGGGAGTTCAATCATTTTGGTCGTAATGAATTTTCTTATGGTATGTTAAAACAAATTCATAATAACAAAGATTAATAATTTTTTAACAATAGTTGAAAAATGATTGCCAGTTATATTTAGATGGTGCTTAATTTTTGGCGAACTGTATATTATAAGCCATTTAAAATAAACAAAATAAAATTGTTAAATAGTATTCATTATTATTCTTGTATTTCATTTTTGCTTATGTGATTTGATATGCCTTTTTTTTTTTTGCTTCATTGTTACATATTTGTTTGTTTTTATAGTGATTAAGAAGATAACACAATTTTGAGTGCTGTACCCCTATTTCTTTTGTTTTTTTTCACACATCATTGTCAATATAATGGAATTTCATGCGACTGTCATAAAAGTGAGAGGTTAAGATAGCTAGACAGCCAGGTTCAGTCCACCCTTTTCTACATAAGAAAATCCCTGTACCAAGTCAGGTATATGACAGTTGTTATCCATTCGTTTGATGTGCTTGAGCTTTTGATTTTGCCATTTGATAAAGGACTATCCCTTGGAGCTCGGCATTTTTGCTATTTTACTTTCTACCAAAGGTATTGGCAACCGCAGTTGAATTTATCTTTTGTAGAACAGGATCTGCCTACCTTTCCGGAGCACCTGAGCTCACCCCCAATTTTTGATGGGGTTCGTATTCCTCAGTCTTTAGTTTCTATGTTGTGTTTTGTGTACTGTTGTTTGTCTGTTTCCTTTTTATCCATGGAGTTGTCAGTTTATTTCGACTTCCGAGTTTAAATGTCCCTTTGGTATCTTTCGCCTCTCTTGAATGATTATGAAATGGAAATTAATTGAGTTGGGCTATACACTGTGATTTATGCCAAAACAGTTATGTTATTGATCGGGTACAATACCTTATCATGGAAATCAACAGTATTCCCTAAACATACAGACCGTTGTTTAGCATACAGTTTATAGCCTCGATTACTATACACAATTCTAGTAAACAAAACTAGTATATTTATCGTTTTCTTTTCAGGAGAGGGCTTTATTTCTTCAATTGCAGCCTAAATTATTGAAATAATTTATTTTGAAACACATTAAGTTAAATAAGAACACCTTTGTATGATAAGATTCGAAATATGGAATGGACAATAGCATGCATTGTTTGCTCTCTCTATCTTGAGTTTACAAAACAAATGTAACGCATCTGCCAGTCATCAGTGTAATGGCATGTTAATGTCACAACATATCAATATACTATTCAGCATATTTGGTCTATTTTGAAATCGCCAATTAAGTTATTAATGATGAGTATGGTTTAGTATGGTTGTTATAAATAACGTGTATATGTTATTCATAAAACAATATTATACACTGTCCGTGATAAATTTTAACATGTGTACAAAAAAATAACACTACTGTTTAATTCTGCCATATGTGTCAGCTAATAAAAATATAACATGTATAATATTTAAACAAACTTTATTCATAGATAACAACCACAACGCAACATTTGTTGGCCAAGTAGCAGCAAAAGAATCTTGCTTGAAACAGAACTCTATTTTGCGAAGGTATACAAATAATAAAGATATTTGTGAGCTGGGAGGTTCACAACATTGGACGAGTGGCAAGCGAAGCGTTCAACAATACATAGTACAATACACAGGTATTGCAGTATAATATGTAATTTATCTGCTAGCATTATCACCCTTGATGTTTGTGATCGATATAAATGGTAAAAAAAAATCAAATAATGCCGCTTTCAGATTAAACAGTATACTTCCCAGACATTTTTAGGTTGCAGAAACTCAAATATATGAATGCCAATGTCGTGTCGAATTTTGAACACATAAAATTATACGAGCCACACGTCAAAAGACCAAACAAGGTAACAAGAATAGTCAAATTCATCTACGGTTGACTTTGCCTTTAGGAATTTGAACCTAAATTTCTTGATAATGACTGAATTTACTAATGAAGAATTACAACTGGTCTGCAATTTATTGTGTAATACCCATTGTACTGGCTATAAAAGCATATTAAACCCTATTGTAATTTACGATAAGTCATTTTTGTTATACTCCGAATCCTCTCATTTCATTTATTCAATGCTTCATTGTTAATTGTTCGTCTATAGAATAAGTCAGTTTAGTTAAATGTTAACTTTGGAAAATTTAAAGCGTCTGCCTTAATCATGTATTTTCATTTTATTTCAGACGCAAAATCCAAATTAAATCCACTGCGTTGTTTTAGAGTGACCGACAGAAATGCTTTGGGGTCCGAATATGTTCAATGTGCACGTGGCATTTTGTTGCCTTTTTTTTGTAAAATTGGTAAGTTTGTTGTTAAGGTGTAGAGAAGACAGGACATTTATGATAGACGTTAGATGAATTTCAATCATATGCATCTGTATACGATATATCGGATTTTTTTGTCGGGTTTTTGGCATTATATGGAATAGTTAGATGTTTCCAGATATCATCACTATTTTTCATGGGCTTGAACAATGTGTTAAGATAAACAGTTTAATATCCATGCGTAATATATGTTTCACGTACAGTTTAAACACTCAAGATAAACAGTATCGGGTTATTACAGATGCCACTTTTGGGAAAGGAACGAGTTCATCTTCGTTTTTATTTTTCGTTTGGTTAACGTTAATCTCTTATTAGTTTCCCATATTACAGTGTTTTGTTAACTATTGTGTGTTTCATTGTCTTTTTTTCCTCTTTTCCGTGGTTAATATAAAAATACAAATATACCCTGCAAAAAGAGAAACTTATTTTGAAGAATTTGATTGATATGATATGTTTTCATGGACTAACATGTTGATTCTAGATTCTACACTTGGCGTCAACGAAACCCTCTTATACAATGTCGCTTAGGTGTTTGCGTGAATTTATTGTCAAGCAGTGTAGACAAATCATCCATTGTCCCAGCTATAAAAAACTGATCATGGTCGTATTAGATTGACACTGTCCAGCGAAAACTTTAGATAGAGAGAGGTTCTGGTTTCTGGAAATTCAACTCGGATTTACTGACAGATACAAATTATGTGGAATAGTTAAAAAATACTTTATAAGAATGTGAAAATACATATTACAATTTAGAAATTAAAAATTTGAAATGGGGATACCATTAAAAGTGAAATAAGAGGCACAACCGTCAAATATAAAAACATGGAATTACGGGAAAGAGAGTCTAATTTAAATAAAAACAATACGACGAAATTCACAAAACTCTCTCTTTCGTACATATCTAGATATATTAATAAATACACTGTTGATTGAACTGGACAATGTTAAAGAGGGTTAAGATAAAATAGTAAACGTTCAAACATCATGAACAAGGGGGCTAGTATACGATCACATGCCGACAATAAGAAGGCTATGAAATAAATTCTAAATATTTCTTGTCATTACAAAAATGTAATCATACAAATAAATGTATCAACAGATTAGTTGTAAACGACATTGGAATTATGTCACAAGAAAAAATTCTAAACGAAGAGAGATATTTCTATAAAAAAATATGTTCATAAAAAAAGACCCTGATAAATATTTGGGGGATTCTAATTCGATTTAATTTGGATTTTATTCCTAAGCTTACAGATGTGGAAAAAGACATACACGATGCAGATATTTCAGAATTTGAGTGCGTAAAAGTTTTGAAAACATTTAAATATAAAAAAAAAACCTTGTACAGACAGGGTAACTACTGAGTTTTCCCGGATCGACATACAAAAATATGTTTTAGAAAGCTATGAATATTCATTCGAGACCGGATGGGGACCAAAGACGGAGTATTCTGACTTATCCCAAAGAAAAATAAAGACAGAAAACTCTAGTCGAGCTGGAGTCGTCTTCCTTTCTCAAATTTTGATTACAAATTATTAGCCAACGTTTTTGCGGAAAGAATGAAATTAGTTCTTCCAAAACTTATAGATCAACTTATCCGGATCAGACGCGGATATGTGGCTGATAGATAAATTGGTGAAAATCTACGACACATTGCTGATATTATTTGTTTAATACATTAAAAATGAATTTTCCTAAAACCGAAGCAACATGGACTGGAAGACAAAAAATTTACAAAAAAGTTCCCTTCACATTAAATGTACAGCTGGTTTTAAAACCTTAGGTTTAAAATTTAATGCGTTTGAAGAAATGGTTAGTTCTAATTTAGATACATGCATAGAGAAAATGGAATCAATTATTAACATGTGGAAGATCAGAAACCTTTCCTTGATCGGTAAATTTGTAAATCTTAAAACACTCGCAATATCGAAGCTTATTTATGTAATTTCATCTGTTCATGTACCAAAATTGTGAGTTATTAAAATACAACGTGATATTAACAGTTATCTATAGAATGGTGGTACTCCGAAAGTTAAATCGTAAGTCATTCAAAAGTGTCCTAGCGAGGGGGGACTAAAAGCCCCAAACTTTGAATTACAGCTGTTATCCTTTCGTATTATGTGGGTAAACAGATTTCTGCTATAACATGACTCTAAATGAAAACATGTTTCCAAACCATTCTTCCCTCTTTTTGATTTACAGGATTTATTTATGAGCAGATGTGAATTTGAGTTCAGTAAAATTTAAAAGCACCTCTTTTTATAAAGAAGTGTTATCTGCTTGGAAACATCTCAAGGTAATTTTCAATCCGTTAGATGCATTTAATGTGAGAAAAGAAAGTCTTTGTCTCATGATGCTTTTAACCAACATTATAACGTGTTACCTTCAGTAACTTTTGCTGTTTTGTAGACATTCTATCCATTTAACTTGTTATACCACGTGACTGGAAATATTTGTTATTACGGCAACACATATCACCTAACAGAATCTCATTTGGATTTATTTTTGAGCATGAGAATAAAAGATCCCTATCAGTTATTGTTTTGCTTCAGATGTTTATTCACTTTTTATCGATCAGGGAAATGTTTCTCCTATCATATTTCACGACAAGGGTAAGAAGAAATATTTAATACATAATACGTGATGAAAGATGTAAAACACTTTTATTCACTGGCTTTTAAATGTACTATAGAAAGCAAACTACAAGCTTTCCAATAAAAAATTTACACAGAAAAGTCTGTCATAATTATCTTCTGGAAAAATATAAACTTTTTGAAACTAATGAATGTGCCAGTTGTAATGAGATAGAAACTATAGAGCATACAATTTTTAGAATGTACAAAAATAAAACAATTTCGAAGAGAATTTTTTTATTGGTGGTGTTTTGTTTTTGAAATGAGAATATTTTTGAATAAAGACAGTGTCATTTTTTGGTGTTTTAAATTATAATAACTTAGTTTTAAATTATTGCATTCTACAGGCAAGGTATAACATGTATAACATTAATCATGTAAAGATAACACTATAAGACAGACTGTTAATATCTGTGCAAGCTTTCCTTAATTTTGAAAAGACATCTGGAAATGTTAGAATATTTATATCTTTCTAAAGACAAACACTAGTCAATTTTTAACAGATGGGGATGAATTATGGAAGTTATTTAATTTATTTTGTAATATGTTTATATATTTGATTAACTATAAAGTATTCTTTAGATGTATTATATACATTCACATCGTAGACTTGTACATATTTCTTATTCGCATAATAACATTTATAACAATGACATGAATGTCATTCACTTATGTCTTGTAACAAAATTTGTTTGCACTTAACACAAAAAGATAAATAACAATTTAAATAAAAAGAAACGCATAATGGATTTTTAAGAATTTTATTAAATGTATTTTGAATGAAAATTTTACAATTACTAATAAAACTATTTACTCAAAACGTGTTTGATTGAGAGGAGGACGGTCAATTCCGCCGAGATTGATGAATAAAAATGCATTGATCCCAATTAGTGTTACTTCCGGTGCCATTAAAGTTAGTAACGTGTATGATCACTACCGCTGCTAAGACTGCGACGCATCTCCTCGGCATAGATGCTAACAATGTTCTAATATTGTTGCGTGAAATATCTCGCCATTCTTGTCAGTCAATAACATGCATGAGGTGAGGTTGCAGAATTGCGTCTCTGTACCTTTCAGCCGTTAAATTACACGGAACATGTACCAATTCCGTTTTACGGTCATAAGAGATAGCCGCCAATAATATGAAAGTTCCTTCGCCGAAGTTGTCCACTTCAAGGACGAATTTTTCGTCTCACCTTTCTGAAACGTTAAAACGAGACTCATCACTGAACCAGATTCGGCGCTAGATACGAAAATACCAGCCCCTCAATATGTTGCCCAATTGGACTGTATTCTGTCTGTGGTACGGGCTTAAAACGGGTTCAAAATACGGCATCCAGGGTATAATGCCATATTATCGCAGTCCATTGCGGACTGATTGTAAACTGATTCTTCCTAATTCTGGTATCCCAACTGCATCGGGTGGTCCTTTGTACAGTCAGTCTGCTGGTATTTGTTCCAAAGTCGCGAAATTGTGCTCTCGTTAACATTTTTAGTTTTTGCTACTTCATTTTGGGACAATCCGGCCTGGAGACGTCCGATGACGATATTTTTCAAAACAGGGTCCAACCTATGCATGGCATCGTTTTAACGTTGTGATTGATTAAATCTTCAAGCTTAGTCCCTATATGCGCAAAAAATGTAACTGTTGAGTTGACCACAAAATTTTCGTTAGCATTTCACGGAGATAAAGGTCATATGCACTTATAGCGAGTCGCAATGTTCATGTGACAGAGAGCCAAATCAACGTTGACATATAGTGGAAAAGTTAAGTTCAAATAATAAAGGCATATGATCTGAGAACTCATTCATTTCTAGAACTTCAAAGTCACTAATAATACCAAAATCGTTCGGAGACACTAGAAGATAATCGTTGACACTCGTCCCTTTACTGTTACAAAACGTGAATTTACCATTCGTATCGCTTCCGAGTCTACCGTTAGCTACAGTTAATCCCGTGTTATAGCACACCTGTAATAATTTACGTCCAAAGGTGTTTACAACTTTATCCATTGAGCATCGATCAGAAATAATGGGGTTTTCAAAATGATTTACACTCGTTACAAATTTATCTAATTGATCATTATACAAAACGTCACTCACTTCACCAATGCGACTATTAAAATCTCCGCATATTAATACAATGCCCTTTTCACTATAATCTAAAACAATACTTTCAATAATCTCATGAAAATCAATATAACAAATTTTATAATATTTCGATTTCTCGTGTGGAATGTAAGAAAAACAAACAAAGACATCTTTAGTTGTATTGAAAAATGTGTTCTCAAATTTTAAAAGCCAAATACCATGGTTGATTTCTTTTTCAACAGAAATACCTTTACATAAGTGTTATTTACAATATACAGCTAAACCACCTTCATTTCTGGTACCAATATTTTTATTTCTACAAAGACAAGTAATTTTTTCAAACCCTTCAATGTTTATAAAGTTATTTTCTTGTAACCATGTTTCACTAAATAATAAGATGTTATACTTGTCTATTAGATTTAAAAAGTTATTATCATTATAAACTGATGTAAGGCCATTGATATTCCAACATAAACATTTCAATGTCTCAGAAAGTTCCCTGGAAATGTCCTATGGTTTATATTCTTTACCACCAACAAATATGCGGTCTTTAACAAAATACGCCTTCGGTCTCTTGTTCGCGCAACTCCTTAAGTAAGGGTAGTTTTTCCTTCCTCCGTATCTGGATTTCTTTAGGCAATTGTTCCGAGACTCCAAATTTCGAATTTTTCATATTTTTTGCGTTTTTCTTAACCAAATCTCTACTTTCAAATGTTGAGAATTTTACTAAAATTGGACGTGTTTTTTCATCCTTTTTGCCTAATCGGTGGGCATCTGAAATAACCACTTTCGTAGCAGCACCGTCTATTTTCATGTTAACTTCACAGAACCTGCCAATAATTTCAGAACAAATTTCCTCCTCAGTTTCTTTAATATTATAAAAGACTAAGTTATTTTGCATCGACTTCATTTGGATATCAATCAATTCGTCTTTAAGTTTGCTATTTTCCTTCTTCATGTTGTCGACGGACGCACTTATTTCGTCTACAGAATTGTTTTTCCCACTTACAGATTTCATTTGCTTCGATACTTTATCAAGTTCGGTCTAAAAAGATCCAACTTTATCAAAATTGTTACTAATAAGCTGCGTCGATTTTTCAACTTGCTTCAAACTGCCGTCCATTTCTTTGGCATTAACTTCTAGTTTTACAACCTTGGCATTTAAAGAAGTAACTAAGGAGCCTACTTTTTCAAGTTTATCAAGTTTATTTTCAAATGTATCCATTCTCTGAAATAACTCATCAACCCAGACTGGACGTTGTTGGGATGTGTATTGCATGACAGGCGATGAATGTTGTACCTGTTGCATAGGATATATATTGTACCGGAGTTCGGAGTAGAGCATAGCTGTTGATTTTGAAGTTGAAACATCGGGTTAAGACTAGGCGAGTACATGAAGTTTGTATCTTGAGTAAAACGTTGCTGGTTCATATTGTTCATTAAACTTTGGTTGTCAAATGAAGGACATGTGTGATTGTTTACATTCGTTATGTCACCTGTGTACAGCTCACCTTTGTTTACATTTGTCGAACTGAGTATGTCTTTCTTTTTACTTTTCTTTCTGGATGGCTTTTTTTCTTTTAAGTCATTTACAATACTATTGTCACTACTATTGCTTCTGTTTGACCTTCTTCTTACTCCTTTTCTAGGCATATTTCCACACAGAAACTAGAAATTTCATTCTCATTACTATTTCACTACTGATCACTGTCCGCCATGTTTTTCCTTTTTATGGACATATTCTTTATCAAGCACAAAGATGTCAGTATTCACCTAAAAACTAACAAAACCTTTGAATAGACTTATTAAGAAGGGATATAGTTACGATACTGTTGTCAGGTCATTAAAGATTGCATATTTTGGCGTTAATATTGATTCACTTATAGGGTCTTTGCATCGGAACTAAACACATTTATTCAAAAACCAGTTGTTGGCATGACACGGGTTATGTTCTTCTCATATATGTTATGATGGTATGATACTAAACCCCTAACGGGAAGGATTGTGCCTGATGTTCATATGATGAAATCATAATCTTTCAGTCAGTTTAATTGAAGTCTGAAGCTGGCATGTCAGTTAACTGCTAGTAGTCTGTTGTTATTTATGTATTATTGTCATTTTGTTTATTTTCTTTGGTTACATCTTCTGACATCAGACTCGGACTTCTCTTGAACTGAATTTTAATGTGCGTATTGTTATGCGTTTACTTTTCTACATTGGCTAGAGGTATAGGGGTAGGGTTGAGATATCACAAACATGTTTAACCCCGCCGCATTTTTGCGCCTGTCCCAAGTCAGGAGCCTCTGGCCTTTGTTAGTCTTGTATTATTTTAATTTAGGTTCTTGTGTACAATTTGGAAACTAGTATGGCGTTCATTATCACTGAACTAGTATATATTTGTTTAGGGGCCAGCTGAAGGACGCCTCCGGGTGCAAGAATTTCTCGCTACATTGAAGACCTGTTGGTGACCTTCTGCTGTTATTTTTGTTCGGGTTGTTTGTCTCTTTGGCACATTCCCCATTTCCATTCTCAATTTTAATGTAACAAATATGTTGTCAAACTGATTATTAAGGGCAATTTATATTTGGGTTAGTTGCGTTTAGACACCATAGGTTTTCAATCTATACAATGTTTGACAGAGACATGTCCCATTGAAAACTCAAAACCTTATTGAGAAGACATCTGAAACCAATCTGGCTACTTGATCGATCTTGTTTAAATCAGTATTTTTGTACATTGTGCATGTTTTTTTAGATTTCAACGATAATAAGTTTTGACCTTTTCACGTAACCGATTACTAGTTCAATACAATACAAATATGTTTATTATAGTGACATTGTTTGTAACAAATTATGTACAATATTGAAATATTTCAATTAAATTACAAACGGCCGAATGGACCTATAAGTCACTTCAGTAAATCAAATATGGGGAGATGAGACTAAGAAAACGCATCTTGAGCGTATACAAACCTTTTTAATGAATCGTATGCATTAAAATGTAAGATGGCTAAAAAATAAAAAAAAACCAAAGAGACGTATAACAGTATAAAAGACACAACATAGAAAACTTAAGACTATCAACATAAACCCCACCATAAACTGAGGGTGATCTCAGGTGCTCCGGAAGAGTAATCAGATCCTGCTCCACATGTGTAACTCGTCATGTTGCTCAAGTTGAATCAAACCCGGTAAATAGTCGTATTCGGTAGGTCACATTCGTAGTCAAAAGGGTAGTGGATTGTAGTTACGACATAAGGAACATATCCGATATCATCTACAAATGAGTTTTTCTATAATGATCAACCTAAAACGGTAAAAATTGGCAAAGCTGTGAAATCCTATTTCCGTCGAGATGCTATAATTATATTCAAGAAACAGACAAATCAAAGTTCTTTGCGTTCTTATCGGGCCCTACTCTGATTACTGATCAACGTGGTGATTAACAAATGTAAATATAACATACTTTATACGATTGAGGTGTGTGTCTTGTGATGGAAGAAAACTATTTATTTTTATTTATCTGCGTTATGTTTGTTGTCATTGTATTGTCATGTTTTCTCCTGATATTCAGATTACTGCTCATGTGTTTTATTATTCACGCTCGATTTATTAATAAGTGTACTGGTATTAAATATAAGACCATAATAAAAATATCACTTATTCTTTAAAATTCAGAATCCGAGTTCTCTTTATATCGATAATCGCCCACACAAATTATTAGCATTTTCAAAAACTTCGCAATCATTTTTAATTTAATTTCGTTCAACAATCAAACAATGCATTGTACACGGCTCAAATTTACAACAGTAACATACACGATGAAGTTCAATGGCAAAATCATAACTAAAACACATCAACCGAATGGAACTACTGCCATATTTCTGACTTAGGACGGATATTTCCTTATTTAGAAAGATAGTCCAAAGTAAAATAATAAAACATACAGACTACGCGTACTATTCTAAACGGAAAGTCCTTCTGCAAAAAGCAAAATCAAAAGCTCAAACACATCAAGCGAATGGATAACAATTGTCATATTCCTCACTTACTATACGCATTTTCTTATGTAGAAAATAGTACTTTACACCTTGTGTTAAAACTGGGCAAAACTCCAACTCCTATTACAGTTGAATCAACAATATGTGAACAAAACAAACAAACATAATATATAAATGTAAAAAATCGGAATACAGCAGTCAACATTGTGTCATTCAATCTGAATCATTATGGAAATAAACAAATAAACAAATATGTAACAAAAGATTAACAACTGGCGGGTTACATAAGTACCGATCTGATGTAAAAGAATATTACCAAAAAAAAAACTAACTTGTAAAGGTTAATGATTTATAATTTCAAATGAAATAACACTATAAGTTACAGATTTATAAAGTTCCATCCCTGCTATTAGACATAATTAAGATAATAAACAACGCAAGTTCCTAGAATATACTGTAGATTCATAAATATTCGTTGGATACCAATTTTCGTCGATTTCGTTGGTACAGGGGAACCCCGAAATTAAATGTTCAACGAATTACACTTTTTCTATAGGAATGAATGTAGACTTTTCAAAAACCACGAATTTAGATATCCACGTATATGCAGGTCTTCCTCAAACCCCGAAAATTGGTATCCACGAAAATAAATGAATCCACAGTATTCTTCAAGACCATCATGGATATATGTAATTTGTGAAGTTGATATATACCAAGAAGGTGTTGGTTTTCTTCCGATGAACTTATTTAGTAAAATAACGCGATGCTCTTTGACATAAATTTGTTCACCAACTTTCTGGTGTAAAGTCTAAGCAGCACCTGCAAGCATTTCAAATCAGAATGAGTTGGAAATGTATAATCCATATGCAGGTGAAGTTGATATATTGCTACTAAGATAGAGAAATTGAAAATTTCAAAATTAAAATCGTCTCTTTAGTCATTGATGCTGGTACTATTATGGCTGATAAGGTCAAAATCGAGGTATACGTCTAAACATGAGGCGGAGGTAACATGTATTTTGTTTCTATAATTTCTAGTTCCTGAGGATATATAGGTGAGCATAATTAGAAATGTTTGTATTTTTGGAGAAGGATATAATCAATATATCGGAATTTAAAATTAAATGATCTTGTTTCTTGGATGTTCTTGTTGATAACAAGTGTATGTAAAATTTTTGTCTTATGTGAAGACAAAAAGAGGTCGGCAAGTCGAGGTAAACAGTTTGTTCCCATACGAATTCCAACAATTTGTTGAAAAAGTCAACCTCCAAATTCAACAAATATATTGTCAAAAAGAAACACAATTTTCATGAACACTTGATCCTCTGTGTAGCATGTTAAAATCTTTTGTACACTAATAGGTTGATGTTTTTCAGGATTTTATTCCTGTATTAGAGAATTGATAGTTGCATTTATTATTATTGATAATATTTTGGTACTTTGTCTACCAAGTTCATAAGGAAGTGCACCACAAATTAATGCCCCCATTGCTGTCTTTGTTAAATTCTTAATTTTGAGTGATCACAGCTCTTTTATTTAAAGTTCAAATAACGTGATAATCATTCCATGTTAAAGCTACACCTTCTGGTGTCTTGTACTGAAAAAATCAACAAACTTTTGAAGGCACATGAGAGAGAACTGGTTCCAGGAACTACAGATGAACCATAACAAGTAATTCCGATCTGAGAAACCGTGAGCATGTACCCTCCTTTTTAAATTTCATGCTATTGTTTATTGTTCAAAATTTTCAGTCAAAACTTATTCTACAATGATCACCAGTCATGCAGCTTTTATTTGATACTAAAATTAATAAAACATTCAACATATTCTAAAAGTTACATCCATGCGTAGGAACTAGTTTATGTTAAATATGTACCGCTTTCTGATATGTGCTTTCTGGCCGAGCCCGAATTAGTGGTATTAAACAATAGGAGAAACACGGATCTACAAAATAAATGCATTACAATTAAAAATCATACAAAAAGTGATATAATTGAACCTACTCGAAACTAAGTGCAAATCTGGATAAAAGTCAACAGGAGGATATTAGAAATCTGACTTTCTTTTGAGGAATATTTTTTATAATTTGAAAAAAAATGCTATATCTTTGCAGATTTAACTGATAATTCAACTATCAAATCAACTACAATACTAAACAATGCACCTGGTAAGTCATCTAAATTACAATTTGAGCGAATACTATTTGAGTTTTGACAGAATATCAGTGTTGATGACAAAAGACCATTGTAGGTGGTAAGATTTGAATGTAGATTGATAATCACCAAATTATGTGCAAATCTATCAATATTAAAGAAGATGTCAACAATCCAGTAAAAAGCTACACAAAACACCTTCACATATAGATTTATTTCGTCTTCAAGCCATTGTTCAACTACCAAATTGTATATTCTACTTACTATTACACTTGTAACAATAACAAATAATGATAATTAATTATTCAAATAAGGCCTTTGAAAATAGTGAAATCATTTACTTTTGGAGTGTTCAAAAACTGGTAGTAGTACTTGTTAAATTGCATGCATATATTGGTGATTTTGAATCTGTTCAAAGTTTTGATTTGTCTACCCTATAAACCACTTCGCCTCATATTCTCATTAAAAAAATACATCTAGTATACATATGTTGAGGAGCCAGCTGAAGGACATCTACGGGTGCGGGAATTCTCGCTACATTGAAGAACTATTGGTGGCCTTTGGCTGTTGTCTGCTCTATGGTCGGGTTGTTGTCGCTTTGACACATTCCCCTGTTTCTTTCTCAATTTTATCTAATAAAATAGGCTTTCAAAAAGTCAGAAGGCGAATAAACATGTGCTCTTTGAGTCATTTTATAGTTGCAACAAACAACAGAACTATGTTAATTGGACATGCTTTGAAAGTATATCTGCCCTTGAATTTTTACGAGATAACATGTGTGTTCACTTTGGAGATTCCGTATATTGTCAAGTTATCGGAATTCCAATTGAGACTTACACTTTCCCACTTATTGCGGACTTCTTATTGTATTGTTATTAGTTAGAATTTATGACTAAAATCAGCAAAAACCAATCGAAACAACATCTGATACAAAAAAAATATCAATACTTTTAGTTATATAGTGACCTAATACGGCATATATGGGGTCAGTAAATTCCATTTGGGGTGAGAGCGAAGCTCGAATCCCCATATGATATTTACTGACCCCATATATACCGTATTACGTCACTAGCACACTATGTAACGAATTTATCTTACCGACTATCTTAACGTGTAAAATTTAGACTAGTGACCTATCAAAATAAGCAAGTCTTCAATACAGTTAGCATTAAGATTAAGAAACTACTTCCTTTGATCCAACAAAAAAAGATGCCAACAATGAGAACTTGTTAGACTTAAATGTGTTTTATGAATTTATTTCACTTTATCATCACTTTCTTCGTCTGTTGAAACCTTTAAGATTTTTTCTCAGTACTGTTCTGTTTTCCTACAGAGACGTTACACCACTACTAACCGTGTATGACATAAGCCCCGCCTCCTTATTACCTTATATGGAATATAAAGGGAAGTAACTCCACTTTTTACCGTGCAAGAAATAAGCCCCGCCTCCCAACTAACCGAATATTAAATATACACGGTTTCCATGAGGACGCGTTTAACCAATTATATTCCTAGAAATGTATAGGAGGTAAGATAATTTAAGATATTTGGATGATATATTGGCTATTAATTATGACGACTTCAGTATGTATACTAAAGCAAATTTGAATTTATTCTGATCAACTTTCTTTTAAAAAAGCTAATACTAACAATGATCACTGCCCTTTCCTCAATCGCGCTATTTTTATCATTAACGGGTAGCTTAAAAACAAAAAGAAATAGAATAAAAGAGATGAGTTTTCATTACCTATTGTTAATTATTCATTTTTAGATGGTCTTATGGTGTTTATGTATCTCAAATTTTACAATTCGCTCAAGTATGAAACAACGTATCTGATTTTAAGGAGAGAAATTTATGTATTACTGGAAAATATTACACCCGGGTTTTCGATATCACAAACTAGTCGAAACATTTACTTAATTTACAAGTACATCATTCATAAATATAACTCAACATGCAGACATCTTATACGTTCAGGTATTTCACATCCACTCTTTTATGGTTATTTTTAATATTCTTTACAAAGCACATACATGTCAGTATTTACCTCAAAAGCTAACAAAACCTTTAAACAGACTTAATTAGAAGGGATATCATTACAATACTATTGTCAAGTCATTGAACATTGCATATTTTGTCTTTGATATTGAAACACTTATAGGGTCTATACATCGATATTAAACAAATTTATTCTAAAAACCAGTTGTTGGAATGACATAGGTTATGTGCTATACATATATTTTATGAAGCTATAATACTAACCCCCTAACAAGAAGAATTGTGCCTGACATTCGTATGATGAAGACATAATCTTTCAATCACTTTAATTGAGGTCTAGAGCTGGCATGTCTGTTGTTATTTATGTACTATTGTCATTAGGTTTATTTTCTTTTACTACCTATTCTGACATCGGATTCGGACTTCTCTCAAACTGAGTTTTACTGTTCGTATTGTTATGCGTTTGTTTTTTGTTTTTTCTATACATTGGTGAGAGGTATAGGGGGAGGGTTGACATCTAAAAAAAACAATGTTTAACCCCACCGCATTTTTGCACCTGTCCCAAGTCAGGAGCCTATGACCTTTGCTAGTCTTGTATGATTTTTAATTTTAGTTTTCTTGTGTATAATTCGGTTTTAATATGACGTCCATTATCACTGAACTAGTATACATATCTGTTTTGGGGCTGGCTGAAGGATATGCCTCGGTAGAGGGATTTTCTCGCTGCAATGAAGACCTATTGGTGGCCTTCGGTTGTTATCTACTCTAAGGTCGGGTTGTTGTCTCTTTGGCACATTCCCCATTTCCACTTTCAATTTCAAAAATAGCAAAAACACCGATGTAGATGAATAGAGGCCAAACTTCGTTTACATGGCTCAATTCAACTGCAAATGGAATAATACCAGTATATGAATGGTCAAATTATAATGTCAATTAAAGGTGGGTGTAAATATATAAAACCAGTGTATTTGGCTAAATACCAATATATACAGCAGGACGGCGAGGTATATGGTCAAAGCATAATACATCAACACAGAACATATGATTAAGTCAAAAAATATGAGCGGTGTATAAACAGACAACACATTGGCCAAACAGTTATTAAAAGAAATATCCGTACACAAAATATTTTGCAGTGTGATGTCTTTACAGATGTACGTTGGTTTTGTCTTTTTTTCCGTTTTTTTTTCTATTGATCTCTACTGTGTATAGTATCGACGGCCTACTCATATTTCTAAATAATCAAAAGGGAATTGATAACGTGTACGATGGCTTACTCATATTTCTTAATAATCGAAACGGAAATGATAACAACACTTATATCTTATTTCTAACACTATTTTGTAGACAAAAACATATTTAAGATTGACAAATATCTATCATGCAAAGTTCAGTTTCCGTTTCTGAAGATTCCCGTTTGTTTGATTAAACCTCTTTGATTCGGAAATTGAAATATGTTGGTTCACAATTGGCATCTAGCATTTTTGTGTCTAGGGCAGTATCATTGTTAATGTTTAGAATTTGAAGTAAACAATGTTTTTTTGGTATTTCAAGAATATCTAAAGGCATGCCTGACGTAGAAATATGTTAAGCTTGTTAATTTTACCGGATAGTCTGAATATTAAAAATATGAATAGTAGGATATATATTTTAAATATACGTTAAGATAGTAAATACATGAATATAAAGAATATACAAACGATATGCCCTCTTTTAATATCAGCATGTGTCTATACATGTACAAAAGGTTTACTAAATAAAGGTATTCTGTTTAGCCGAGACAGTTAGGATGTGTCTTTTAGAATTATAATAATAAACATTTTTAAAAAGCATATGTTAAATCATACATCAAATAGTAAACATTTGAAACATGAGTATTACCTAGACAAGTTCGAAAAAAACTCATACTTATTTAAGATCGCAGATTTAAAAGTGGTTTTGTTCTTTTTCAGACTTGATGGTTGGAATAGTTGTTTCGATAGTTGTGATACTACTAATTCTAATTGTGCTTCTAGTAGTCTTGCTACGGAGGTAAGCCTTTTTTCATGAAAAGGACACGTTGATCACCTGGTTATTAAAAAATGACGCGAATAAAGAAGTGTAAATACTAAACACAGTAAACATGTTACGGCATCAATGTCTAAAAAACTAAAAAAATAGATTATGAATGTAAAGTTGGTGATTTTAGAGATGTTCAAAAGCAATAGTTGGACAATTAACTCTCTCAAGCTTTTTGGTTGTCATGCGTTCTTAATCTTTTCTTTTGTTAGCATTCCAAACTTAACATGCTTAATGTATCGATAGAAATAATTTTTCAAAAACCGTCAAATAGTCCATATTATACGTATATATTGTGTAACATCAGTATTTAGAGATGACAAACTAAGAAAATTAAATTAATTCCAATCGCTATATTAAATAATTGTGTATCAAAGTTTGAAAAGTTCAGATGTGTTTTACGATTCGATATTTTCCGGCAGCATAATGTAACAAAAAAGAGATGTGGTATCTTTGTCAATGATGCAACCTTCCGAGAAAGTTCAAATAAAGTGGAACTTGTTTGCCAAGAAAATGCCATGCACTCTTTATAAAATTATATTTGGTATCAGGATTATTGTATATTGAAGGGTATTCAGTCATTGTTTTTTTTTTGTAGGAAATATCAAAAAGACAAGTTATCATTGAAAACAGCTGATAGGGAAGACCGTGACACAAATGAAATGGACAATTATATAATAACTTCAGACTATCAACAGTTAGATAAAGTTAAGAATAGAAAGACAAAAACAAAGCCTTATGATCAATTGCATGTTAAACACCCAGTAGACTCTTATCAGACTGATGACCACTCCAACACTTTGTCTTCAAGAGAGGAACATAACAAATATGAGTCAATCGAAAACAAGAACGATATAGTTAATGATAAAGTTACTTTAGAGTATGAAGTGTTAGATAAGACGCAACAAGCTAAAATGACGAAAGCGTATGATCAGTTGCATTATACGCATGTTATAGACACGGACTCGACTAACAACCACTCTACCACAATTATTGAAAGTGAACGGAAACACAAAACAAGTACTTACACAACTTCTTTAGAATACGAAGAGTTAAACAATGCAGAGAAGGATAAAAGCGTAAACGTGTATGATCAATTGAATATTACAAATGAAGGTAACTTTAACGCAAACATGTCCAAGACAATGATTTCAACAGCAGAACATATCAGTAATGAATCAATCGAAGCAGCTACTGCAATGGACAAGCATACAGTTACTTTGGAATATGAACAATTGGATATAGCAGGAAAAGAGGAAGGCATTAACGTGTACGATCAATTACATGTCACACCTTGACCAGACAAACTTATTATTTGAAGTGAAGAATATAGCTTATATAACCTTTACATGATCTAATTCATTATAACTGATAAGTAAAATCTGTAATTTATGTTCCATTACATCGTTAATTAAGTAAAGTACACATATTTTTTATAATAGTTAATATATAGAGTGGCAAGCAATGTTATTAGCAATAAGATTTGTTTTCATATTTAGCTATATACATCAAGAATGTTCCTAACTATCACCTGCTATGTGTAATAATTTTAGTTGAAAACATGGGCTGAAAATTGTCTGTAAAACTAATAAAATTTTCTACTGGATTTTTCATCGATGTCCATTCTTTCTGAAACACAATTACCTCAAACAATTATCTTTCATATCGACGCTTTGAGGTCAAATATTGGTCTCTTGTGGCTATCACTATATAATTTTTCATGACAATCGTATAAGATATATCTAAATAGAAATTATATATAATTATGAATTATTCAAGACTTTAATTGTAATTACTATGTTTTTTTAAAATTTAAAATAACTCTATTGACTAATTTCATAATTTTAAAGAACAAATATAACTGTACAAGTAACTGACTGATAACAATGCATAGCTATACATTGACAACAATTTCAACTTTTCAGAATATGTAGAAGATTCGGTTTGAAAAAAATAAAAGTAATTTTTTAAGTCCAAGTTCAGAAATCAATATTCAGGAATTATTGCGTACATTTATTATAAGCATTACAATTGCGATTCCGACAGGACAGACTAAAATGTGAGAATAGTTATTACCAAACACTTCTTTATTATTTTGACCTTTTCTTAATTTTTTTCACTCACGACTTTTCATTTCTCTTAGTTATCTTGTTCCGTATGAAACATTGTTCAGCCAATCGAAGAATTCTTGCTTTTGTGTGTCCTATTGTTGATTTGCACTTTCATCCAGTCCGTATGCGTCATTAGAAATTCATCACACATTCAATATTACATTTAAAACATCATGAACATAGTGGTCAGAGAACGATTGAAGGTTTTTCTTTTTGAAACGATATATTTTGATATTATATATTAATTTATAAAATCCGGTTTAAAATGTCAATTCCATTGTCAGATATCAGGTAATTCCATAGATAAAGGATTTCTATACACTTTTGTTTGAAATAAGGGAGATAAATTGTTCCTTCCGGTTTAAAAAAGTTATCTCATTTATAATATTATATATGTATTATAGTTTTTTGACACTAATCCTAAACATATATGGTTCTATACACTTAACCAAATAAATTACTAGAAATATAGTTACTCCCGGTATACGAAAGGTAACTTACGGTTTACTCGTTCAACTTTATGTAAAATGTCCCAAGGCTTTATCGTGTCTTAAAACGAAATTATAGCAAAGGTGAACTTCTATTATGTTTAAGAT